>VWZV01005543.1:0-166613 GCA_013397155.1 Irena cyanogastra | reverse complement strand
AAAAAAAAAAAAGGAGCAAATAGACCATGACCAACTCTGTTCAGAGGGTCGGGTCTAAAACAGTAGACTTTCATAAGTCTGCAGTAAGTTGTTGCTCTCATGAATGTAAATATGTAATACAACAACAATCCTCAACTTTACTGTGCAGATCTGCATGACTTCAGCTGAACAAAGCAGTCAAGGACTGCTCTAAGCAGGAACAAATGAGCTGCTGTGAACTCTCAGCAGTCTCTGGATGCCACAAAGGCCTTCTGGGTATCTAGGCAAGATGATCAGCCCTATGTGAACCAGAACAGAGCAACATTCCTGGGTTTTCAATTTTTCTGCCAGCTGGTAGGACATGGTTGTTTATTCAAAGCTATATTGGCAGCATTATAGATAACTACGGAGAGTAAACATATGCATAGATGTTTATTGGAGGGGGTATGTATATGAGAGATTATTTTAAAGTTGTTAACTGCATTTGTCATAAACTCAGGTTTTGCATTTCCTTCATGCTGGAGATAGCAAAACCTGTGAAATAGCTGTCAGCTGCCCTGTGTCTGAAACGATCAGGTGTTATTTTCGATCTGCAGTGCTCTTTAGTTAGGAGGAATTACATGTTTACAGGTGGATCATCAAAGTCTTTCCTCTGCTTGTTTAGCCAGTTCGGTTTCTTGATGTTTAATATATGATATGAACAGCCTGATTCGTATCTGTCAGCGTGGAGAAAAGGCAAATTACTTACAACCATCTCTACACCTGAGTACTGGTCTTTCATGGAGAGCTTAGGTCCTTTGTAATTAAGCTGTTCAACTGTAATGTATGTGTGTTTTCTGTTATTCGCATATTCCTGTGACTTTTGTAACAGTTATCTTTAAATAACTGAAAAAGGAAGAACTTATTCCAGAGTGGTTTGCTAGACATTTTTCTATCAATTCTTTTTTTCTGGCCATCTGGCACCTAATCAGGGAACAGAAACGAACCATGCAAAGAAAGATAAGCCCAATTTAGTTTTGGCTCTTAGATTGCTAAGGACACAAAAAGTAAATTTAAACAAGTTAATGCCTTTAAAAGGCTGATAGTATTGCAGTAGATTTTAATGCCCAAAGATTTTAAAAAGCTGTTTAAAAAACCCCATAACATTGCCACAGATTATTTGAATTCATGGCAATATGTTTGTCATTTAAATAGTTTTATAACACCGCATTTTTTTTAGTTACAAGTGCATAAATGCCACTATTGTATCTCATAAAAATTTATTTTGTTCGTCACTATGTTTAAGGCGGTATTTTCATTTTGTATTATTTTCTCGACAATTTTGTGCAATGCACTAAGCTCCTCTATGTTTATTCTGTGGTCAGTGTATCCTTTCTGTTCTCATTTTTTATGAAGATTTTAATTTCATAGTGTTACTTTAGTTTGAGAAAATGTAAGCAAATGTGTGGGCTGAAGCTTTTGTAATGGACAAAACCAAATAAGCACCAAGACACTAAGCATGTACTAAAACTGCAATATAGTAACTACAGACTGCCAAAGTCACATGAAGCATGCTCCTAGAAGTACTCAGGATTGGGGAGTCTATCTTTTTGAAGCCAGTAAATCCCACAGAATTTTAACTAGTTTTTCACATTTTCCCTCTTGTTTTCTGGGAATGCAGTTTTCATGGAACAAGTGTGTTATGAGTCACATATATTTTGATATTCAGAGAGATCAAATGTTGGTCTTACATCGCACATATTACTCTCCAAAAGCTTTGGTATTCTTTGCTAAAATATCTCTTAATACCATGGATTTCTTTTTCCTTGAAATTTAAAAAAAATGTTAAAAAACCACATCAACTCTGTATAAGAGAGAGATTAAGGACTACAGACATTGTCATGGATGACATTTAACATAATTTTTCTGAGTAAGTTTACTGATTAATAGAGATTCCAAAAGTTTTCTAACTAGAACTATTCTAACAAAAAATATTCTAAATAATGCCATTTAATATCATATTTTCTCATTTTTTAAAGTAATTTAAAGTGGTAAAAATCAGTAGAACACTGAAAAAGATAATATTTTGAATGGAAAAAACAGCCCATTTGTATACAAAAAAAATTCCTAAGATTTTCTTATTTTTCATCTAGCTGTAGCCCTGAAACAATGTTATTGCTTTCTTATACTTAAGAGTGTAGAACAGCTTTCAGATATTGGTGCTGATGATAGCAGTCATCATACTTACCATTTTATTTTATTTGTCCCAGATGGAGAACAGTTTTTTTAAAAAAAAAATCTGTGGTAGGAGTAAGTGCAGTGCACTAAACATGCCTTACAAATTATATAAGCAAATGATCACAGTGGTCCATGCATTCCTATTTCCTTGAGTAGGATTGCCTTCACTGTGCAGAATCATTATTACATTAAGTTCTTCTTTTCATTAAGCTTGTATGCTATGATGAAGGGAGGCAAAACATATTTATCTCCTTTTTGTTTTTCTTCACTTAACTATGTCATCAGGAGCAGCTGAAGCTCAAGTGGTTATCTTTTTTTATGCTTCCAGCTAGATTCAGAAGCTCTCTTCAGCCATACAAAATAATTTGCTTCAGTGATAGGAAACAACAAATTGTTTGTAGCTATTCCCTTATCCCTCTCAAAAAAATAGTCCCTTCCTGTCTGCAGGAATTAATATTATGGGGTCAGGGAACTAGAAGAAAATACTGCTCACTAAGGAGGCTTGGTAGTAAAATAGAATAGAATACAATCTGTCCTGTGAAGTAAGATAGAGAAATGCACACCAAGATCTATGTGACAGAAAAAATACTGTCAGTGACTCACCGTTGGCAAAAATGGGGGGAAACCCCCAATGAGCATAATACACAAAAGTGTATTTTGTCCAAAGTGTAAATTTTCCCATGGGAAAACTTGCATTCTGCTTGAAGTGATGGTGCTGATCTAGATGAAATTGAAGACTGTGCCATCTTTAACATATAGTGAGGTGGGTGCAATCTTTTCTTACAGGTAACAAGCAATAAGACAGGAGGAAACAACCTCAGGCTGTGACAGGGGAGGTTGGAGATTGGATATTAGAAAAAATTCCTTCACCTAAAGGTTGCCAGCCATTGGAACAGGCTGCTCAGGGGAGTGGTTGAGTCACCATCCCTGGTGGTATTTAAAAGACTTGTGGGTATGTGGCACTCAGATGTGGTTTAGTGGCATACTTGGAAGTCCTTGGTTAATGGTTGGAGTTGATTGTCTTAAATGTCTTTTCCAGCCTAAATGATTCTGTGATTTCCATGCCAGTGCTATAGTCAAGTAAATCAATATGAAAGCAAAACTCATTCATTCAAACTACTGACAGAGTAGTTTGAGTACCATCACATGAAGAGCCAGCTCCTTTTTACAGCAGCAGAGTATCTGGTGTGCATATAAATAATGCTAGGCTAGTGGGACACCTGAAGTTAAGAAGAGTGCTGTGTAAAGCAGCCTCTCTAGTGACGCTAACAACAGTTCAAAAAATCTTAGAATGTTTTTGGAAATTCAGACATCTGCATGTGAGTCTTTTTCCAAACAGGTCAGCAAGAGTAAGGGCCTGAAAGACAGACTAAAGAGATTGAACTAATTTATGTCAATTGTTGAAAGTGGATTTTCAGAAATATATTCTTTTGAAGATGCTGTCCTTCATTCACCTAAAATCTTTCTGAACTACTGTGTATATGTGACTGGCATTACAGAAAAGAGTACCTTGGCACTCCTGAGTTGCTGAGCTGTTCTGGGTGTATTGACATGAACCCTAGAGGTCTAAAGGAGAATACAAACACGTTCTAAATCTTGGCATAAGAAGGCAGCTGATTCCTCAACAAGCACATAGGTTGGTGTTTGCCATATTCGTAGGCACAGCAGGGTACATTCATGCAGGGCGCGTTCATGTGCGGGAGTCTGACATTTGTACAGTTCAGAGGTCCAAACTGAAAGAGTTTCCTATTTTAATGGACTAAAAGGAGTGTCTCGAATGAGATTATTAGAGCCCTTATGTCAGCTGTGTGAAATACCTAATGTAAACAGTCCCAAAATCAACTAATCTCACTTCCTGTAAACAAAAAACTATGTAATTCTTTTCTCAGAAAATGGATTAAAGAGCACTTTTACTACAGTGCCTAATATCATTGCAAAGGGTTGGAAATATCCATCGTTTTCTCTCTAAAATACACCCATAAGATTTCAAGATTGACTTTGTCCAAATTCAGCTTCTAATTGTTGGAGCAGTTATGTTTTATCTGAAACATTTCTCTTCCCCTTTATGTCTTCCCCATATTCCACTGTCAGATACCTGGGTGTACCCCTTGCTAAGTGGCTTCTCAGTGTTTTTTTTCAGTAATGAGTAGATAGAAGGCTCAAGAAATATAAGTCAAAAAGCTTGTCTTTTTAGATCCATGGTTATTCTGTGGTCCTGACATTATTTTTTCCGTCTTGGGATGTGGATAAGCTGGGCATTGTTCCCTTAGTGGTTTTATGGATGCTGGATTATGTAGTACAGCAAAAACAAATTCCTTGGTTTATACTTTATGTTTGTCTCTAAATGTATCAATTATCACTTCCTTTTGCAGCAGTGTGTGGGACCAGCCAGCAGGGTGTCATCTGCCTTTGTGCTGCTTTGCATGACCATCTCCAGTACTGGCTAGGTTTTTGTTTCCCAGTGTTTGTTTTGGTACATTTAAACACAGTGGGGTTTGGAGTTGCTATGATTGAACTTCATGTTGCAGTAAAGTGTAGATTACAGTAACTTTAGGTTACAGTAAATTGTCCTTGGAGTTTTTCAGAATTCAGAAGTTGTGTAACTTGCCAGCTCTACCACAGTATGTTTTAGCTTGTATTGAGACATTCTAAAAGTGAAATATTAAACAACTCTGGAACAAAAAACTAACTCCTAAGGTAAAATGCATATGGTCAGACATGTTCTTTGATGTCTTCTGCATTAAGCTTTGAAATGTGTCACAGTTTGCTTTTAATCCATTTTGATTTACTTCATTAATTGCATCTATTTTATGCTATTGTTTAAGTACATTGCCAAAGGGTACAAAATCAGAAACCTTAAAAAAAAAATAGTCCAAGTATGTTAAATCAAGGCAAACAAGATAAGGTACAGGACCCGTAATCTTTACACGTGTATGAAGTGTTTGGCAAAATACTTTGTTAAAGTATTATGTCTGGCACAATATACTGTTAGCCTGTAAATCTCTGTGGACATAGACCCAATTTATTTATGCTGTTATTTATGCCTAAAAATGACATCTGGTTTACCAGTCATTAGCCCCAGGTTATGTTTTCAAGTACTGAACCAGGTTGGCTGTTTGCCGAGTGTAAGGAATTTCCTCAGTTTTTCAGGCTTTACTAACTAAAGGTTAGTATTTTTTAAGTCCCTCTAATATGAGTAAGGATTGAAAAATAAGAGAAATTAATTTTTGGAAGTACCAAGTTACTCCACTCCAGTTACTGAGTGAAGTCAGTTCATAAAGAAGGAGTGACTGGTTAAGATTAAAAATCAATAAAGCACAAAAGAGATTGATAAAGTTTAGCTGAGGGCATATGTCTCATTTTGTTCATTCAGTCTGGAGTTTGGGATCACTTTAAGTTTCTTACTGACATGGAGCTCTTGTATTGCATTATCTATTAATCAGTCTTTCTCCTCTTTCAGCTTCTCTCAGACACCCCCATTTCTTGCTGGTATTCAGTGACCTACCCTCACTTCTAAGCTATTACAGCAATGAGTTGCTGAGAGTTACGAAGCCAAGAGTTCTTAGTTAGCTCTACACAGTCATGCAAGTATGTATTTTTAATTCTACCACAGCAGAATATTGGTTTTCACCCAGTATTATCACTGAAAGAAGCGGAGAAGAATGACTAGCACACTTCATAAATGCCAGTCTCTCACTTGCAGTGTTAAAAAATGCATAAATGTTCTATATATATTAAGCATTCAATACTGATATATAATATCAGGAGAATATAGAAATAAAATGGGGGCAAGGAAGAAATTTGTCTACCAAAGAACTTCCCTCAAAGTCTTTCTCTCCAGCTCATTTGACCTGGAAATGCTACGGATCTCTGTACCAATTTTACCAGAACTTGGTTTTGCAGATTGCGAAGTTTTTCTTTGACAGATAGAAACAAATGTGAAAGTGTTGAAAAGTTTTATGCTTGGAAAAAAACCTCAGCACAATACTCTCTGCTTCCTAAAACAATCACTGCATTTTAGAATTTAGGAAGGTAGGATTGTTTTTAGAGAATTCCAGTTTCAAGAAGGATGGTAATTGGTAACATTACATAGACAATATATAATGTTACACAGATAAACCTGATAGCTGTCACTTATAAAAAAATATCTCTTTGAGAACATCATGTAGGTTTGGCCATTACTGATATTTTTATTCTTACAATAGGGAAATCTGTTAGTTTAACATTTTAAATATTATTAGTTTAGGATAATGTGATAGGATCATAATTCTGTGTCATTTATTTGGCAAATGGAAAGCAAAATTATTTTTATAATTTTAACAAAAAGAAAGCAAGCTCTTTTAAAGCTTTATGCTGGATTCACTGTGTTTAATAAAATCTGAAAAATGAAACAAAGTAAACATATGCTGTTTACATTTTTAGTTGACTCTGAATGAGGCAGCATTACAAGTGCGTTGAAGGATACCATGAAAATACAAAATAATCTGGAGGGTAATGGACAGTTCTAAATGGGTTTTAAATTTAGATAAACATTACATAATGCATCCCAGGCACATGGCATTATATATGAGCATTGTTGCTGCAGAAGGGGAGGTAATATTGTTTAAGTTCTTCAAACCTCAGCACTCCTCCTTCAAGTTATTTTTCATACGTAAATAGATAGAAATCTGACCATAGTATTGCTGAAAGAAGGAGCTGCTTATAAGAAGCCTCTGGTTCTGTGTTTATAATTTCTGAGTGTAGTTAATATGATGTGTTCCTGTTTACCTACCCAGTGAAACAGAGAAGAGAAAGATTTTCAGTAGTGGCACCAGTTGTCCCACAGCCTAGAAAACTTAGGCTACTCTAAAAATCATACCCTGCTATGCAGTTTCTCAGATTTTCAGTCAAGCATTGGTCTCCCAGCCCTCACTCACTGATCACAGAGACTGATATCCACCAGAGACTCCACATGCTGCCATGTGGTTCCAGGACTCCCCATGAGCTATAGCTACAAATTCCTTTTTAATGTAAGTACAGTTTGAGTCCTGCCACAGATACAACTTAAATTTGAAGCCTCTGTCTTGTTAAATTTACCATCTCTGTGCATTCACTAGCAAAGTGGTAGATTGTCCCTCTAAGTATGAATTGGTTTTGGTAAATAATTTAATTTTTGTATTCATTTGAAAGCTTTCAAGCGTGTGTTTTCACATGATGTGGAATGTTAATGATAGTCCTGATACTTTCCAGGAGAAATACACATATAACCACACAGTAATTCAAAAGTTACCAGTGTGTATTAGGTATTACAGTTGCTGAGAAATAATATTTTACGAAGAGCTGCCTATTCACTTAAAATAAAATAATCGTTCTTTGCTATGGATTAGAATGCAGCATTGCAAAGCAGGTTACTTATCTTTCTGTACTGTTTTGCAATCTATGGATTGCTGCCTTCTTTCCTGCATAATTTCTATTTTGCTGCTGAAACATGAGATCAGTCCTTCCTGGAAAAAACCTACCACAATCTTTTTCTTGGCTGAGGAGAGGAAAGGAGATCTTTTTTTTTGAGTTTTGCTTTCAAGAGTTCTCATAAAGACCTCTTGTCATAGCAAAGGACATAGAGTTCCCTGGAGAAAAAAAACAGCTCTCAAGTAGATGGTGGTCATTCAGTTATGGGTCATTTTAACAGGATATATCATAAGACTTAAATTTCTATGAATAATTGCTGATAGCAAACAAAACTTGGAGACCTTACAGTGACAAATTTAGCCCCAAAATGAAAGGTAAAGAAATCTTTCCAAAACTGTGTGAAGCATAAATGGAGCAAATGGATTCTATTTCTGCTTGGATAGTTCTCCTTTACAAATGTTGTCATTCAAAACTAAAGTATTTCTCCATAGTTTCTGCTAGTACTAGTCTGATAGTGTGCGTGTCAGTTCAAGGCAGAATAAAACAAGTACAGACAAAATGTAGTATCAAGCAGCAGTTAATTGTAAGCAAGTCATCTGGAAAACATGACAGGCAGATCAAATGTAGAAGTCAGAATAAAAATAAAAACAGGAAAATAAATAGCAACAGAAAAATTTTTTGAGACTGACACTTAGAATTAAGTGTGCAAGAAGTTAAAAAATTATCTAAGTATGCAGTTGCAAATGGAGATGATAAAATAGACGTTGCTGAAGCAAGCCAGTGAAGCAGCCAAATGCCAAGGTGATAAACAGCAAACAATTGCACAGAGCGAAGAGCCGCGTTCCCAGGCAGGGCACAGAAGGATCAGCGCTGCCGCTTTCTCCCGTTCTTGTCGCTTTTGTCGCCGCTCGTCAGCGGTGAGGAGGCTGTCAGGAAAGTGTCTCAGCACAGGCGTGTGCACACACTCCGGGCTGGCTGTCGAAGGCCTGCTCATGTCCTGGTGCCTTGCTCCCCAGTGCTGTGTTGTCTCTCAGCACTGAGGCTCTGCTCCTGTGTGTCACTGCTGGGACATGCCTTGGCAGTGCTCGCTCCTGTTCTGGTCTGCTGCAGCTCCTCACTGAGAGCGCAAAAGGGGCAGAATAGCAGGAAGTGTGAGTTGAAAAAAGAGGTGTGAGATAAGGCAGCCAAGGAAAGCTGTGCTCATTTACCTTCTGTTCCTTTGGCTTCTTCCTGTTGTGACCTGCTCTGCCCAGCTTCATGTGACAAAGTTACACTGGCTTCTTACTCATGCCACCGTTTAATTCCATAACTAATTGATACTGTACTTTTCGAATGTCTGTTTTGCTTCTTGTATATAATAATATAGAAAGTTCATAGGCATCACTAAATGAATGTATTATCCTGGCAGTATGTTTTCCTGGTGCTGATTGTTTAGTGTATTGGCTTTTAAAATGTCTGTCTTAGCAGTAGCAGTAGTATTAGACTATTTTTATATGGGAGTAGTCTGGTTGTTCTTTCATCACAAAAAGATGACCAGTGTCTAGTTTATCTATGAGCAGACTGCATTATTGTCTCACAAAACAATGTCCCAGTGCTAGGACTGCTTCATTAGGTTTATGCTACATAGACATAATTATGCAGGAGCTAAGAATAGCTCATCTAATTGAAAATAATGATTATAGAGAAAGAACGGGTTTGATTGCTGTTACTAAGCGAGCACATACCATACACCCATTCATGAACTGCACAGAGCACATATGGGATTATAGGGTGTGTTTGTTTTTATTAACAGTTTCTTTCCCCCATCCTGAGTACAAAGCAAAGGTGTTACAACTCATTTGCTCATTATCTTTTTTCTCACTGACCTGGGGGGACCTTCAAGAAGGCAGCATAAGCTAATATTTTTCCAGTAAATTATGACAAGCTAAGCTTTGAAAGAACATTCAACATTTATCCCCACACACATTTTAGGAAGGATATAACTTAAATAAATCTTCTCCAGGCACCACAGATGAAACTGTCTATGTGGGTTTTTTATGTCTGTGTTTATACTAGTACCCTACGGGATTAAACATCTTTTTAGAAATGCAAAGTCTGCCATACTGTTAATCTCTTGATGCTCTTTCTGGTTAATGCTAACATTTAATTCTTCTTTTATCTAAAACACATAGAACCCTTTTTTATGTCTTGAAAATAAAACTGAATTTTTACAGTGAAGTTGTTAAAAATTTTCATTTATTTAATTGCTACTTGTTGCTATTACCAGGCACATGGGATAAAATTTGGTGCTATTGTTGTCCTGTTAACTAATTATTTTCTTACTTCTGTGCCAGTTTTCTACTAGAATGTTATGAGAAAAGTGGTGAGATCATGAAATCTAATGTATTTGGTTTAGAAATGTTAGTAATATCTTTAGAGTCTCAAAATACTCTGCTGGTTTGCCATGTTTAGCTTCCTCTCTGTTCTAACCAGCCATTTCATAGCTCTAGGCTATGTGCTAATGCTGTAGAGGCACAGAGAGATCACTACCATCAGGAATTTTTAAACAGATGACTGGAAAATGAAGTGGTGAGGGAAGATGGGACATGCAGTGATGCAAACCTGCAGTAACACAGCTATCAGTTTGCAGTCTGGAATCAGAGGCCTTTGCAGAAGCTGTTCCTGGGGGGTTTTCAGAAATAGCAAGAGGAAAAAAGTGGAAGCAGAGTGCAGATTACTTTACCAAAGTATTCCATAATGTTGTCTTGACTTCAGAAAAGTTGCCTTTTCAGATTGTTTTTGGATTTGAAATTCAGTGAGTTACAAGAATTTAGGACAATTAAGCCCCCATTTCTGCAAACGCCTATTGAAGTGTTAAACACATTTTCCAGGTTATTCCTTACCAACATGATCTGATTGTGGAAGACATTTCCTATTTTTTAGGCCAATATACTTGAATTTTGCCCTTCAGAAATTTGCACATGGCACCCAGCACTAACCCAGCATTACCACTTTGAAATGTGGTAAAGGTAGTAGCATTCCTCAGTCCCTTTGAACACCATGTGTCCTGAACTCCCAGAAACCTGTTTAGGAGTCAGTCAGACCTTCTGTTCACATTCTGGTAACATGTAAATAAGTCATAATCCCGTGTTTCTGTCAGATGCTATTGTTTCCTTCTGTGTAGAAATTTTAATGACAAGCTTGGGCTGTAAATTGTGTTCCTGCAAGTAAGTATGATCCAGGGATGAGCAGGACTGAAGAGCTGAGAGGAATAGTGATTTGCTCCTGAAACACTTTGCTGATTTGCAGTTCCTCACAACAATTTGTCCTAAGGGTGCACTGCACAGGATAGTGTATGCTAGCTGAGGTCCTTTGCTCTCACGTGCTTGATGCAACTGGTGGAAGACTCCTGTGCATATAAACTGTTTTCTGCTTTGTACAGAACCGCACACGCAAGAGCTAAAGCTGATGCTGCGGATCAGGCTGCTCAGGCTGCTCGCCAGGAATGTGATATTGCAAGAGCGGTTGCCAGAGAACTTTCACCAAATTTCTACCAACCAGGTAATTGTAGATTGGGGTTTTATGTGGCTGTTTGTTTTATTGCAGTGAAAAGATTTTGTGTTGAGTTAAAGTGTTGATTCCAGATTGAATGTTGTGTTTTATGCAGAAGCCATGTGTATATCATGAAGAGTGTACATTGCTCAAGGAGATTTTATTTTCCATTTTTAATAATTTGGTGACTGTTTCTATGTATGAAAACAGTTGCGTGTTGAAAATTCAGTATCAAGCATGTAACTTTGCCTCAGATTAATGGTTTGTTCAGGACAGTATCAAAGACAGACTTCAGCGATCATAAATCAACAGAAATTTGGATTAATTCTATGGTGTGTTTATTAGTGAGAAGATCTATAGCTTTTTTACTGTCCAGTGGAATTCCTGACAGTCTTGATTAGCTAAGGTTTGAATTTTAGAGAATGCTTTGCCGTTAGATATACATAACCTGTAAGAGAGTCTCCCTCTGTTATGCCTGGGATGCTCTGTAGAACATTGGTCCCATTTTCAGGATGGTGTAGAATTAAGTCTGTCCCACTTACATCAGCATTGCAGCCCATTTTCATCTGTCACATGGTTTGGAAAGTTGCTATAGGAAGAAGCAAAGTTGGTTTTGCTTTGTTTTTCTGCTATCTTTAAATGAGATTCGTATTTCTGTGTACTGCTCTTTAGCTTAAAATTGCGTAGGTAAAATGGAACTCCATTTGTCATTTTAATGTCTTTTCATGTCTGCCCTTTCTTTCACCTCTCAAATTGAGTTGAGTCATATCTTGTTATTACTTTTCAAGGATCTGCCTGTACTTGCATGCTAATACAGATTATAGCTCTGAGATTCATTTTCACTTACTGTCATTTTCTGCTCATCCTTGTTTCAGACACAAACTTACTTAGCTTAAATGCACCCATATCGTGAATGCAGGCTATAATGACCTACAAAAGCAAAGAAAAACATTCTGCAACATTTTCTAATAACACACCTATTTACTTCAATTTTTAGTTCAAGAGGTCACTATATATAACTTGTTACTAAATCTTTACTGTCAGTTACCTTATAGAATACTTGTTTTCTTCTTTATTCCTAAGTATTTGCTTGTAGAGAGAGAATGTGTTTGGGGTTGGAGGGATTGAGGACCTCTTTTTGTATTCATTTAGTGCCTAAGTCAAGGATTGTTTACCTGATCGGAATTTTCATTCCCTTTACCAGTCTTGCAGACTTTCTTTGTACACATCCTGATACAAATTCATCTTTTTTGAACATGGCAGTCCAGAACTGTTGGCAAAACTCAAGAGAACTATTTCCAGTAGTAAGACTTTACTAGCTCTAAAACAGTATAAATAAGTACTTTTCACTGTTGAGAATTACCTCAGTACTGTCTCTCCTGTGGATTTATATTATTGGCCCATACCTACTGCTATCATAGTCAAGTCTTTTTCATTTTTCATTATTTCATTCTCTACCAGATGAAGAAATCCCAGTTTACAGCAGCAGGCCATCTTGCCATTCCTAAGTAAGAAGTAATAACCTTAGCCATGCAAAGAATTGAAGCATTTGGAAAGAAACTATTGGAAAGCTGCCAAACCCTTCAAATAAAGAAATTACTAGAGTACTGAAGTGAAAATGCCAACATCTGACAGTGTGAAATTTGACACCAAGAAAACACCCAGATCAAGAATTTCTCAGGTGTCTTTTTACTCCCTGCCACAGGAATTGAAGTAGCATTGCTGACAGATCAGCTGAGATATGGGAGAGAAGGTGTGGGATCTTATTTTCCTCTTATTTGAAACTTTTATTCTATTTACAGAAGAGTTTCTATCCCTTCCCCAAGTGCAGCTGGATATGTGTGGAACGCCATAGCAAAGCATTTCTCAAAGTTTACTTTGTTCTCTGTGTGGAAACATCTCTCAGTTACCTATCTCCTAGCAAAAGATAAATACCTTTTCTGGACTCTAAATTTTGAATTCTCTAATTGTTTCCAAGATAGTCAAATACAGCGTATTTGTATACATTAAAAAAAAAAATCTATTCCCATTACGTAAACAACTTTTAAATGCCAAGATGTTAACTAAATCTCAGTTATCCCTAATAAACTCCTGCAAACCACCAGGTTCACACATCATTGTGGAGATTTCATGTCTGAGATGTTTTCCAGGCTCAGTGTACATGATACCTTTTTCAGATGCACTTTTTCTGTGTGGTACCAGTTAACCCACTCACTTGTACACATACCTGTTTGTTTAAGCATTTCCCAAGAGTCGTGCCAAGAGTAACTGGACAGTGTTACTGTTAGCTTTTGTCATTCATGGTAATAAAATAGATAAGTATTTCTAAGTATTTATATTCACTCACACAAACAGAAGTAAATATCTGATTTTCAAATAGCATTTTTCATGTATTTGAATGAAAAGAAGGTGTTACTGCTTCCTAATAGCAATTTCTTGGTTTTCTTTTGTTGCTTCAGCTTTTTATATTTACAGTATCTGTAAGTGCTCCTAAAAGGTATCAGTAAGTGTTCTGTCTCATTCTGTGAATCTATAGTTAAATGAAAGCTTCCCATTGTACTAAATTATCTTGAAAATAGGTTATGATGAGAAAGTGTGATTTTTCTCTTATTTTTTTAACTGCTTAGTGTGGTAGGCAAGCATTCTGTCAGCAGTAAATGTATGTAACATATCAACAAGCCTCTTGAAACAGAGAAAAAGAAGTGAAATACAAATACCTCTCTCTAAATAACAGAAGCATTCTTTTCTGTCTTAATGAGTGATCTCTGAATTGCTTGTAGCCTAAAACCATTTCAATATTTGAAAACCTTTTGATAAAGCTCTTAAATTTCAGGTTCTTAAAAAGCAACTTTCTGGGCCATGTAGCCTAGTATTACACACAGATTATAATTATAGTGAATATTCATAGTACCATGGCAGTTCATACTTGCCAAATACTTTCTCTCGTGTTTCACCTTTATGTTCATTAAGGCATTCATCAGAAGCTGCCAAGAGGTTCTGCCTTTGTAATGTAGTTTAAAAGGAGACTAGAAGAAGAACAAAGCAGTAGGAAGTAAAATAGCATCCAGCAGGTAAGAATAATAATGAGGTACTGTAGAAATCTTGAGATTCAGGTCTCCCAGTGATTGATTGCCTTAGTATTTGCATATAAGGAAAGCCAAGTATGATTGGAAAGGTCAGAGCCATAGTGTAAGGACTAACAAGGCTGCAGAGAGCTGTTTTCCCTGAGTTTGTTCACGCTGTTCTCAGGCAAGACCCTGCTTCTACTTTTGCTGTAGCAGATACTTGGCTAGTGATTAATAATTATGAGGATGTGTGTCTTTGCAGAGCCCTACCCACAAGGCTCTATATTTTGTAGATTTAGCAAACATTGTACTCTTTATAGAGACCATACTTTACTGACCTTTTTATCGACAAATAAAACAAATTTTGAGAAATCCCTGCTCTGACCTGTTTGTTTCCTCCAGGCATCACTAAACTTGTGGATGTGTCAAAAGAGAGCACACCAGGACAGGAAACAAATGAAACCTGAGTCATAGCCTCATTCAAGGGAGTCATCCAGGGACAGTTTGAGATTTGTCTTTGCTTCAGAGAAAAAATAAGTGCTTTTTTGTGTCTCTTGTTAAAACCTAGAGAAGAACAAATGACTTATGGGAATACTGTATCAAAGATGTAACAGAAAAGAAAGGTTTTTGACACTCAGTGAAAAAGGGAAATATTGTTGTAGTCTTGCACAAGGTTAGTGGATGCTTTGACTGACACATTTATTCTAAATTCACAGACTGTCTTTAGGATGTGGTCTTGTAAACACACTGTCAGGAGGTAAACTGAAGTATGGGCTTGCACAGACTGGACAGCTAAGCCATAATTGTCTGTGTGCATATATATCCTGCAGCAAATGGATACTGCTCTTTCATTCAGTTTGAATGAATAACATTTGATTAAACGAAAGAAGGGTACAACTACTTTGCTGCAGGGTAAGAGCAGTCTGGGCACTTTACCACAGAGCAGCTAAGGTCTGGAAATTCAGATCTGAATTGTTTTCTGGCAGATTATGTGTCAGGCCAACCAGCTGCCAGATGAACATACATGGATCACCAAAACAATTCATCCAGCCTTTGACATCCTAAACAAGGCATGAGAGAAATCAATTATAAATCAATTAATTATAAATTAAAGCTGTCCAAGTTTAGAGGTGGACAGAATTTCTTTAGGTGAAATATATGAGCAAAGACTTTCTAATAATAAGAGTAAGAATTTGGAAGGGTTTACTAGTATTTTTCACTATAAAATTTGGTTAGTGTTAAAGCTTCAGTATTAACATGCTGAACATACTAGTTTCAGAAATAAGCACTTTACATTTATTACAAGGCAATTTGTAATGGCCACTAATGCCTTAAAGAAGAACTGTGGTTTACATCCTCTTTTGACCAGTGGTAGATGTCTGTAGCTTTAGAAAAAAAACCATCCTTCCCATCTTCCTCTTCTCTGCCATCACCACCTCCTCGAGTTCTCAAAGTGCAAACTCCATATGGACAGGAAAGAGAGATTTCTGGCTGATGCTAATTAACTGGAATGTCCTGGCTAAATGCATGTGGGCCAGACCAGATAGTTTTATTTAAAAAGCCAATTACAATGAGCATTTTGCCTGATTAAAGTTACCAGCCATGCCATCAGTTGGTGCCTTAAAGCATACGGAAGCTCGCTCATTATTCTTAGTCATACAAGAGCCTGTTTATTTTCTGAATTTATTCTGCATATGACTTCATCATCCTCACAGATCTGTTACTGGGTTTCTTCATATGCCATTTTTTCTCTAAAATTTATTGCTTCTATCCTCTGTCTATAGAACTCTGGAGAAGCCAGAGCCTATAAACATATCCTAATGCACATCTGTTGTATCCAGTAATCAAAGATAGAAGATGCATTAAAAGAAAAGGCGCCAATTTCAAGCTTAATTCTTGTTCTCCCCTTTTTTTTTAATAAGTCATGTCATACCAGTCTTCACAACCTGACTTCCAGATTTATTACCTATCTCACCAAGCCCTGGATACAGACTCCCTCACCCTTCCTTCGTTCCACACTTTTCCTCTTGCCCAGGAAAGCCCAGAGTGAGGGCCATCCAGCTTGCTGGAGGTTTGCATCCATCCTGCTGCACTGCCTAACACACCTGCTGGCTCAACCCACTCCTCAGTGTTCCTGCAATGCATCTGGGACAGGAGAGCATGCTTGGGAGAAGGCAAAGCAAAGGGAGTTTGCAGACATAGCCTTAATTCTTCAGCATGCTTCCTCAGTCTCTCCAAGATACTTTTGAGCCACATGATCAAATTATTTGCTTAGGAAAAAATATGCCTTATTAGTTCTGAGCAAATTAACTTTCAAAACTAATAGCAGAGAACCAGTTTCCTGTAGAGAGATAAAGCTGTTACAATCACTGTAATTTTCACAGACTTGCATAAGTAGTGAGCTAGTTAATTTGCATCCAGATGAAATTTGTGGTTGCTTAGTAAAGGTTGCAGGATCTGACTATGAAACTGGTTAGAAACCTGGACTAACTTCATTGCTGTCTCAGCTGTGTTGCTATCTTGAAGTAACTTTTCAAATTCTAGCCTAGATGTATGTATCTAATCTGACACTATGGGGGTGTTAATTACAGTATAGTCTGAGAGAAAGAGGTCAGTGCTTCCTTTCTCCTGTTAAAAATCATTCATTTGCTCTGAAAAAGAACCATTCCTTCCAGGACACTGTTGGCCTGCTCCAGTGAATTTCTATATTGGTCTGTCATGGTGTCCAGCCAAGGACAAGATGAAGTAGGGTCTATCACATGGGAGTATTATCACAGTGTCAAAATTTCCATTATAAATCCTATTTATAACCGCGTCATAAATATTTGTTCCGTGTTGAAATTCAGCTAACAAAGAACTGAGAACTTTCCTTACAGTGCTAATTTTCAGACAAGTATTGTGATCTATTTTGAAAGGATTTTATTATACTAGTGGAGATTTAAATTATGTTTAAAAGGTTAGGTTTCTCCTGTTACACTTATAACATGTGATGTGGACCATTAGAGAAAAATAATCTTTGCAGCGGCATTCTGTGTTTGTCAAGGCCACAGAAATAGATGGCTAATATATGTGACCTTTCATTCCAAGAAAGTGTGCAAAATTTAAAACTTACTTAAAATTAGAGAGACTCTAGGGAGATACCCAAAAAAGAAAAATCTAATTCATATCATAGATCTGAATAATGTGGAGTAATGTTCAGTATGATGTGGAAGACCATGTTGAGAATTTGGAGAAGATGAGGATTTCTGCGTATTAGTTCAGTAATTATTACTCATTCAGGTCGTTGTCTGAGCAGGAGTAAAACCTGGTACTGAAACACAGCCAGCATGGAATTGGTAATTTTTTGTATGGTGAAGTTAAACAAGATGAATTGTAATAGAAAGGTAGAGAGTCCAAGAACAGAATAATCGGAGGTTATTTTCCTTGGCAGTATGGTTTAAAAACAAAAGAAAAATACAGGTGAATTAAAAGGATAAATCATAGATGTTAACAGACAATACTTGTTCCAGAAGAGGAGAATGGTCACCTGTGTCAGAGGGTAAGAGTGGAGTACTGATACTGAAATGTGACTAAGAAAATCGCAGAGGCTCATCAAAAAGTATCAGATGAAGATCAGAAAATATTTTGTCAGAGGCAGTTGCCAGACTGAAGAGTATGGGATGTATTTGGAGGAGAGGAGCAGTAAATGGATATTGCAGACTTAGACTTTAGAAATGAAAACTTAGAGCACTGATGGGAAAGGGAAGAAATGACACTGTGTGAAGTCAGAATGGTATGTGGCATGGTGGGTGGGGTTTCTCTTAAAAAAAAGAGCAAGAACATATTGGAAAGAAGCCAGATTTGGATGCAAGACTAAGCATCTCACATACCCTAGTTTGACCAGAATTAAATTTATTGTTGTATTTCTCCATTTCTGGTGTTTGCAGTGCAGCAGTCACTCCAGGCTCTTACGCTTTATAATTAATTTCAATGCTAGATACAAAAAATTAATTTTGCTGGAAGTGTGGTACAGCTTAATGAGTACTGGTTTTGAAAAATACTGGATTAACCCTCAACCCTCCAAGAAAATTCATAAAGCCATATCTTTTAAAAGCAGTAAATTTCAAGTCTCTTTATTTTACTCCTGATTTTGCATCTTTCGAGTTCATAATTTCCAGTGCATTTTCTATAAACACAAGGGAATAAAGGAGACTTCTAAAAAATTAAGTCTGGCATCATATCATATAATCATTAATCACTTAGAAATATCTGGAACTTTAATTAAAGACAGTAATGCATCTCTAGATCTGTAGAATCATTGGAGTCTGAAACTGTCTACTTATTTCCGTGTTATTTTGCCTATCTATATCTATGCCTGTATATTCAAAAGTAATGTTAGTTGTTTGCTGACATACATGTATTTACTGTCTTGTCCAAAAAGGTTTTGAGCCTTTTTGGAGCATGTTACACATAAGAACATATTACAGGCATAAGAAGTGCTGACATCTACAACCCAAGCCCTGAGTGTGTATCCTAGGCTCTGATTTTTTCTGTAGTGGCAGAACAGAAGGGTGTTCTCAGAAAAAAAACAGGCACTGTCTCTTTATGAAATAAGGATTTTAAAATAGGCAAAGGTTAGAAGGGCTTTGGCAAAAAATTTCGTTCGTTTATTGAATTTACTAAAAAACAGCTCTTAAGACAGGCTGACGGACTTGGCCAGTTGAAGAGCAGACGTGAACCTGCTCCTGTTAAGGTCAGTTGCCAAACTCCCATGGAGCAGGATGATAGCCATGTACTTGAAATGTGATAAGAGAAGTAAGAGTAGTAGCTAATACCCTTCCAGGCTGTATATCCAGAAGCACGTCATGGAGGATGGTCCCTTCTCTGCATGATCCCAGTGACACTGAGTCTGAAATACTGTGTAGAACTTTGGGGATCATCATGTCAGAAAGATCTGGACACACTGGGAGAAATGTAAAGAAGTGTGAATTCTACTGAGTGAAGACAGTTATTATGCCACATTAACAGTCTCTATATTTAAAATTCATCTTCTCAGAGAATATGCAGTTGCAATGAGAATAGGATTACAGCCTTTCACTGCTGCCCATCCTTTAGAAGCTTAAAAAAACCTACTTTTGCAGTTAACAGCTGCCCCAGTGCAGTTCAGATGAAGTAAAGTAGTCTCTAGGTTTTCTGTGAAAAAGCTAAAAATTTACCTTCTCTGTTATCGCCTGTTAAGCAGCCTGCAGGCTTAGAAGCCTTCAAGTAGATTATAATGCATGTGTTACTTGGCTGGGATCATTCACATTAAATACAATGTCTGTATATTATCTACGCTGGAAAAATGAAGCCTGTCCTAGATACAGGAGTCATATGCATCACCATGTAATCTTGACAGATATTTTTTTGAAGTTCTGTCAGTATTCATCAACAGAAAGGCAGGGTAAGTAAAGCAAGCCATAATTAAGATTGCTGGTCATGAGCAATCTCTATGTCCATAAGCTGATGTGCCAGTGAGGTGTTAGAGGTAGTTCTGCAGCACTCATAGTGCCCTCTACTAGGTAAGATAAATTTGTTATGTTTTTCAGATGGTATTGAATCCAGAAGTATAAAGGCTTACACACTGCTGTGCAGATACAGTTAGGAAATGTTGCCCTGTTTTGGAAATACTACAGCTACTTCAGTCACCTGCTAAAGCAGTTACAGGAATGGATCGGAGATTGGATACACAGAATATATTCATTGTTCTTGGTGCTGACTCCAGGCAGTTTTTGAAATTCATTAGTGTAGTCTTTCATGACTTCAGATCATTCTGTGGGTATATATCTGCACATTAATGATGCATTTATAAACCTTTAGAGGAAGAAAACCTTATTTTTAGGGATTCTTTTATCCTTAATGATTCTTTAGTTATTGGATAATACAAAAATGCAAATTACAAAAATACTGTTTAGGTTCTGTATGCAGATGTGTTAATGGTAGGGTAACTCAATTTCAGATTTGGAGGAACTGACATGGAGAGAAGAGGCAGTCTGGTTTTTGTTCTGGTAGAAATTGCATTAATATCTGTTTCATCATCCTACTGCTAGACTCACAAGTTTGTGATGTTACCTATGATGTGAATCGTTTGGCTGAAGTCCATTTCCTTTTCTGTTGCCATTGCTGTTGCTGGCAGCTCGAGTGTGCTTGAGTAGACGTTTTGATATTTTCCAAAAGCATTGTGAGATAACACGGTGTCATGTGCTTTTCAACAAGTACCTGTGTGAAACGCAGAGACGCTAGCAGTGAAGTAGTCAGGTCACACCAAGAACTCTATTGTGCTGTGTAAATATCACAGCAGAGTAAACACATAGGCATAAAAACTAGCCTTGAGTTTGGCCAAAGTGTGTGTGTGTGTGTCTGCGTATGTGGGGCTATTAAATAAGTAACTCAAGGCTTTTGATCTCTAGTCTAGTCCGTGTCAGGAAGCATTTGGTGGGGGTTTTGAGAAGGCTGTGTCACTTTCATTGACGTCAAAGTCAGGAAAATAAAGCATTGGCAGATATTTTAAATATGGTAGATACATATTCTAGCAAAACTACGCAGAAGTTGTTTAGGATACTGCACAAAACTGTTTCCTGAGCAAGTATAAAGTAGCTACCTTGATATGCAAGAATTTATGTGTTTGAGGGTTCTTCTGAACAAGACACTTAGGAAGCAGTTTCTACCAGTGAACACTTTCTGTAGGTCCTTGTCTTTACTTAGCAAGAAGGGAAGGTTGCATTTCCATTTGCTTTGAAGCCTGCTTGTGTTCAGTGATGCTACCTTTTAAAGTAAGTCCTAAGTGGTCTAGGACTCCTTGGGGAGCTCTGTATATTCTGACTTTCACATCGCTGAATGATGATGTGGCTTTGTCAGGTGGTGGAAATGGTAAAATACCATCTTATATTCTATCTCTTTGTCATACTTTTTGGTCATGTTGGTAGTACATGGTTTTTGAACAGGGGGTTCCAGATCAAATCAGAACAGCTCCACAAACTAAACACATGTAGGCATCAATCTCCGTGACGCTCATGGATTTAGTGAGTAGCTGTTGGCACGTGCCAGCCTCAGTCTTGCCTCCAGTCCAGTGTGAGAAGGAAGACCACCATGAATACTGCTTAAGGAAGCAGCAGTGCTAACAACAGATTGAGAAGCCCTGAAAATGTAAGCTGGAGAAAACTTCAGCAAAGGGAAGATATCTTCAAAGAGGGAGGAGTAGGAAATGAGGATTTGCAATTAAGAGAGAATTAAGAGAGATTCTAAATAATAAACATTATATTTTGGAGTATTTTTTGGATTGTGCAAGAAAAAATGGACTCCTCTCCCTCTTGTTTACATTGGAGTTTGCTTTCCTAGGCAGCCACGATGCTTTCATGCTGGTGGGTATTAAGTCCAGGAAAAAAAAAAGGCATTTTAAGGCAGTCAAATGGAATTTTAAAATTGATCCAGGAAAGGTTTTTTATTTGCCCTTAGCTAGGGAAGCTGCTTAATAGCTAGTTTAAAATGCTGATCATACCTTACCAAAGTGCAGTTGCCATCAGTGTCAACAATCCCTTCTATTTCAATTTTTTTTTTCTCTTTTGTGACATGCTTTATTTTTAAGCCTTAGCTAGTGTGGTTTTTTTATTCTCTAAAGGGTTCTCAAGTACAGTTAAAGAAAGCCATTATTCCAGGTGGCATAACCAATTTCAGATGCATCTGAATCAGGGCAGCCAGTCCTACCTATGTGTTTTGGAATTAAGGAATTCTTAATTAACTTACTATGCATCACTAGGAGTAAGACATTTCTTATGTTGCTGCAGACTGACCCAGCCATGATGGAGCTGCACTATTCCTGTTGCTGGGTCACTGCATCCATCAGAAGGGTACTGCAGACACCTGGGGTGATAACCTCTTAAATACCATTAGGAAGTCATTCTCTACCAGGAGGGTGGTCAAACACTGGAACAGGCTTTTCTAGAGAAGTGATTGATGCCTCGGGATTGTCAGTGTTCTGGATGCATTTGGACAATGCCCTTAATAACAGGCTTTAACTTTTGCTCAGCTCTGAATTCGTCAGTGACTTGGACAGGATGATTGTTCTAAGTCCTTTCAACTGAAATGTTCTGTTCTATTCTACGCATACCTAAGTCAAGCAGAAGTGTTCTCTCAGAGCCCTGTTGCTTTTTAAGCACCTTGCCTTCTATCCTTTAATTTCTCTGGCAATAATCTTTGCTTTCCAGACCTATTCAGTTCAGTCTGTTCAAACATTACTAAAACCATAACCATATCTCTGCTCAGTGAGTTCATCAGCACATCTTGCACATGGCACTGCACAGCCCTCCATTCACTTGGGCTGAATTCAAGCCAGCAGCCTAGCACTTAAGAGGTTTTTTTTGTTCCCTGTTGTCAGTATAACCGTCAGAAAATTAAGAACAAAGCAGAGGAAGTACTAATGATATTAATTATAGTTCTTCTGCCTCCCTTCATATCTCCCCAATGAAGAAATAATAATAAACCCTATCTTTCTAAAATTTACTGAATATAGTTATTTGCACTTCCATAATGACTCGCTGAATCACTTATTTTAAGAGATTGATAATTGATTATTTGTATTTCTTCACCTACAGTTACCATGCTGAGGAATTCTTCTATACTGGATGTCCTATCTTGAAAAAACCTAACATAAGGAAGAAAGAGCCTATATTAATTGATCCTCTGATCACTTGGCTTTTCCAAGTTTCATTAAGTTCATCAGAATAGCAAAGAAATGTTATTGTGGGAGCGTACATATTGTTGCCAACAGTGGCACATTAGAAAACCATCAAAAACATCAGAAGATAAACCAAATTGTTTTCACTGGCTTATTTCTTGAACAGTATGTATCAACCTGCAGTACCAACACTGAAGTATACATTTTCCTTTTTTAGTACAGTTCGTTTAAATACAAAAGTCTTAAGCTTTTGCTTCAGCCATATCATGCTCTGGATTTGTATTAGGGTATAATCTGCAGTAAGAAACTTATTCATCATTTATTATTTCCTTCTCTCTTTGAATTTAGATTTGGTAGATCAGCTCACAGCTTTTTCAGCAAGACATTTATGGTAGGCAACAAACTAATGGCCAAAGTGCTGTGTGGAGTTTTGATTACTCAGGAGACTTACACTGCATTCCTAGTTTGGACAAAGGCTTTCTCTGCATCTTTAGGTTTGTCAGAGATTCAGCAGAGCTTTGAGCCTGTTTGTGCTTTATTCACAGCTGAGCCCTAAATTCAGAAAGATTATTCAGATGAAACGTGTGCTTTGTGTTTCCTTTTGGGTTAGCTTCCCCATCACTGAAATGGGCTTTTGATATAAGCTTTAGTTTTGTACTTCTAGATTGCTAAGTTTTCAGATCAGGAATTCTCTGCTTTTTTTTGTAGATGTGTTGAGTAGTTCAGTAAAAAGAGGCCTCCAATCTTGGAAGGTTTGCATATAGACTGCAGTGTTCTGGTTGAGCAAGTAACTTTGATTCTGTCACCATTAACCCACAGACAGCTGTTAAACACTACAGTGAAAATGGAGCATCCTTCCACTAACAGGTCATACATGTAAACAAAATTAGGAAGTGAAGTATGTGCTTCACATTTGGAATTTATCCATAAGTACAACATGAATTTTCTCATAATGATGAAATTACAATACTGTTTCTTATTTGGATTACTCTTTATAGCCCTGTCTATTTGTTAACTCTCTATGTACTAAAGATAGGACTAGCACTGAAGATAGGTTACATCACATAACATGTACTTCAGTTTAAAAAGCAGAATAAGCATATGTTTAGCATAATAAGTACTTCTAATATACCTTGAAATTGAATCACATCACTCAGCATCAGTAGTACTTTAAATATTATATTCTTAAAAGATTATGTTCTGGAGCCTGCATTAGTGGCATTAAAGTCTTTTTTTGCTTTCAGTAGACAAAAAAAATTGTAATATGAAGTGCTTATTTTTTCTGAATTATAAGAATGGTAAGATGTTTGTAAAATCACTGATGCAATTGCATATATGCCTTTTTCCTCACTATCCTAGATGTATTCTGCCATCCCTCTCAAGCTTTGGATTTCTTTCTGATCTGATGAGGCACGAGGTCTCTTCTTAGCCTTCTTGGGAAACAGTGGCTGCATTTACAGTGTCCTGCAAGATGACATTTTCAGATGCTCCTTGAGACACAATCCTGCAGCAGCCCTGTTCTGCCAATACATGTGCCTCACTAGGCCATGGTGACAGCATGTGGCTGTCACCTCTTTAAAAATGCTGTGGCAGAACCAGGGCATCCTTCTCTTCTCATTTACAGGGGCCGTGCTGTCACATCACTTACTGGAGCCCTTCCAGGAGGAAGGACATATTACACAAGAACTTCACAAGAAATTCTAGATTTAGAGAAACCATGAGTGCATCTTCAACCAAATCAAAGCTTCCCTCACCCCACAGCCATCAATGAAATGCTGTTGAAGGTGACCATCAGAAAACACGAGACTCTATGTGCATATCTTGCACACGTCCACACAGTCCTTTGGCTTTCAGAGGCTATTCTCCCCAAACACTGGCTAACTCACACTTCAATGGTGCCATCCAGTTGCTGGCATCACAACGGGTGTGTGAGCCAAAACCACCCCGTGGCTGCCCTTTATCAAGTACAGGTGCATCAATTTTGATCCAATGGTAGCACAGCCAACCCATCACCATAAGAAAACACACAGGTTCATCCTACCTTTACTTGGTTAGATAACATTCCTTGGTTCTGCTTTCCAGACCAGGCTCTCCTTAGGCACTGAGATGTATCATGTGTAGATCTACTGCTTGCTTGAACTGCACACTGAAGAACCAGAGTGATGTTTTATTTCCTGGTCAGATAATCCCACTTTACCCTCAAATTCTAGTCTTTTCCTCATTAAGATCAGCCAGCTAAGAAATGTTACAGGGAAGGATGTTAGTGACTCTCTTTACAAATTCTCTTGGCCCTTATTTCTTTAAACTTGTGCTATAGATTGCTCTTATGGTGAAGAACTCCCTTACCCATGTCTGTAGAGTCATGTCTTTAGCAAGGGGAACAAGGTAAATCCTGACAGTTCTTAGTCCTTAGAAGGGAATGGGAGCTGAGTTCTTGCTGCTTGGAGTCAATGGTTTGGTGGAGTCAGGTGCATAATCCAGTTGTATTGGATACAGTGAACAGATGTTTAAAAAGGATTTGGACAATCTCCAAAGTGAACTTCAGCATGGGGCCAAGAATTTCAGTGATGGAAAGACTTGCTTGACAAGATGGGAGGCAAGGGATGTATCTCTAATATTCATGTATGATGTTCTGGGGGTCAGAGGGAGGATGCTGTGCTGTGTTAAGGCAGTGGCTGAGCGTCTGGTGGACACCCTCAGGTGTTACTTGGATGCAGCATTCTCTGGTGGAGCTCAGTGTCACGTAGCATCAAATACTGCCCAGTGAAAGTGTGGCATTGTTAGCCTCTTGAAAATTAGCTTCTTTGGGAAGCTCCAGATTATATTTTTGTTTTGCTTTTAGATTTTTTAGTTTTCACTCCCCCAGTCTCTTGGGGAGACACAGGCAGCTGAGACCATGGGTTTCCGTCTATTTTCAAAAATTCTGACAGCGTGGAGGTCTCTTGATAAGAGGGATTTTCTCTGGCCAACTTTGGGAGGCTTTTAGTTGGTTGCAGGAAAGGGTGGAGAAGGATGACAATTCTGAGGTCATTTCTGATGTCATTTTCTGATGGTTTCTTTATGAAAGTGTCTTCAGTTTGTCAAGTGCTGTCAGATACTAGTGAAAGTCAAATCTTTACATATATGAGGCAGTGCAGAGTATGTCACAGTGAATTTTCAGAATTTAGGCAGCACTGTAAGATGAAGAGATAGTGTTTCAATTGGATGCTTTAACCACAGCAGTCATAAAGAGCAAGCTAATGTGAATATGGATCTGTCCATAATAAATAATCATTGCAATTTGACAGCTTCGTGGCTTGGGCTTAAAGATTAGTCAGAGCTCTTTTAGCTATCCTTTTCTCTTTACACCCCTAATTATATCTAATGTGAAAAGATACGAAAAAGAAAGTTTATGCATGTTAAACCCCTTAGCGTAACCTTATGTATCTCAGCAGAGATGGAAGGAAATCCCTGACATGACAAGAGAATTTTTTGAATGGTGATCATACCTGTAACTTTTTTTATGGAAACTTAATTTGTGTTGTGCTGCCTTTCCCTTTAACCAGGAAGATTATAAAAAGCTGTGAATCAAGCCTCTAGTTCTCTGCTTCTGTGCAGGCTTAACTCCTCAAAACTTCCTCCTCAAATGTCATTTGAGAACAAATCCTGGCTTGTCTGTGTCTAGCCTTCTTTCTTAACAGCTCCCTA
This sequence comes from Irena cyanogastra, assembly GCA_013397155.1. NCBI lineage: Eukaryota > Metazoa > Chordata > Aves > Passeriformes > Irenidae > Irena > Irena cyanogastra. The sequence goes on along the minus strand of VWZV01005543.1, from coordinate 140,054 downwards.
TTTCCACCCCTGGTTTTCAGAGATGCCAGAAATGCTTCCTGCTCAAAAGACCTTGCATGCCGAGTAATTCTTCTTCTCAGCAATGCTTGCTTACCAGATGACTCAGTAACTTCCAAAAGCTTCATGCTGCTCTTCCTTCCTCTCATCTTCGCACTGCGTAGATATGCATATGCTTCTGGCATCTGTAAAAACACCCTATCTGCCTAGCACAGCTAGGGCCTCCTCTAAACTCAAAAGCAGAAAAATGTGTGCAGACGTTCTTCTCTGGGCACAGAGTTTCTCTGTGACTTAAAGCACAGATAAGCCTCACTTAGAGAAGGATAAAGAAATCAAAGGAAAGTTGTGGGGCTAGCAAGGATAGAAGTGAAGAAACAGTTGCAATGTATTTTTCAGAAACCGTTTTTGAAAATACAGGAAGGTTGTTGGCAGTTCTTTGTTCACAGAGCTCCCCAACTTCTGACTTCTTAGGGAAACTGATCCTGAAATTGGAGATGTGACCTCTAGGAAGTAAAGCAGAAAACGTTGCCTACAATGCATACAGATTTACAGCAATTTTGTTTCTTCAGCCGTGTTTGCTCAAATCTTACCATTAAACAGTTAAACCTGAGAACCAAAACTTGGAGCAGAGCATGTCAGCCAGTTTTTGTTCATGTTAGCAGCTGTATAGACATGCACTTTGATAAGTGAGTCCTAGTAGAAAATGTGCATGTGGGTGTTTAGGTAGAATCTGGGGAGAGGATGTTCTTCACACTTGTTTCCCTGTATTTTCCTAGTGAATGTAAGAGAATTTGTATTCCTGCCTTCTAAGCAGGAATTGTATTAGTGACTAGAGTGGTTAAGCTGGGTCTTCCTATGAGAGTGATTGGTTCTGGAAGACAAAGCCGGTATGTGAGAGTTCAAGGCACACATATGTGTATATGCTGACATATGTATATAAGCTGACATTCACCCAAAGGGGAAAAAAAAGTGATTTTTCCTGTAGCTTATAAGCACAGAAGAGATGTTTCATTCTCATGGTTGACTATCTACATAACAAAGAGGAACTGATCATAAGAAGTTAAATCAGTTAGGGTAGTCAAGCAAAACGTACCTCAGAACTTTGCTCTCAGAAAAGGAATGATAGGTGATGTAAGGTAAGTCAGTCTTCAGTCCCTCAGACTTCACTCAGGAGCAATTTACATACCGTGGTCCTTTGAAAAGCTGAAGATGTAGAGTGACTGAGCCAAGTAAATACGTAGTTTCAACAATTACCAAAAAACTACTGTAACTCCAGTGCCTGAGCAATTTGGAGTAAATCACTATGGATGTCAATGAATTGTTGGTAACATATACCACTGCCTGCATTTTAGCAAGTCAATGCAATCTGACATCCCAGTGCAATAGTTTTACTGTGAACTTTGTTTTGATGTTAATGTTTCTATTACACTATTTTTCAGGCCCTGATTATATCAAGCAAAAATTTCAAGAAGGAATGGATGGAAAAGAAAAATCTGAAGAAAAAGGTCAGGAGAAACCACCCACCCCAAAAGAGTCACCTCACTTTTATCGAAAAGGTACTACGCCCCCTCGAACCCCAGAAGCAAGCCCAAGAAATAGTCCTCCTCTTTCTTCTGAGACTTCTCCTTCAAAACAACTGAAAAGGCAAAGCTCCACTTCTGGGGCAAGACTCACTCAAGAAAAAAAGCTTTTAGCCTCTGAGAATATAACACCCACTACTAACAAGCCTTTATATTCAAAAGCACCAGTGAAGGAGGAAGCAGCTGGGAAACACCAGCCAAAATTTTCAGCCCAACACAATCCCAGCAGCACAGAGAATGGGGAGCTGCATGGTCACTACCATGGCTATTATGTAAAAATGAATCCAACAGCGCTTCCACAGGAGCTCAGGGAAGAAGATGAATATGCCAACCCTTCACCATCAACACTTGCACGGATACCACCCTCTCAGAAGCCAAGTCCTGCTAGATCTGGGGGTAAGCCAGATGCCAAAGAAAACAAGCCTGACATAAAAATTAAGAAATCAGAATTTGCTGCACCAAAGAACCCAGCTAATAATGAGTCACATTCAGCAATGGAGAAGGAAGTAGGAAACAGCTCGGTAAGTACTGCAAGAAACATTTTTGTTTTCATGGTCCTTTTGCCTCCGAGTGCTGAGCTTTGCAACCTAAGCACTGTCAAATCTTCATCTGGGTACAGTCTGCTAGCTAAAACCCACTTCGCCTAGAGTGAGGAAGAAATAGTTCAGTATAGAAAGAGCAAAGGAGTTTTAAAACTACCCTTTCACATCAGTGTGAATCTTAATTTCATTATTATTTAAAAATAATAAAATTATCAGTAGCTATGCAGAAAAGGAGTGATGACTAGTAGTATTTCTATTTCATGTTAGAAGAAAAGGCCAGGGTATGAAATTCAGAATCTCTGATGATGATTCTGTGATTTTTGGGCCAAGAGAAACTCAGGAAAGCATTAGTTTTGCATCCACTTTTAGTGCCTGAAGAGTTCTAGATAATTGTCATAATGTTTCTCTTTTATAAGTATTGTTTCTTTGAGTCATTTTTGGTGATACTCTACAAAAGAGTGTGTCATTATTGATGGGATAAACAGAATCACTCATTTAAGGAGATCCAGATAGCTTAGTAATGATTGCAGGCAAAACATTTAAATAATTGACACCAGACTTCATTAATAACAAATTTAGAAATAAAGAAGGGGAGTAATTTCCAACCAACATGAATTGTAAGTAGTCTTGTCAAACAAGTTTGTCATCTTCAGGTGTGGCAGAAGAATCATAATCTCAGTCAAGAAGGTCACTTGATCTGCTTTTACATGGTCATGTATTCTGACAAGGAAACCAGAGTAAAGCAGAGGCTAAATGTCGCATTAAAAGAATTTTTTAAAACTGACTGATGGTTCTCAAAAAATAATTAGAAAACCATCAGTTATTTGATATTATTCTGGTTAGGTCATTCTTACATTAATTCTGTTACTCTAGTCACATTCTTGTTAATGACATACAAGAGGACATGAGAATATTGTCCATGGAGTTTATAGAAGACACAGAGACCAGGACAGTGGTGTGTAATGAGGGCAAATACAAGCTCATGCAAATCAATTGCTAAGAAGGCTGAAAGTATAATTATCCATGGCAGCGCAGCAAAATATAATATTGTATATGAAAGACAATTTATAAGGCCTGGCCAGGCAGGATCAGAACTGGAAAAGGTTGGTGGATCAGGAGCAAGAGAGGCAACTGAACATGAGCTCCCAGTCTGCTGCTGTTGTTCAGAGATGTTGATATAATCCTTAGATTTATCAACAGAAAAGATCACGCAAGAGTACATGGGAGTTTGTTCTATCTGCTTTTGGCACAGGTGCAAGCACTTCTGGGATAAAATAGTGTCCATAAATCGGGGATTTAAAATGAAAAAAAACCCTTGAGGGGAGGTCACCCAAAGAGCTGCAAGAATGATTAAAACATATCTTGCAATGAAAGATCCAAGGTACAAAACCCCTTGATGTACTAAATAACTTTCTGTAAGCGTGTTTTACAAAACAGTTTCCCAAGCTAACAAGCAAATGTGTCGGAAGATCCAACAGCTAGAAAGATTCAGATAAAAGTCTTGTTTCAAGTTGATTTTAGTGATGTTGATTAAATGTACCATCAATTTTCAGATGCCAGGGTTTTGGAGCCATCACTGAGCAGTTTGATAAAGAGCATTTTGCCAAGATGATATTCTCTAGTTCTGCTGGAAGCTTTTATTCTGTTCTGTGCGGATCAAAGTAGATGTTCACAGAGGTTTTGTAATCTGCAAATCTGTATTACAGCTGATATCAGCCCTTTAACCTTTCAAATCTCACAGATATTACTCCTATGTAGGGTAACACAAAGCTGACAGGCTTGTAAATGTTGAGTGAGGATGTACAAATTTTAGGCTGAATTGGAATTGTTTTTTAGCTCTGGTGAAAATAAGTCACTAGAAATAGTCCTTATTTTTCCTTCATTCCAAGTAACATTTTGGAGCTGAGGGAGGCTTCATCTTAACAAGTAAGCTACCTGAGCAGCAGTTTATTGACCTTCTAGAATAATCAGAATAAGGACCATGAACCTTACAGCCTGTTATCACAAAAGGTGTAAAAATGATGAGATATTGTGCATTAGCCACTGTTTGTTCACTGATACTGCAGAGATATCTGGGAACTCTAGATGCTTCTACTTCATTTGGAGCATCCTAACTGCATTATTCTTATCACCAACATTCTAATATGGAAGGAAGGTAGATTTTAGGAATTCATTTTTACTTTAACAGTATCCTGAGATGTATATAGATGTATGCAGGTGTTTTTCAAAGATACTGGTCTTCTCTATGTGTTCATAAATATGCCCTTATAGACTAAATTTCCTATGTGCTTATTTCTTCAAAATGCTGAGAGTAAAAATACTGAACTGATTAAAGCAAAAAAGAGTGGCCTACTGGCCTAATACTCTGAGGGAGGAACAGTACAGAATGACTATCAGCTTTGCTGGAGACTTTTAATTTTCAATATCACCTTTCAGCTTCAGAAAAAGAGTAGCCTGTTCTGCAGTGCTCCTGCACTGAGCTCAGCAGTGTGTTGGAGTTAAGCAGTAACTAAGCTAAGAGAGCACAGTTACTGAGGAGAAGCCAAACTCATGGAATCATAGAATAGTTTGGGTTGGAAGGGACCTTAAAAGATCATCTAGTTTCAACTCTGCTGCCATGAGCAGGGACACCTTTCACTAGACCAGGTTGCTCAGAGCCCCATCCAGCCTGGTCTTGAACATTTTCAGGGATGAGGCATCCACAGCTTCTCTGGGCAACTGCTTCATCACTGTCACAGTAAAGAATTTCTTCATAATATTTAATCTAAATTTAATCTCTTCTAGTTTAAATCCATTCTCCTTTTTCCTAATTAATGTACTTCTTGTCCCAGATGCTTCTGAATGTTGAGACTTCAGAATTCTAGAGTTGCATTGGGGAAGTATTTTATTTCAGTAAGAAACGGCAATTGCTTTTTACTCATTCTGACAAAAGATATTGTTATGCTTTGAAAGTTAGTCTGCCTTATATCTTCCATAAAAGTTCTAGAATATATTTGTTAAGGAATATAAAGAGAAAATAACTCTCACCCTCATGAAAAGAGAATGATAAAACATGGTTTTTGAATGCAAAAAAATGAATCTATTTACATTTATCGAGAACTTTTGTTAGATTATCTGAAAGTGCTGTATAAATATGTGCTGTGCTTTTTCAAGGTTTCCAGTGATAACACATTAAGAACACAGATACCAAAGGGAATATTTTCAGTTCTTCCTTCTGTGTGTCTAAATCAAAGGAATCTCTCATACCTGAATGAAACAAGTTTTGATTTGGATTAAGAACTTTAAACTACTTTATTTGCAGCAAAGCTTGTAGCAGCTTGTTTTAGTTATCAAATTCATGTTTCATATTTTCTGTGAATGTTACATCCTTAAGAATGTCTTTGAGTATCATCTGTGCAATAAATTAGTTACAGGAACAGTCTTGATTCTCTAGATATCCCCATTTACGGCGTTATACTTGAAAAATATCAGCACGTACTTCTTATGCCACACATGTAAGTGAGTTTCTCTGAACTCACTCCCTGATGTTCAAAGTTTGAAATTATTCCGGAACTCACAAGAGTCACAGTTTTATCAAGGTGAAATCCTGCATAAAGCACAATGACAAAGTCACCTGGCATTTCTGAGTGATAAATCACCCCTCTTTCACTGAGAATGAGGCTCCTTACATTACCTTACGTTTACCACAGTGTGAGGTGTTCACAGAGACCCTGGACCACAAACCAGTACAGTTGTTTCTCACTGGTCGTTAGCAGCCTCTAGCCCCAGCTTCAGGGGCACGCTGCTGTCCTGCCTTGAGTGTGAGCTGACTGGAGATTCTCTTGGACCTGAGTGAAAAATAGGATTGAATTTCACAAAACACTATTGTAGTGTACATTCATGAATACACTTTTTATTTTCCAATATGTGTCTGTGTGCTGCCCTAGGACAAATAACAAGCCTGGGCTCAAGTGTTTTACTAAATAGTAATTTTTTTTTTCATTTGGCAGGTAAAGATTTTTAAATACACAGTGTTTAGCCTGGTTTTTACCTGAGTGTTACCCAGTGATTCTACTCCCATCTTTTTGTTCAATTGTGATCTTTTTGTCCACCTAACATCCATTTGGTAAGGGCTGTAAATACCATGATATTTGAAAAATAGATCAGTATTTGCCTGATCCTAAAAAAACCTCTGAGCAAGAACTTTAGGCTAAATTTAATGGACATTCCTAATGCAATGGAATTACAAGCCTAGTCTTTTATTTCCTGGCACTACATTTTAGGAAAATAACTTACTTTCTTCCCCAAATGAAAACTAATCATATGGTTGTATTTTGAACTACGTAAATGTCTAACTTACAAGAAAATTAAAGAGTAAATTAAATCAGGACTGGAGGTTTTCTACTACAGCTTCTTTAGTGCACCTGTTCTAGTCGCTCTAGGACTGTTCAAACTAATTTTGGCTTTTGCTATTTTAAGCTTTTGCAGGACGCTAAAGTCTTACTTGTGGTATTTGTCTTAAAGCATTAAATGCTTACTTCATAGGTGTCTACAAAACAAGTGGTAGTTCATTACATAATAACTGTGTGCTTCATAAATGTTGTTTGATCATTTTTTAGTGTTTCAGGAAATCCTGCTTTGGGCTGAAAGGTATAGTTATCAGAGGGTGAAACACAATGCACATAGCAGGCCAGAGAATGTGAGCTTTACTTCCTTGTATAAAGAAATAGCTTTATGATATTTCATTATCATAAAGAGATACCGTATTTTTCTGTGAACTTCATTTGAACTCAACAGCCCAGTTCTTAAGGTGTCACTTGCTTCTCACTTTGTAGATGAGACTTCTTGATTCAGAGCATAGCCCCTGGGGTTTTTAGCCTAATTTATCTAATGTTATTGTGGTGAGAGTGTTACACCTAACCTGACTGACAGATGCATCAAAAGAGAAGTCACCTAGAGCTGCAGTCCCAATTTGGCAGTCAGCAAAAATCTCTCTTGCAGCTACCAGGATGCTGTTCCATTATGTATTTCAGGTAATGAACAAGTTCTTGGCTCCTGCAAAGACACCATAGGTTTTGAGTTGCAGTAAATCAATGTGATTTTCATAGATGTTATTTTCAATTGTGCAAAGTACTAGATGGCCAAATCCCGAAAAGTTTTAATGGTACTTGGCAATGATCTTCACAGTTCCTTGCAATTCCTGGTGCAGTATAAATGTAAAATCTTCAGGTGGGATTCCAGCCTATAAAGGAACCGTTGACGTGATTTGAGTCACATGGGCAATCCCTATTAGAATCACAGGATTATGGAACCATAGAGTGTTTGGGTTGGAAGGGACATTTAAAGACTGTCTGGTTCCACCCCCCATGCTACGGGCAGAGACACCCTCCACTAGACCAAGTTCCTCAAAACCCCCTCCAACACTTCCAGTCATGGGGCAACCACAGCTTCTCTGGGTGACCTGTTCCAGTGCCTAACACCAGAAAGAAAGATGCTGAACCCACATCTTAGTGGAAATTAGTAGTGTAATCAAAACACACTTCTGTAGAGAGCAAGGCTGCTCACAGTGCTGTGGTAGCCGTATCTGGAGCTGTGCTTTCCTTTCATGCCTGTTCTCTGCCCCCAAGTGTCTCGTATGCTTTGGCACTAAGGAGGAAGAAACATGGTTGCACTTCTGTTTTCTGACCTGATGGTTGAAACAAACCATTGGTAAGTGGGAGCTTGTTATTCAAAATCACTCTTACTAAGGTGTCATTAAACCTGGTTTTCAATTTACTAGTGAGTATTTTAGACATTCCGCCGTTAAGTAAAATGTGGTTGCTACTGCCAGTACCATTACTCCTGTGGCATAATTTAATTGGCATTCTGATAATCTCAATCATTGTTTGAATATGAACACATGCTTGTCAGCATGTGAACAGCCACCTCTGAGTTGTTGCAAAGGGAACTTGATGGCTGTTATGGATAGAGGTGTTGATGAGGTTTAGACTCACCAGAGATTTAAGCAGTACCTGATGTAATGTATTTTGTGACTTACTCAACATCTGACCTGCAGAACTACTGTGTAAAGGTGTGTTCTGATAGAAGGTGTTTAATGAGACTGTTTCAGGAGACCATGTGGTATAATAATGATGCAAGTACTATTCCATAGCTTCCCAGTTACACTGTTGCAGCAAATTACTAATAGCAAGTTCTTACACCTTAGCATTCCAGAAATTATATAGCTGAAGTTAGCATTATGTTGTCATGAAGCATGATGAACTTCTCCAAGGCATGCCTCATGTGAAAAGTGAAAACACTGTATCATTTCTCATTCAATATATACCTTCTTATGCAAGCCAGTGATTCTCGTGTGGCTCAGAAGATAGTTTTCAGGAGAGATTTTCTAGTGGGCTTCATTATTTGTGATTTAGGAAAGTATTGTCTGAATGAAAAGTTTCTCTGTTTCTGCTTACAGTGCAACTGTAATATAAAAGAGTTTAAAAATCTTTGTAAAATCATGTTGTAATAAACCAAATACATTAAAGGCGGAAGAGAATTGAGAATTTTCATCTGTTGGGACATATTTTCAAGTTGATCATTAGGTAGCATCCATTAAAAAAAAATCCAAAATTGCTAGAAAGAATTAAAAACTGTTCTTTGGCCTCACAGAAATACTAAAATTGTGTAATAATTTAAATTTTCTAACCAATTTTAACTCTAGCTAGTAATGGAAGGAGTTTTTTGTCTTTTCAGTTCTTCAGTACATAGGTCTTTAGGATAAGTGTCTGGGTAAATCAAAAGAAGTTTAATTTTGCAGCTGTAAAATGCATTTTAATCTGTAATGGAAGCAAGTTTGTTAGTAAAATGGTAAGTAAATTTTCTTTTCTATTTGGGTTATCACAAAAGTGTATTCTTTTCATAAAGCATCTTTGTTATGTCTGTTTTGAAATGGGTTGGAACTGGAAAAGGAACCCTCTGTAAGGATGATGAACAACCCCCTGGATTCCCTAAAGTAGTTCACATTCTTTGTTTTGCTTTATTTTAAGCTGACATTGTCTTTGTGTTGATGGGTTTGTTTTCATTTGTTGATGCAGTTGTATTTGTCAGGTGGCTTAATCTCAGTGTGGTTAAGAACAGTGAAGTAATGTACTCTCACCTGTATTTGTCCAGCTGATTTTCACACAGATGATATTTATCTCAACTGAATATCAAGGGTAATGGCTGTGTTTCAGCAGCAGGGTCTGTTTCCTTCAGAGCAAGGGTCAAAACCTATAGAAAATGTGAAGTCGGATCTTGTTCATTGCTGTGCCTATGTGGGAGGTTGCATTAATTCTAATATCTTTATTTTATTTTCAGGGCCCTAACTCAGTCATGATCGCTCTGGTAATGCTGTTGAATATTGGTTTAGCCATTCTTTTTGTCCATTTTCTAACTTGATTGGAATTAGGAAAGGTAAGAAAGGTCTCTCTTTCATATAAAATCACCATATCCACCCCACCTTAAATAATAAAGTTTTAATTTCTTCACATACTTTTAATGTTCCCCACTTTTAATTTTAGCTATGCCTGAATGTGATTCAACATAGTTATTTAATATTGTAACTGTTTTGACCCTTCAGTGAAGTCATGACAACTAGTGGTGTTAGCCCACAGTTCTCTGCAGTTGTGTCATCAGCCTTTTAAATGGCACCTGTCATACTCAGACACAGGGAAGGAGGCTTGGAATTAGGATGGGACGCAAGAGAGATGAAACTTGGAAAATTCAGCCAGGGGCCCAGATCAGTTTCTCTGCTGGTGGCTCGTGGCTTTGGGGTCCTCTGAAAGCTGAAGCAAGCAGCCATGTTGGAAAACAAACAAAATAATCTGCTGAAGCAGCCCCGCCAGTGGAGTGCGTTGGCTTTTCCATCTGTTCCAGCAGAGTGTGACTAAACTGGAAATGTACGGAGCTGCACTTTTTGTTGATGGAAGTTAACAGCTGCCTTACTATTTTACCGTCTGATGTTTTTAGTGGGGAGATGGGAAAACGACTGCCAGAGGAATGTGGTCAGAGGATTCTGTTGCTGTGGAAGTGATTCCAGCGTTCACTCCTATCTCATTAGAAGAAATAGTTAGCAACATCAGTCACCAGTCTTATTCCATTACCTGCTGCTTTTAACATCTCCTGCAGTGTTCTGGGAGATCGAATTTCATTTGCCTGTGCATGATTCTGTTCATTTGTTGTTTATGAAATCTGATGTATAGCCATAAGTAGTGTTTAGTCCAGCCTGGAGAAAGCTACTGCCTAGCAGCAGAAGGAGAAAATCAAACATATTTTCCGAGTCCAGGGATAAAATTCTTAAATTCGTTTTCTTAAACCTGAAGAGTCATTTTGCATAAAGGTTCAGTAAATAATACACCATTTCTGCAAATCTTAAAGATACTGCTATCTTCCTTAAAATGCTGAAATACTTATGCCAATACCAAGCAAAATTTTTCATAATCAAAAAAAAGAACCTTACATAGGTATAAGCACATTCTAAACAGGAGATAGAATGTCAAAATAACCCAAGAAAGGTGAGACATAGGGTTTGCATGTTGACTTCTTCTTTCTTTTTTTCTTAATTCTGGTGCTGTGGTAATTGGTGATTTGAATTATTATGTTGCAACACTGAGGTATTTTGACAGCAGTTAGAAAAAGGCTTGTCTGGGTGCACATTAATGCCAATGACAGTTAAGCTAGCTAATACTCTTTAAAATGCTAGATTTGTGTTGAATACATTCAGGTAGAGCATTTAAAAATGTTAAGTGATTGTTTATCAATTTGATGCCTTCAGTGTCTTTAAAGTCCATTTATAATGTTACCTCAGCATTAAAAAAGCCTCAAAATTTTTCATTTGGAAAGTTTGTCTTAAGTAGTTTCATAGCCCTTTGTTCAAACGATGAGATCACGTTTCTTTTTATGTGCCATTATACTGTAATTATTGTACCCTATATTAATCAAATGCATGCTTATTTATTGAACATATGTGGTGTGATCATTTGGCAAGCAAACATTTTAATTTAAAGCTGCAAAAAGCAAAGGGCTTGTATTACAGTTTATTTTATCTCTGTTAGAAAAATCTTTCATACAGTATAGTTTTTGAACCTGTTTGTAAACTTTCTAAGTTTTTGTGTGGTTTAATGGGCAACATTCTTACAGAATACATTAGCTATTTTTTGATGCAGCATAGCAAAGTACCGTAGGTATGGACTGAATATTGTGCAGCGAAGCAGCTCCAAGCAGGGCAGTAACACCCTGGTGTTTTTTACAGAAGTGTGTTGAGAATCCTGTGTTTTGGCCAGTGTGGATAAAGAAGAAAGCAGAAAGAGAGCAAATGAAAATAAAACTTGTATATTTATTTAAAAAAAAAATAAAACAGCAAAGTTTAAATTGTGTTTTAAATTTAGGAAAGTAATTTTTAAATAAGAACAAAATTTTAGAAGTTACTGTGTAAGCCTTGAATTAATGGATGAAATGTTCCATCCCACTGTTAAATCACCCCCTGTCTCCTTACATGGAGAGGTAATTTTGTAACTGACATATTTAATTCCTATTAAATGTTTATTTAAAATACTTTATGCTCTGGAAATAATGGGTAACAAAGCTTATGAAAAATGTTTATAAATTTAAGTAAGCATGTTAGTACCATTTATAAATATGTATGATTTATAAGCTTTTTTAAAACAAAGCTCAAACAAATTGTTGGTATTTTTCTAAAATGTGCACAGTTGTATTTTACATGAAAGGCTATTTATAATTGGTTGTTATACTGTACACTACATTTTGGACAGCACAATGAAGCCTGCCAATGTACTTAAAAACGCCATTTTGTCTATTTAAAGTTTCTTGCTGTCAAAGAATGAACTCTTTATCTATGAGTTTCTCTATTTATAATTCTTGACCCAAAATGTACAATGTACAGTTTTCACAACTGTATTTGCTCTAATAAAAATAAGTTGGTTATTAATAGAGTTTCAGACTACTTTTTCCTGTTCATGAATTACTTTGTTCACTCTTTGGAAGCGATTTTTTCTAACTAATCAAATAAACAGGAGTGAAGCAGGAAAATGGGTGAAATTCTAGTCCCTTTGATATAATTGTGAGTTACTGTTTTCAACAAAAGTGATTCTGGGAAACAATTAAAAATAAATTAAAACAAAAAAGTCAAGCTTCCCTTTGTGTCTTCTTTTATCTTCCAATACAGGATTTTATGTCTTTATAAATGTAGTATCTTAAATACACTCCCACTACAAGATGGTTTGATCAATTTTGTTTTAATTGGTGAGTGACTGGTCCATTAACAGCTGCTCTTGCAGGGGAATTCATTTTTTGGGGCTTCACTGCTCCTCAGGATCTTCATAGGTTCAAAATTAACATGAAATTTGTGAGCCAGTATTTACACAGAGAAAATGTGCCCTTTGTCTTAAGACCACAGTATTTGCTGAACTACTCAATCAGCTGAAAATTTTATTTTCCGTTATTCCAGTTTATACTAGTAGCCAGCTGTACTGAAACCTAATGTTTTGTTGAAGAGGAGAGCAATTTTTATTAGTAGTTCCTATTTAATGAGAATATATTTTTAGGAAGTAGTCATTACAGTTTTGTTCTTTAAAATAATTCTCCAAACATAAAGCTTATCTTTGAGAATTTTTATTTTCTGTGCAATACCTGCTCCCTAAAGACAATTTTTGGCTCTTTAAGGAGAGAAAAATGCATTCTCAAGAAAAATGAACAGAAATAGCTTTAATGCAAAAAAATTTTAAAGTCAGCTTCAGTGAGATGATTCTTCTCTGACATTTGTAATCCACAGTGTATATGTTCAGAAATGAAAGTAAAGAGTCCATGAAATATTTCTTAAGGTGTATGAATGTGATAATGTACTCAGGCATATAAAAATTTGAACAGCAACAAGCGAAAGATGTGCACAGAAATAGAAGAAAAAAGTTCTTGTAATTTTCAAGTCATTTCCCATCTGAGATGTTTTTAGCAGTGGTTCATATTACAAATGCTGTTATGTGGCCGTGCGTCTGCTGTGCCTAAAGAAAAAAAAAAACCATGGACACACAGTACTGCTTAATGCTTCAAGATTTGCTCCAGCACAAAAAATTTCACCCCCTTCCAGCAAGACAAGCTTTTCTCAGGCAAAGGAGTTTCTGCTGGCACAGTTGTGTGTTTGCCCACAGGTGCCAGTAAGCAGTGAGCTCTGTCACCCTTGAATCTGAGGTCTGGCTTCTTGGACAGCTCCATTTATCCGGTTAAACCATATGTGCAGTGTACACAGACAGCAAGTGAGCAAGGCTGAGGTGCCTTAGGCTGAAGAAAAAAAGAGAATCATCTGTTGTAGCTCTTAAGGCCTTTCTTTACTTAGTGTATATATATATATATATATTTTACATATATATATATATATATATTAGTTTGCCTTTCCATCAGAAAAGCGATAAGGAACATGAAGAGTGAGGAACTGTTGGCATTTGCTTTCCAAAAGGAGAGGTTCCCTTTGAAAGTAGGAATTTTGAGACATGGCTTCAACTTGCCTTGCAGGTACAGACGTATGTTTAAAAAAATCACTAATACAGCCTAGTGCTGACTTTAAAAGAAGTAAACACCTCTTTTATGAGAGTTAAATTAAAAACCTTGAAATATTTGTTTACATTACTTTTAATGATGTTCTGTGATTCCATATTTATTAAATACACAATATGAAAAGATTCTGACAATAGCATAGATGCAAGGATAAAAGCGTGGAGAATTCAGCACATGCTGAACCTCACTAACAGTCTTAGTTCTTATTAATAAAACATGATTGTGAATTGTATCTGAACAGTTTTACTCATAGCTCATTTGAACTGTTTAATCAGGGGAGACGATTCTACAGGCCATTGTGCTATGGAAATGTAATTCAGTAAACAAAGCAAATTAAGAGAAGGGAGGTTAAATAAGCCTTTCAAATTAAGTAGTCTTCTCATTCTATCATTTAATATTCACAGAAACAGCCAAAAATAGAAATTATGTTAAATGTGAGCAAGAAGCTATGTATGCCAGCATGCTATAGCTGAGCCATCTACAGTATCCATCTTCGTTTTTTTCCTACTCCACGCAGAGACTGCAAACTAAGAAACATTACACCTCCCACCATTGTAGGAGGTAAATACAATTTCCATACTCAACACCTTTAAGAAAAACAGTCTATAATGTCTGTGGCTATAAACTAGAAGGAAAGAAGCCACTTCTTCTATCTGAGCAGTTTATATTGTGACCATGGCTGTAACAGCAGAACAAATTTCTCACCCCCTCTAAAACCAGTAGCAAAAATAAAGCTGGTAGCAGAATTTGATAACAATCTCTCATGTTTCTTCCTTTTATTTGTTACAAAGAGGGGATGGGGGGAGAACAGGGAACAGACAGCTTTTTTTACCCTGATAATCTCAATTTCATCATACCAGTATGTGCTTGCTTCAGCTAATGCTTTCCACGAGCTGTTGGGACTGGTTATCTAGGAGATTTTAGGTACAGACTGGCAGTATATTGAATGTTATTTATTCAAGAGGGTTTAGAATTTTTCTCAGTAATGAAAAAAAAACAGGATTTCCCTTACCACCAGTGAAATTGGGTTTGGTGGTACTTTTGCTGTGCCATCACTGTTTTTGTAATTATCTTCTGTCCTTCACTGCCCACCCACCTCCCAGTTCTGACAAATTCAACTTAATCTGTTTTGCCCTGCCCGTTGACATTGCCCCAAGACTTCAGCCACTCAGTCCACAAATTTGTGTTTTCTGTGGGCCACTTGTTCAGTGTTTTTAGCTGGCTGTGGCTGTGCAGCCCATCTCTCCTGCAGTTTGCCCCACAGCAAACTGCACGTGTCATACCACAGTTTTCATTGGGTCCATTCTCTGCGTGCTGTCAATGCTGGTTTATGCAACTGTATTATAATTTCAAATCTACTCTCATTGTCTCCACTGTCAGGACAGTGATTTAAATACAGTGTGTGGGAACTGAAAAGAAAAATACTGAAAGTGGTGCCATACACAGAGATTTCTGATGGCTCTTTGGAATTCATAGAAACCAAGGTAATGCTGACATTATTAGGAAAAAGATCTGGTATCAGCTGGGTTAGGAGCTTGTCTACAAATTCCCACACTAAGGTTGGGAAAAAGATTGGCCATGCAGCTGAAGCTGATTCTCAAATCAGAAGAGCAAGGAGTCTGAGGGTTGTGATTTCCTGGAATGGTGGAGTAGGATGATTTCTGGACCTGCTATAGATGTATGTGGATTGTTGGACAGAATGAAATACATCCTGTGTTGGAAATCTGGGGTTGCTCTCCTGTCAGAGCTTACATAAGTCTTCCTCCATGTCTTATACTGATCAATCAGGCAGCTCTGTGGAAGCTGGCTCACATACATTTAGACAAGGACTAGATTTTACGTTCATAAGTGCCTTCAATACTAATTAAGAGCAATAAATGATAGGTGAATCATAGCCTTTAAGCCATGGGCTTTGAGCTCTGCTTTTTTTGTGTTGATTTCTCCAAACTGGAAGAAAATAGAGAACACAGTCAAAGAGTAGAACTTCAGATGTTGTCTTTCACAATAATAGGTGTGTTAATCCACAACAGTACCTGAATTTCTTTGAGATCATCCATTAATTTGAGAAAGAGATGTGTCTTTCTCAGCTTTACAGTGTGGTTCACTGAATAGCAGCTTGACAGAGACACTGTATTAGACCACAAAACACAGATACTGACCCAGAGTTTTGAGAATGGCTGCCTATATTTGATGCCTTAAGTTCTAACTTTCATATTTCTCAGATTCTGTGCTGCCTAGGTATGTAGCCCTGAGCTTCATATTGAGTGTCAGTGAGTTCTCTTCAGGGAGTAGTCAGACAAACAATCCTTTCCCAGCTTGAGACCAAGGACAGCCGTTCTGAGCTTCAGGTCCGAAAGCGTAAACAACGAAGAACTGAGGGGAGCAAACAAGGAGGATGGGACTTCATAACCCACAGCTGTAATAGGACAAGTAACCTCAATATGCAAATGGACCAAAACTTATAAAAGTGTAAGACCTCGTGACAGGTCATCCATTTTGTGGCCATTTTGGGTCCATCTTGGGTGTAGCCCTGGCTGGGCTCTTGTACTGCCCAAGGTGTATCCACTGAGGCCTTTTAATAAATACCTACTTTATTCTCTTAGCTCTGTCTAGTCTCTGTTCCAGGTCAGCCTTCTCAAGGCATCATAATTACGTTTCTTCATCTACACCTAATGATCTAAATTTAAACATTTCCCAGCTTCTGAACCCCCCATGGTTTGTATTCAGAGACATTTTGGGAAGGGGGAAAGGGGGAAGTCAGATACTACACTGAAAACTGCAGTCTATGAAAATGTTAAATCTGGCCTACAAAATGTGCCAAAAGTTGAAAGCATTTAGATCTGGGTTTTGAATCAGTCGTTGGAGCTACAGGCTCTGATTTTGGAATTTCAGTTAGAATCCAAATCTGGATCTGATTCCAAAGGTGTATAAGTGAAACACTTGAACCAGGAGTGCTGTTAAGGAAGGGGCTGGGAGGAGAGGGAGCTACTTAAAATCAGGCTGCTGTAACTCTTGGTTAATTAAACCATTACATTCTGTACTTTTGGAACAGTGTCATTAACTTTATTTAACACAGCAATTTTACTATATTCAGGACGTGTTCCACAGAATACCTCAGAAAGCGTCATCATTCAAGGTAATGGTGCTTAATTACTTACCTAGTTTTAGCTGCAAAGTACTTTTATCATGTAATACCACCAAGCCTTCAAAAATATCATAAACTGCCTTCCATTTAATTATGACAGCTTAGTTCTAGATTTTGTTTAGGCCACTGATGAGAAAGTCACTGAAGGATGGGATCGGCTACCATGGAAACAATGAAGACAGAAGAGCACCAGCAGCATTTCACAGGGGCTGGGACTAAAAAAAACATTCTGCAAAGAGAAGGTAATTGAAAGACATTTACATCACAGCGGATGGCTTCCATGCATTCCTGCCATTCCAAGACAACACATTCCTGGCATAGGCTGCAACAAGCTTCCACATGCACCAATGATACACAGCAGAACAGGCATTGTCAGAAAGACTGGAAATGAATCTTCAGGAACAAGGAGGTACAGACATTGAAATCTAAAATAGAAGAAAGAGGAAAGCATGGGGGAAAGGAAGAAAGGAGAAAGGAGAAGCTATGAGGAACCTATATGTGTTAAAAGGGAGGGGAAGAGATTGTTTATAGGGAAAAAATACTAAGGAAATGGGAAATATTGGAGAAGAAAGTGACGTTTGTTAGATGGGAATATGAATGGGATAGAAGACTGAGAAGTCACCATCCTCAGCACTCAAACAGCTGCTCTAGAAAGCTGCTTTCCAAGCCCACGGGGATTAAGAAAGAAACAGATGGATTTAAATTGCATGAAAATTGCAATCCAAGTTAGGCATAAGAAAAATTTCTTTAATTGTTAGAATGATATCTTTGAATTAGATTACCACAAGAATGATAATACTTATTTAATGTTTACTCTGAAGAAGATTACAGATTGAAAGATTGCTGAATGTCCATTAATAGCCTATTTTCTGTGATTCTGGGATAATTATTATGGAATGTGAAAATTAGACAGAGGTGTGGTGGCAAGGAACTGGGGGACAAGGGAATGAATTCTTTACTTACAGAAGAAACTTAAATGAGAGTGTACTGCAGGAATAAAGTAGGAGGATGTTTGGACAAGGCAGATGAGAGGAACAGGAAAACGCCAGCCATGGAGAGTGAAGAAGACTGTCAGGGCTGACAGAAAGTACACGAGAGCAGAGGGAATAAATGGGCAAAGCCCACAAATGCAGGGTTGCAGTGCAGGAAGGAGTACGGATAGGAAGTGGGCTGGGAAGCCTTAGGCAGTCCTGCAAGAACAGCACACTGAAGCACAGCAAAAACAGCTTAGGAGACATAAAGCAACACCAAGGAAGTGTCGGGTGCTCAGCAGCACCACAGGAGTCCATCTTCATCATTTTCTCAGCTGAAGATACTCAGTGGACTTTGATACAGTTTTTAAGTTGTGGGAATAATTGAAGTTATCAGGAAGCCTTCTTTTAATGATTAAATGTTCAGGGAAACATCTATGTCCAAAATCTACAAAAAACAACAGCTTGCTGTTGCAGCAGGCTAGCTTGAGTTCACTGAAAAGAGTCAGTTATGCAGACATGGTAGGAGAGCATTTTATTAACTCTTTGTGTAAAATTTCTCCAAGAAGAGTACTTTATACAATGGAAGTTTCCTGCTCCTCTTAAAGGTGTGATAAAGCAAACAAACAAAAAAATTAACTACTGCATGATCATATTAGCTGTTTGAAAAGAGCGTTAATGCAAATCTGCAGGTTTATGTCTCTGAACGTCTCAGATTTCAGTGATCTCAGACTACAGAAATGTTGTTGGTATTTACAGTGATTCGCTGCTGTACCAAATGTTGCATATGCTGTATAGACTGTGGTGGCGTGAGTCACACAAATTACGTAACATTTGGAAATACATTCAGTCATCTGCTTGCTACAGAAATACTGCTAACAGATTCTTCACTCTCTTTTATCTCTACAGTCTTTATCACCCTTGTTAAATGTTATTTTCATGCAACTTCCTCAAGGGGAGATGACTCAGTGAGAGAGTAAACTGTAATGCTCCATTGACACCAATGGCCATATGTGCTGGCAATCAGGTGCTGCCATCCCCTCTCCTTGACAATTGCATTGGGGTCTAATTGTATCTGGAGTGCTATTCCATGCTACATACTAGTGCAAATGTCACTAGGAGCAGGGTGAGAACATAACCAGTGAAAGGCACAATCAGTAATGCAGCCCTCCTTCCAAACAAAGAGCAGTTCTCCGAGGCATCAGCATTGCCTCCTGACCACACACCTTTTGGCCTGACCATGCTGAGAGGGGCTTTTCCCTAAAGCTGGGCTTTTCCCTAAAGGTGAACTGATGTAGGGTCAAGGACAACTTGTAGGCACAGACCCCTTCTAGTAAACCAGACTTCACTCAATCTCCTCTGATTACCTGAGTGCTAATTACTTTATGCCAGATCCTCAAAAGGCTGTGTGGGTACTTGCACACCTTTGAGGATTTAGGGCTTCATCCAAGCCCCCACTTCTTTCATGGAAGGTGAGGCTGGCAGGGGGTTGGAGTTTGTTGGGGTTTTGCATATGCACATGTGCATGCACTTGTTGTCTGGTGTCCATCCTTCTCAGGCAACAAGAAACAGTGACAGTTCTACTCTTTTCTGCCAGTAATTGGTCATTTCTCCCCATCAAGTAGCCTGAAGGCAGCAGAGACATTTCAGAGACTCAGCATAGACATGTGAACTTCGTCCTTTACCCTGGAGACTGAGCACTTCTGTAGTCCATTGCTGCCAGGTAGGTAAAAATACAAGATGCATAGAGCATATAGACAGCTGTAAAGTCTACCATTAATGCTTCTGGCCACTTGTACAAACTTCTTTTTAAATTATTTTAAGCATCAGGGCAGGTTCTTTGGTTGCATAAATTGCAGGTCTTCAGTGATTGGCATAAAAAATGTCAATCACAGGCTTTGGCTGCCAGAAACAGGGACTGCTAAGTGTTCAGATAGGTGAGATGTCATCTTGTGAAGAAAAAAAGCAGAAAGAAAAATATTTTCAATTCACCTTATGACTAGTAGCTAATTGGCTGACATTTCAAAACCCTGTGTTCACACATCTCACATTCTTCACACTAAATGAGAGAGACTAAAAACACTGAAGAAAATATATTTTCAGGCATAGGAAGAAGCATCACTTGAATTTATTTTGGATGGAAATGAAAAGTGCTTTTTGGTCGTATTTATGAATCTGAGAACCTCAAAGCCCATTTGTGTGCAGTGGTGTTCTGTACACAGGGGCCAAGCCTGCGTTTCCCGCCCGGCGAGACAGGCTGCACACAAACACCCTACTGAGGACACCCTCTGTGTGGGCACAAAGCTTCTTTCAGTTCACTCTTTGGACGGCATTCCAGCTGCCAGCCAGCTGTAGGTGCAAGCTCTAGGGCAGAGGAGTGCTGATGTGACCTAAGGCTTGGAAGCTGGAGCACCCTGGGCTGAGGCAGAGGCTTCCTGACACCTCCACTTGCCCCAGCAGCCCTGGCTCTGGACACTCCCTGTGTCCTGGAGAGGGCAGTGGTGAATGATGGTGCTGACAGGAGACCTGCACACGTGCCTGGCTCCTACAGCCCCCCAGAGCTCGGTGCTTGCAGCGTGCCATTAATGGTTTGGATGTCACAGTAGGAACCAGTTGTTGCATCTAGGCACCTACAGGATATTTTCGGTATTCCAGATATGCCTCTGTCAAAGCCCTCTTGAATTACTGGGAAAAGACTGGTGGCAGAGTAAAATAAATTGGAAGGAGAGCATAAAAAGTTGCCACTTGGAAGACAAAAACAGAAACAAGAGGTGCTTCCGTCCTTACAGTTCGTGCACATGACCCCGGAATAAGGCTGGCAGCCAAAACTGCCCCATTGTGCCTATCAAGTGACCCTGTGTTGGGAGGGAATGTCCTGAGGAGCTGGCTGGCCGCTGACATTTGGAAAATGAATGAATTGTACTTGCCAGGTGCTTGAGAACAACATTTGGTATGAAATAGTTGGCATGACATGAGTTTGCAGGCAGTGTTTTATTTCCTATTCTTCTAGACCTTCACATTGTATCAAGGGACTAAACAGGAATCCATTTCAGAGGGCATCAAATATTCCAAGGGGATGGTTACAGATATATTTTCAATATATTAATTTTATTAAGATATTTAATAGGGTAGGATTGCATTTGGGATAATATCCCAAATAACAACAGCTGTGGAGTCCTGAAATGGATCTGGAATGCATGCTGTGGAGACACTGGGAAAATCTGGGAAAAGTCAAGGTAAGAAGGTGTGAAAATAGCTCTGTTATTTCCAGGATTTGTGGAAAAGATGAACAAACTTTGCAGACCTGAGCTGCCACTGTTGTTTATAGACCTGCTTTAACTAGGAGCAGGGTAAGCCCTGCTCTCTGCCACCCTTACTTTTTCCCTTTTGTGTTTTGTTTTTGTTTTTTTTTTAATGCCACTCCAACTGACTTTAATACTTACCATAGCAGAGGTAATCGAAGTCAAGCATAAATCAGACTCCAGAACAACCTTTGAATCTTTAGTGGTCTGTGTGTCTTAAAGAAGACACTTTCTTCCTGGAAGCCACAGGTGCTGCTCGTGGCACTTCTACAGCAGAGAGACCATTTTAACCTCCCTTTGTTGCATTACTCAAGTCACATAAGGTAGGAGATTAATATACTAATTCAGTGGTAATGGTGATTAATCTGTGTCTTTTATAAACTGTAGGAAATTCAATGGCAATTAACAAAGTTGCTGTATACCTGGAGAGGAGCTCTTATAAGCTGATTTGCTTTCTTACAAGAAAAAATTACTTGGTTTGAAAGAACCTTGACTTTAGATGAATGATGCGAGTAGAAAAGCCAGGCCAGGAACATGAGCTGCCTATTTCCTCCTGACATGCCAAGGTCTGCCTGTCTCACCTGAGTTTTTCCATATTCTTCAGAGAGTCACCCAATTTGGCCTTTTGGTCTTTAAAACAAATGGGAATCAGCAATCCAAATTGTAGCATTTTATTAATGAATATGTAAGAGTTTACACTGATTTCCTGAGAAGGAAATTTCAGTCAGGACATGGGTACAAAATGTGCTGCACTGTCACAGCTCCAAAGAGAGGCAGCAGAAGGGTTCCATAGTGAACATTCACACCATTCAGCCCAGGAGAATTCAAAGGTCTAAATTGTCATCCTGCTTTCAAATTAATGATTTAAAATTTACAAATGCTAGTCTTAACCTTAGTCTTTTCTTCTTCTCCCTCTGTCTCACCAGTAAATCTCTGATACTTGCTGAAATGTCTATTTACTGTTTGTTTAAGGACAGAGAGAGGCTGCATGTTGTTTCTCTTCGGCTTCACATACACGATGCTTGTCAGGATTGTATGACTTCAAAATGAGCACCACCCACTGGAAAAGTTCAGGCCAACCTGAATTATTATGATTAGGTGATTTTACCTTCTCCCGCTGACAACTTTACTGTTTTCACCAGGAAGAATAGGAAATTTAGGAAGCTTTTGTACCATGTAAACAAAATCAGAATATCACAAGCACATAAATAATTACTTGGAATCTAATAAAAAGATAGGTGACAATTTATTACATTAATTTAATTGCATTAAGGATGTAATTAATATCTGCTTAATTATAGAATTACTGTTACGAGTGAATGACTAAACATTCATCCAAACGCAGGAGCGTTGTCTTTTCAGGAGGAAGGGCATTTGCAGGACAATCTTCAGCTTCTTCTCAATCAAGATGAAATAATGAAGTTAATCTATCTTTTATTTTTTTTACCACCTTTGTAAAATAAATCCTTAATAAATCTGCTTGTAAACATTCAGCAAACTTCAAGTAAAGCTTTGCAGGACCAGAGACTCTGGGCATATCACAGAATTCTTAGGGTTGGAAGGGATCTCTAGAAGTCATCTAATCCAACCCCCCTGCCAAGGCAGGGTTATCTAAAACAGGTGACACAGAAACATATCCAGCTGGGTTTTGAATGTCTCCAAATAGGGAGACTCCACAACCTCCCTGAGCAGCCTGTTCCAGTGCTCTGCCACCCTCAATGTAAAGAAGTTCTGCCTCATGGAGGTGGAATTTCTTACATTTTAGTTCATGGCCATCACTCCTCATCCTGTCGCTGGGCACCACTGACAGGAGTCTGACACCATCCCCTTCTCACCCACCTTTGAGGTATTTATATGTATTGATGAGATCCCCTCTCAGTTTTCTCTTCTCCAGACTAAGCAGGCCCAGCTCCTGCCGTCTCTCCTCATAAGAGAGATGCTCCAGCCTCCTTTTGGCCTCTGCTGGACCCCCTCCAGTAGCTCCTTGTCTTTCTTGTACTGAGGAGCCCATAGACTGTGGCAAATTTTGGCATGTTCATCCTTGACATAGAAACTGAAGCCTTTCTGCTGACAAATTTGAGACAGCATTTGCAAAGGGGCCTACACTTCACTGAAAGGAGAGAGATGTGAACTTTTACATGACCTGTGCCAGACCTGCAGTAATTGGTAGTCAAAGTGCAATACTGCGCCAGCAGCTCACAGCGCTGGAGTTTGAGCAGCATATCCCACACTCAGGAGCACTCTCGGCTTGCAGCTTCCATCCTTGGCACTTTAAATCACTCTCTGAGCCATGAGCCACCTGCCCTGAAGCTGAGCCAAGAGGCTTCTGCTTCCAGCACTCAGAGGACAGCAACAGAACAAGCCCATCCGAGCAAGGGTTCCATAGCCTCCCTGGAGGGAAGGGGGGACAGTGGGCAGCTTTGTCAGCAGCTGAGATCAGCAGCTGTGACAGCAACCAAAACTGCATTAAAGCCCTGCCCAAGAGGTCTCACACCAGAACTGCTCTGCCTCCATCCTGTGAGGAATTGTCCCCAAGACACACACAGCTGTGCTTCAGCCTTTGAATGGAGACTTCATGGTGAGACTCCCTCCAGCTGAGACTATCAAAAGACTATCAAAGCTGAAGCTATCAAAACCAAACTTCAGACCCTTCACTTAGTCGTAGGACATCCTGACCAGAGCTCCCTGCCAGCATGGCAGAGGGCACTGGGCATGTCTACTTCGTGGTTACATTCACAGCTACTTGTGCACTATCATGGTCATACTGCTGAGACTTTCAAGTTTATTTCATCTAGCCAGTGCTCATCTATTTTCCACAGCATTTTGAAACTGCCTGGCATCAGAATTCTTGCTATTTATAGTTTTACGTGCAACTTAATATTTACTTCAACCTCCAATAGGGGTGCTTATTGTAAATGTCAGTGGATTATGCACTATGGCAAATTAATTAGTTATGCAATTATTCTCTTTTTAGGAAGAAGAGACTGTTAATACTTGTTGGATTACTTGAGCATTATGAACCCTTTGAAGTTCTTCAGCATTTTTGAATCTTTGGTTCAGGGCATGCAACTTTAAAGCAACAGTGCAAATAATATCTTGGAGCTCAGGCATAATGAGAATTATTTTGTTTAACTCAGGTATTAACAGTACTTTGTCTGAAATGAACATTTCAGTTGTGCTAAATTACGATGAAATTGCAGTTGAAGCGTATAAGATGGGAACATTTAATTTATTGATGAATGTTATTATGGTGACTTTCTGCTATGTTAATAATGATAAGACTGAAATAGAGTATCACCAGCTGTTACCAACCAGCTAAACAACAGTAATTTTTTCCACTTGTGCCCTAAAATAAGTTTTAAAAAGAGAAGGATGAATACTGAAATATAGAAATTCACATTGTTTTGTACTTTAACTCCCTTTGCTGTTTTTAGAGTATAGTTACTTTTATTTATTTGAACAGGACAAATACATATGCAAACTAATGATTGCTAGAAAATGCATAACTTGTAAAAGAGTGCAGTTCCCTTGAAATGTGACAGGCTACATTCTCACAGCCAACACCACAATTTAAAAAAATTATTAAAAACTAGCAGCAAAACCTGGGTGCTTGCTAAGCTGGCACGCACACAATGGATTTTCAGGTACAGAGTGCTGAAGGGGTTTGACAATGGAGAAGCCTCGCTGACAATTTTGTCACTAGTGGAGGCCCTACTAAACAGCCAGATGTGCAGAGCAGTAGCAGAGGCAAGTTCTCTAGGATGGGACAAGATGGGACTGACTCAGTGCTTTTATTTTGTACAGTGTATACTTCACTTGTAGAGCTCACCAGTAGATAATGTGTGTTTCTTTGTTGCCATCACTTAGCATCTATTTGGAGATGAAGATTTTTTCTTTCCAGTGTAATTTTACTTTAGCCCTTTCCAGTTGAGAAACAAAGGATTGTGTTTTTGTTACCAGACTGCCAGTCCACCCTACTTGTAAAAGCGCCTGAAGATCAAGAAGGATGGGAAGCTGTCAGGAAACAGCCCAAAACTGCACAGCGAGGCTGAGCTGCAGAAAGCACATCTGAAGGAGCTGTCCCCAGTGGGGATGGCTGGGCCAGGCCTAAAGCCCAGCCCAGAAGAGCACGCAAGCAGGAAATCAGGGAAACAGATGGAGCTGTGAGACAGGGAGAGGGCAGGGTGCAAATCTGGTGAGCTAAGCAGACGAGCACCATTGTTCCCAAACCCAAAAAGCTCTTCTGCCGGAAAGATTACAGATTGAAATTAGCGTCCAAGCTCTTTGGTGTCCTGGAATCACTGCACTCAAGGGTCCCATTGAGGGATGTGGAAGCACAGCTTCCCTTCTTAGAAATAATGGAGTCAGGAGGGTATTTTTGCCATTAGATTTATCTGTCTGAAAGAAATATACTTAGCACACAGAACAGCCTACAGGAGCTCCTGGCTGGGCCAGACACATCTCCCTAGTGGATCCCCTGGCTGCAGCTTCCCAGGCTCCCCATGAGGGTGCTGTACAGCAAACATCCAGCTCTGAAACAGGCTGTGCCCCCATTTGAGGACTTGTTTGATTCGAATTCAGTTCTTCTGCAGACATAGAAGGAACATGCAGATTATCTTCTAGCTGAGGCCCTACGAGATGACACAATTTCGATACCAGAGCTGTAAGTTCCCTGCTTGTTGGTTCTGTTTGTTCAGAGCCATCACTGCACAGAGTTACATCAGCATCAAGAGAGCTGTAGCAGGAAGGAAAAAAATAATTGGCACTGTCTGGTTGCATTCTGGTTTGCATCTATTCAGCAAAATAGCTGTTTAATACTCAGAATAATTAGTGAATTTAAATCACTATTTCAATTATCATTACTTCATTGATACTCTTTGTTGACTTCAAGGCATCCTGAGGGTCAGGCACAATGTAGCACTGTTCAGAAAAATGAACAAACCACAGGCAGCTCTGTTAAGCCAATTTTTCATCTCAAGGCTATTAAAGACTTCAGGGAAGTGGCATCCCCATTACTGAGATGAGAAACTGGATCATCAGCTGATCTGGATGATGTGATTGGACACGGTCTCTTCTTCTCATAGCAAGTCTGCATTTAGCTATAAAAAGTGAATCCTAAGAGATCTTAGAATTAACAATAAAATCTTCAGATTCTATAATAGCACTGTAAGTACTTGGACTGAGTTTATCATGCAAAAAAAAAAAGGACCAAGTTTATCATTCTAAGACCAAATTATATGTTCTACATTCTGGATTTTTAATTATACCTGAAGAGGTTTGGGTAGTCCTGTCAATGACTATACAAGTGTTAAAGTGCAGGTTCTTTTCTGGTGTCTCTGAGTTATAAGGTTCTGACAGAATTTAAAATGAGATATGCAAAAACCATGTCACATGTATTCAGCAGGAAGGAAGCACATAGCTCATGTTGCTAGCAGAAGAGAGAAAGGATATCAGCCCATTTTAAATATAATATTTAGCAAATTGTTTGCCTTGAAAGAAAAAATTGGAAAGAACCAGCTTCCAACACCTACATACATTTTCAGTCCCTTTAAGACTTACAAAATAATTTCTCTTGATTGTATGGACAGTAATTGACATCCTAAGACCAGAGGAATGTAAAAACCCTTATAATTTTGGCCATTTCATCAAGCATATATTTACATTTAAGTTACCATCTATATGATCTCCTCCTAAATGAGTGTCAGCTAATCAATCTGAACATAATTTAGAAAGTTCTTCAGTATAATCTCAAAAACTACAACCTCTCTACATATTTAATTATTTTAGAAGCTATGTGTGTTGGACTGGAGTAAATAAAAGAACTGCTGCATAAATAAAATAGAAAATTTTAATTCTAGCCACAAAAACAACTGGGTCCTAGGTGAACTCTCCCTGATTATATAGTTCACCCATGGCAGATGGTCTTGTCACAGAGAATTACGAGTTTTGTACTTTGAACTCTCCTGCAAATCACTCTAGGATGGAACATAATTAGACTTCCAGCCAGCACAGGTGCCTTTACCCTCAGCTCCCACTTACAAACATGGAGATTAGTGCTGGAAGCCCAGGACAGGTTCAGCTGAAAGCTACTGTCTCCAAGCTCATCAAAGTGATGCCATCAGGTGCCTCACAAAAAACAGTTTGCAAAGCATTTCTTGGAGTGAGCTCAGGAGGTTGATGCCCATTTCTCACAGCTACAACCACACTGCACCAGCAGCACCTACACTGCTTCTACTCTGGTCCCAAACCTCCCTAGGGACACAAATTCCCCTACTTCATTCAGCAGGCTGTGCAGAAAGTCCACATGAAAAAAAAAAAGTTTGTAATGTCTAAACTCATTGATGTTCACACATTTCAGATTAGGTTGCTTTAAATTCACTGGAATGAACACTCAAGCAGAGTGAGTTTCAGAAAACTCATGACCAGTCCAAGATGAAAGATTTTTTAAATACATACTCTTACGCAGGCCTTCTTCTGTGCTAAAGATGGGTTAAAAAGCTCTGTCTTATGATGATGCTTTTCAGCAGGTCCAGTGAGCAGGAGGTTCTTGTTGAAAGGTTACTTGTCCTACCTCTTCTGTACCTTGTGACAGAGCCTCTGATAAAGAAATCTTGGAAACCATTGATCAAGATTTATTCTGGGCTTGTGGTTTAAGAATTATACTTTCCTCTAAGGTGTTCAACTTCGGAACATTTTCTTTCTATATTCCTCCTATATAATGCAAAAATCAAGCTGCTTAATAAAATATTTCAGATCTGCGTGTCTTACTTTGAATGAAAGTACTGCTTAGGAGGAAAGGGGAACAGATGCTGAAGATAAAAAATCTCAATCACTCCGAGCTGAAGTCTGGCAGTTGTCATCAATATGGATCTCATGACGCTGCTTCCAAAAATGGAGAATACACGTTAGCCAAAATTTTTCTGTACGTAATAGTAGTGTTATTCTTGCAGCAGTTTTGACTTAATGTAATATTTGGTACTTTCTGACAAAGATTGTTATGTAGGATGCTGTGAGCTTTCAATCTGTTGATGCATCACTTTCTGGAAGTGGGTGTATTTTACTGGTAAGTGTAAGGGATAAACAGGCAGAAATCTGAATAAATCCACCTCATAATTGGGCACTACTGTATGCCCAGTGAGGAGTCTTTTTGTACCCCCAAATCACAGGCATGCTCTTCCCACAAAGTGTGGCACATTGTTTAAATGTGTTTAAAAGTTGTTAAAATGTGGCATTGTTGTTTAACCCCAGCCAGCAACTACTGAGCCTCACACTGCCATTTGTTCACACCCCCACCAGCAGGATCAGAGAGAGGATCAGTAGAGTAAAAGTAGAAAACATCTTATGGGTTGAGTTGAAGACAGTTTAATAGGTAAAGCAAAAGCCTCACACACAAGCAAAGAAAAACAGGGAATTAATTTGTATCTTCCCACAGGCAGGCAGGTGTTCAACCACCTCCAGGAAAGCAGAGCTCCATCATGTATAATGGTGACTTGGGAAGACAAATGCCATCACTCCCAATATCTCTCTTCCCTTCCTTCTTCCCCCATCTCTGTATGCTGAGCAGGATGCCATATGGTCTGGAATATCCCTTTGGCCCATTAGGATCAGTTGTTCTGGCTGTGCCCACTCTCAGCTCCTTGTGCACCCCCAGTCTCCTTGCTGGTGGGATAAGGTGAGGAGCAGAAAAGGCCTTGGCTCTGTGTAAGCCCTGCTCAGCAATAACAAAAGCATCCTTGTGTTACCAGCACTGTTCCCAGCACAAATCTAAACAGCCTCATACCAGCTACTGTGAAGAAAATTAACTCTACCTCAGCCAAAACCAGCTCCATCTCTTTGTAACTGTCCTGGAATAAAATGTGCAGTCCTCGTTCAACAACACTTGTGGAGACACAAGCAGTTAATCACCAAACATCCACAAGAAATCAAAATCCTGGTATTGCCATGCCTTGAAGGTTGTGTTGCTGAGCCAAATTAACAATCTGAGTTGTGCAGCACATAAACATGCTCTTGCTTTAGAGTGCTCTGATCAGAGCTGCAGGTCACTTCGGTGCTCAGGGACATTGGCTCGTGTGGGGGCTTGCAGGATCATTTAATGGGATTTTCACAGCTCTCATGAAGTAACCCAAAGGTAATACCCACCAAACAAAAAGGAATAGAGAAGGAATGGTTTTTGGGAAAGTAAATCAATGTCAGATTGATTTCCCAATGCACACTGCCAGCTTCCTACGGAAGTCTACATTACTGGCTTTCTGGGAGCTCACAGGAATAATNGAGAGAAAAGAGACCAGTTTTATTTTAGGCTTAGGGGGAAGTATGAGGAACTGGGGGGAAATGCAGTACCTGACTTCTCAAGTCTGGTCAGCTGCCTGCACCTCCACACCCCAAGCAGTTGAGGCCAAATCAGGTGTCAGTTGTCCTTCCACAGACACAAAGGAGAAGAGAGAGGATTCTCCATCAGGCATCTCATTCTAAGAATTCAAAGCACATTTTTCTGGATGCAGTGAAACATTGTTTGGATGCATGTTTGTACTTAAATGCACCTAATCTCTAAAAAATGTCCATCCATGGTGAAACATAAACCATGGCTTTCTCCTGACTACAGAGGTTGAAAAAACCACAGCATTTAAAATCACAGAATCACAGAGTCACAAAATATGCTGAGTTGGAAGGGACCCATCAGGATCATTGGCTCCAGTTCCTGGCCCCACACAGGACACCTCAAGAGTCACACCGTGTGCCTGGGAGCATTGGCCAAACACTCCTTGAACTCTGTCAGGCTTAGTGCATGATCACTTTCCTGAGGAGCCTGTTCCAGGGCCCAAACACCCCCTGGTGAAGAACCTTTTCCTGACTTCTAATCCAGTCCTCCCCCAGCTCAGCTTCATGCCCTTTCTTTAAGCCCTGTAACTGGTAACAGTAGTGAAGAGATTGGTACTTGAGGATATGAATCCTCGTCTTTAATTACTATTGTAGCCCATTTTTCTGGAGCTAAATATGAACTTCTAGAAGTTTGAAGCAGAATGTCTGCTCATTGGGAGCTACCTGAGCCTTGCCTGGAGATGACTGGAGAAGTCCAGCTGTCAAACCCCACATCAGCCTCTCAGGCTCTGGTCTCCTGCTTTTTTTTTACACTACCTATATGTCAACCATCCAGCTGTCAGATCTCATTTTCCTATTGCAAGTCTTGGGGTATTTCATATCCACAGCTATTTCATTCATATTTGCTAGGACCAGACAGTGAGACTTAACCCTGCAGCCTCTGAATTGCATTTTATCTAAAAGAAGGAAAAAAAAAAAAGTGTTGCTCTCCTGTGGTTACAGAGAAAGTATGGTATTTTTAAGCTCAAAATCCAGAAAGAAAAAGAAAAGCAGGACTGTAGTCCATTTCAAAATATCATTTAATGTTCTGATTCATGTATTTTGAATGTCTAGGGCTGGCAAATCTATAATGTAAATACAGACTTTTAGCTCACGAGCTGTACATCTAAAAGGAAACTAGTTTAATCAGCTTAAGGAATACTTAATATCTTTCTTTAAAAAATGTGGAAACAGTGTCTCAGTTCATATTTTGCTGTCAGACCAACTCTGACATAAACAACAAGGAAGATACCCTGAGTTCAGCTTTTGCTTCTAAAGAAGCATTATGCTCATGTCTCGTATCTTCTTGCAAATAATTAAAGTGCCAAATACTATATTTCCTTATCCCACTGGTTTACTGATTTTGAGGCTGAAGTAGAACTCCCATGGATGTCAGCAAGACAAGCAAAAGCCAAAATGGTTTTACAACTGAGCTCAAGTTTTTAAATTCCCCCTTTTCTTTTTTTTTCCCTCTTTTAAAGAGGGCTGCAATCTGTTTTGAGAAAGATTATGATCCAGTTCAGACACTAAAACCCCTACTTCTTTATCCCAAAAAGAGACATTTTTTTCCCTGTAACACAATTTACCCAAGCATTGAAATAAATTTGTACTTAATCTGGAGATTTCAGAGTCAGTATGCTTACAAAATCAGATTTCTAATAACATTTCAAAGGACTTTATTTTGGTTTTCTCTCTTCAGAGCTTGTGAGCTTCTGAATGCAGAAATGTCCTGGGCTTTATTTGCATCCCCAGCACTACAAAACAGAGTTCTGCAGCTTAGCAATAATAGTAATGAAAACAAGCCTGTCTCTCAATAGTGCTTCCAAGACCCTTGATAATCTGTGTGTCTTTTGTATCACCACTGAGTCCTAAACTGACACTCTGCAAGCTCACAGCATCTTCCCGAAAATCTCTTTCTAGTAGAGTATGCAAGTTTGATGCATGGATATAATTGAACTTCCTTTTCCCCATGTGCATGTTTTGCCTTTGTCAGCACCGAATATCATCTGCCTTTCTTGACATGTTACTGTGAGGTCTGGAGATCTCACTGTGACTCTGCACAATCAATTATTTTAGAATATTCTGGATAGTTTTGTATCTTTTGCAAAAATTTTCTGTTATTCTCTCCATTTTCTTGTAAATGTAAGAGTATATTAAGACGTAGTGATGCTACACTGGTTAGTAGCCTTCACTGTCTAAGCTGGTTGTGTACATGATCTCTGCATCCCAATTCTCACAAATTCCTTAAAAATAAACTGCTAAAGCTGTGGTGCTCTCTTTGGTCTGTCAATTTCCCAGATCCATGGTAACTGGTAGATTGGGTTTCCATGGCAAGGTTTTCGTGGGGGGGAGCCACAGGGATGGCTTCTGTGAAAAGCTGCCAGGATCTTTCCCAATACCCAACTAGCCAAGGCCAGCTGGCTCCAGGACAGATCTGCTGCCAGCCAAGCTTGAGCCCACCAGCAACTGTGTTAGCACCACTGGGGTACAGATGGGAGGTGAGGAAAAAGCTATTGCACAGAAGCAGCTGCAGCAAGAGCAGAGAGGAGTGAGAACTTGTGAGAGGAGCAGCAGCTCTGCAGGCACCAAGGTCAGTGCAGAAGGAGGGGCAGGAGGTGTTCCAGGCACCAGAGCTGGGATTCCTCTGCAGCCCATGGTGATGGCAATGGTGAAACAGCTCTGCCTCTGGAGCAGCAGAGATCCTCCTGCAGCTCGTGAAAGATCCCTCACTGGAGCAGGTGGATGCCTAAGAGGAGGCTGTGACCCTGTGGGAAGCCCACTCTGGAGCAGGCTCCTGGCAGGATCTGTGGCCCCATGAAGAGCGCAGCCCACTCTGAAATAGTTCTGCCAGTGGGACTTGTCACCACGTGGGAAGGGCTCGTGCTGCAGGAACTGGTGGAGGACTGTCTCCTTTGGGAGGAGCCCCACATGTGGCAGAGGGAGAGTATAAGGAGTCCTCCTTAAGGAGAGGCAGAGACACCATGGGATGGATTGTAACCTCCATTCCCCATCCCCCTGCAACGCTGGGGGAGAGACTGTAGAGGTTTTGTAAGAAAAGTGAAGTCTGTGAAGAGGGGGTCAAGGTGTTTTAAGATTTGGTTTTATTTCTCAGTTTCCTACTATGTTTTCATTGGTAATAAATTAAATTGATTTCCACATGTTAAGTGTTTTGCCCATTTCAGTGGTTGGTGAGTGATCTCTCCCTGACCTGATCTTGACATTTTCATTTTCTCTCCCCTGCCCAGCTGAGGAGGGGAGTGAAAGAGTGGCTGTGGTGAGCACATGCTGTTCAGCCATGGTCAACCCACTACTACTGGTGAAATTTTGAAACTGAGAAGAGCATAAGGCCAGGAAGCAGATGGGGGTGTTGCTCAAAATTTCAGGATTTTTTTCTGTTCACAGAAAAGTACTTTTCTAATCTGTCTCACTTATGTGCATGAACTAGCAAATGTTTCTGTTTAGATATTATCACCAGTATACAGAATTTGCAAAGAGACATGAGACGGCTCTCCCTGTATTTATGGCAAGTTTTAAAGAGAAAAATGTTGGAATTTCATTTATTACAGGGCTCATAACATTACCAAGCCCAAGATCTCACTGAGAATATGTGGGTTTTTAACTTGTGTTAACTCTCTTTAACATAGAGGGTTCAAAGACTGTTGCCAAGAGGTCTGAAAGGTTTATTTTCAGTAGTGTTTACTCTATGGAGCCTGAAGTCAACACTGGGAAATTTCAAGGGGATACAAACTTAAATACTATAGACCTGTGTGCAGGCCCCTGTACAGAATAAATCAGAAGACAGGTAGAATAAAGGCCTAGGGTTTCTATTCACCCTTAGAAATAATCAGAGGTAGCACTGAGCAGATAGGCTTAATGTAGGTGAGGAGAAAGCTGTGGGCTTCATTTTGCTGCAGACTCAGCTGTGGTGTTGCACTGCTCGAGCTGCCAGAAGCAGCACTAGAAACAAGAAAACCTGCATGAGGGACAGAGCTCTGCAGCAACTGGCAGCAGCTCAGAAGGTCAGTGACAGAACTCAGAGGAGGAGACATCACTCTTCCAATCTCCCTCTCACTGCTTGCCCAGTCCTTTGTTTCCTGGGTTTTCCTGCAATCTGGGAGTCTTGTTTTTCAAGGCAGCATGTCGGAACCCAGCACACAGGAGCTCAGGAGGCATCACTCTTGCAATAACCCATTGCTGAGCTTCAGCTGCTGCCTGATACCTTTGCTGGGAGCTTACCTGGTCTGTTCACCAGTGTCCTGCCTGTCAGCCACAGAGGAAACCAAGCAATGAAGAAAAACAACTCTAAGGACGAAAGCAGAGATGTAGAGGAGGACTAAGAAATCTTTATTTTTTTGTCTGAGGTAAGCTATTCTTTGCCAACTGTTCTGCACAACCCATGAAAAATATAAAGTGACATGTAAGATGCAAAGGATTTCTAAAGTTACATTGTGAGAAAGTACATTTCATTTATGCTTTATCAGTTGGAATTGGAGTCTAGTCCTTCTCCTGAGCTGTGGAAGCAAGAAAACCCAACCCCTAATTACTCCACGCTGCCTCTGCCACAAGAAATACCACGTGTTTTTAAAAAAATAATTGATGGTTTTGTCATTCCTGTAACTTAAGACTTCATCCAGTCGATGAATCAATTGTTCACTTAGGTTGTTTCTTGACTTCCCAAGCTTTTCAGTTGAGGAAAAACATGCTTTGCTTCTCTCCTATTCGCGGTAGGGGCTTACATATATTTTTGTTTCGGTATGAGGACATTTCTAGTGCCTGGAGATACGTGTTGTAGGAAGAAAGCTAAGCTTTGCAGTTCACTTGCTCCAGTGCAATTTGATTCCATCATATGAATCAGAGAACTGGAAATCATTGATGAACTGAGTGTATTAAATTAGCATTCTAATAAGAACATTTCTGTGTGAAAAAAATGAGCCAATGCTCTCTAGTTAGGTTTAGAATATAGGAAAAATGTGTTTCTGAGAATTTAACCCTACAGATTTGAGAGAAAAAACCTAGATTTAAACAAAAACTCTTTAGAAGAGAAGAAAAATTGACCTTTCAACCACATCTGAATGTTACCACTACTTTACAAAGTAAACACTGCAATTTAAGTTATCCAAAGGTTTGTCTCATGGCCCACTAAAAACAGCCCAGCCATGAGCCTGACACGTGTGACACGGGACAGGCACGGAGCAGGCAGGGAAGCTGGAGCAGGGAATGCTGTGAGGCCAGGGCAGGCTCCAGGCACTGCTGTGTGCAGGAGTCCCACCCTCCTCTCCAGCCCTGGCAGGAGCAGTGCCCAGCATCCGTGTCCACCAGGCTGCTGGCTTGACCTTCTCAAAAGAGCTGGGTCCCCAAAATTTGGTGCCCCTCATT
Organism: Irena cyanogastra; assembly: GCA_013397155.1. Taxonomy (NCBI): domain Eukaryota; kingdom Metazoa; phylum Chordata; class Aves; order Passeriformes; family Irenidae; genus Irena; species Irena cyanogastra. The sequence continues at coordinate 105,218 of VWZV01005543.1, read as the reverse complement.
CACGAGGGCTGACACCAAACTGAGTAGGTGCACAGAGAGCACCTTGGGGGTCAAGACCCTTCTCTCCTTCACTCCATTCTCCCAGCAGAGAATCAAACAGCCATGTGTCTTTGTGGAGGATATTTCCACAAGAGGAGCTAATTGATGAGGACAAGAAGGAAGAGCTCAGCTGGTGTACATGTGCCTAGTAATACCAGCCCTTGGAGCTTGGCTTGGGGCAAGTTGTCCTAATATTTTCTATCAGGAAAGAGGAGCTTTTTGTACTCATCACTTCCTAGCATGAGAGAAGTAATATTTAAACCAGTGCTGGTGTGCTGCTGGGCACTGGAGATGCCAAGAGCAGGAGGAACACTCCTCAGGGCAGTACAGCTTGGAAAAAGTCCTGCTCACCCTACTGCCACAGTGGCAGAGATTCTTAACTATTTTTTGGAACTGCTGTTTGCAAACAATTGGAGGGGGATCCTAAACGATTTCTTAGGGCTACAAGGTACAACAGAAGCCAGTGCTCTATATAGAATAAACAAAGCACTGCCCATTTTCTCTCCTCCTTTTGCATGCATGGATCACACTCCATGCGAATTAGAAATAAAGGGAGAACAAAGAATACATTCAATATCAAGTTTTGTGCATTGAAGTAACGCTATTTTAAGTTTTTTCCAAATATCAAAAGATGCCCATATGGCATGAAAACAACCTAAAAATGGTACAGAAAAAGAAGAATCATATTCACTGCAGCAGAATAATGATAGCAGTTGAGAAACTAACAGATGTCTATGGCTCAGAATTTTGAAATTTGTTGCTCTGTCACAATGACATTTACAGTATGGTAACAATAATTCTATAATTTGATCAACTTGAATTACTTTTATTTTTAGCATTTGAATTGTATAGAATCTTACCAAAACAGTTTTGAGACATACCTGCTAAATACTTTTTTAACAAATTCCAAATTATGTATCTTTAAAAAAAGCACCAAAAAATCCAGTATATGTGATTTAAAAACACACAGTGAAAGTTTTCTAGAAAGAAAATATAGGAAGCCAGTGATTCATCACAGAGATGATGAGTCTGCCATAACAGCAGTGCCATGGCAGTGTTGCCAGATCTTCTCTATGTATGAAGATATCTGAATTTTGGGCTCTCTCTTTTTTTTCTCCTAAGACACCAACTTTTCCACTGACAATTTCAGATATGCATTTATGAATAGCACTGCTTGTCTCTGCAGTCATTTACCAGAGAAAGATTTTAAAAACACTTACATAAAATAGGTATTGCTATTCTTGTGTTTTAAACAATGAACTAATCAGCTATATACCTTTCTCTAGCCAAAACCCTTTAATCTACAATCTTTTTTTTTCCCAATTATTTATAAAGTCCCTCTTTCAATGTGGTCACTAACATAGTAAGTAATTTTAAATCAAAGCCAAGCATTAGCTAGACCTGTTCAGTAATTGTCATTGATGAATGATTTTTCTAAGATATCTAAAGAAGTGTTCTTTTTACATACACAAATTCTTCTAACTTAGGCAATTCCATCTGTACATTTGTCTCCTAGACTAGCCATCTTCGAACCACTTATTATTATTCCATTTTTCTGTCACTTCAGGCTTTCCAAATCATCAACTCAGCTTCTCTTGCAGAGATTAAGGCCTGTGGGGTTTGGGGCTGTTCACTTCATGCAAAACAACAGCGACTTCTGAACAGCAAAGGTAGTCAGAACATGACAGAGGATGTAAATCATCATTACACACCAAACTTACATTTTGCTATATCCATGCAGATCTGTTTTCAAAAGCACCAAGTACGTCCCTCTTTCACCAATTTTACTGACACTTGTGAAAATACTCTTTTTAAAACTAGATTATTTTTTGAAGGAATTGTGGATATGAAGAGATGCTGGTTTGGTTTATTGGAGAGTTGATGTTGGTTTTCTATAACATTTCTATAACATTTTCCAAACAGCCACAATTTTGGTGGATTTAATTTATATTAGCAAGATTTAATTTATATTGGCTTATTATTTGTGTTCAGATAAATGCATTTAGATTACTAAATTCACACTCCTTGATTTAAGATCCATTTCATTATGGCCTGAACTCCCAAACCCCTTCATTCACAGGTGTATTCTTGAGCAGAAGTGGTGGCAAATGCAAAAGCAGCTGCAACCCAAGTGCCCTGCCAGAACAACGGCACAAGGACACAGGGTTTCACATCTCTCTCTTCTCCAAAGTTCCTTTTCACAGGCTGCTCCCAATTGCTGCCAAGCCCCAGGCAGTGTGAAACACCCCAGCTACAGCCAGGACATCACGTTTTCCATCTAGCCACTAAATCTGATTGGCAATAACCTGGTGTACTCACTTACCTTTCCTCATCCACCTGCTTTCTGCACGATGGGAAAGTGTTTGAATCCCAATTCCCCTTTTAGCACAAGGACTTGACATCCATCATGTTGGGACTTTAATTGGTGGTGGGTTTCCCATACAGGCTTCATAAAAGTTTTCTCTAGGTACCTGCATTTTTATTACCAATTTGTTACAGAAACACAAAAAGACCTTTCAGTACCCTATAGTTTTCCCACTCTGATGAAAAAACCCACGCTGTGTACCATGTTTTTATTAACTGCTCTTATTCATAATTATTCCTGCAAAGCTTTATTAAAAGGAGGACAAAACATTCTCTGGCACTTCCTCCTCTTCTTCCTTAAGCTCACACATCCTTTTTTTCTCTAAGTTATGTTGGCAGGCTCATGAAAGGTCAGCTTTGCACTGCCATCAAAGCATCCTGATGCAGAAGGGAGCCTGAGGTCATTCCCACCTTCAAGAAGCGCTGCCAGCTTCCTGACCACTCACAGCAGGAATGGCAGCACCCACAGTGACATATAATTGCTATTATCATCCTCTTACCACCATCATTTGCTGATTAAACCGTGAGCCTGGCCAGGGCTCTCGGTGTGTAAAACCTGGCTGCTCTATTGCTTGCACTCAAGTCCAGCTGATCCTGCTTCCCACCACTTCCCGTTCTGTGGGTTCTCATGGTGCCAGAGCAAGGGTGCCCCTCTCTGGGACAGGGTAATCACATCTGACATCTGACAACCAGAGAAGAAGGAGTGGGCAGGGGAGAAAGCAAAGGGAAAGCTCTGTCTTCTCTTCCCAGCTGGCAATCTCAGGCATTCGAAATGAAGCAGGACAAAGAGCCTGAAAACTGCAGGCAGCATCTGGTGAAGAGATTCTTAATTCAGAAGAAGGTAATACAATTGGCAGTGGTCTGGCTATGGCATTATAGGTTCTTTTTGAGAAACAGTATAAAGAGAGAGAAAAAGTGTGTCAGAAGGGATATCAGGGCCAGTCAGAGGAAAAGCTAGGGAAGTATGGCAGCAGTGATAAATAAATAACCACCTTAAAAAATACAACACATGCAACAAGAGGAAGGTTTCTCCTATTTCAGCCCCTTCTGGCAAGCAGTGTCACTTAAAGATCCCTGTATGTCCTACTACATATCTCTTCTGTCTGCACATTTTTTATTTAACTTCCTTAATTTCAAAAAGAAAAAAAAATAGAAAACATTATATTCAACCCTGATTTATGCCTTTGAAATATGCAGGAACTCTATCACAGAATTTTTCCATGCTCATTAGTGCCAGCACACATTTTCTCTTCCAGAGAGGGAATACTGAGAGCTCCTCCTGACCCAGGCTGCTTTCCACAGGCTCCCGTGAAACAACAGGAGGCGAAGGGCCCCCAGGCGCTGCCATCCCCTTGCAAGGACTATCAGTTTGCATTAGTCACAACAAACCTCCTCCCATCTCCCAGCTTTCTCAGGGTCCTTTGCCTGGGAACAGTTGCTGGGCTGAGGCTGCTCTGCTGTTATCTTTTTAGATTGCCAGCAAAGGAAATTACAGGTGACTGACAGGCAGTACCACACTCTGTAGGGTTTGGGGTTTTTTTGCAAGAGATTGTTTGTCCTCTGGAACAGCAGCCATCAAGCTTTAACCCACAAATCCCAGACATATGGAGGGCAATTTCTAAATCTGAAAGGCAGGCATAAGAGCTCCATTATGAAAAGTGGGATTGTTCTCTAATTTCCTGACCTTGAAAGTTATTTCTTAAGAGTCTGCCGGGAGTATAGCTTAAAACTTCATGTCTGATACTTTAAAACTGACATTTTAAAAAACTGTGGGTGTTGGGTTGGTTTGGGCTATTATTTGGCATTAAAAAAAGAGAAGGGGAAAGAGTAGTAAGGAAAAGATCCATACATGTTTTCTAAGAGGTGCCTCTTCCAAAAGTGAATTTTGCTGCTTGTATGTTCAAAAGCACCCATTTGCACCATTTTGAGACCTTCCCAGAGCACAGAGCCTCTAGAACTGGCTCCTGAGCACATCATCTTTGCCCACATTCTTGGGCTTGTGCTTCCTATTTAGTTTATTTCAAAGCCTGTTATTTCCAAGAGCAAAATTCTTTTACTGGGGTGGATGCAGTCCCACTGAGAGGGCTGGTCATATGTCAGCACATTAGTTAACACCCATTCCTGAAAATTCTAACTTAGACCAGATACTAACATTTCTTATTGGTTGTATTTAAATTTAGGATAAAGAAAACTGTGCTATGTTATAAATCAGGATTTATTATATCACTTATCCTTACCAGTAAAACCAAAACATAGTTCTAACAATGGTTTAAGGAAAAGTACACTGACAAGAGAGACAAAATGTGAGGTTTGTTTGAGGTGTGATTTTTTTGTTGTTGTTTTTAACCAAAGAATGAGCTCTAGGAAGATGATATCTCCTTCTCCAAGACAGTGGTGGTGTTTCAGTCTGTTCTGTGAGATGATCACCTTACCAAGTCAGAAATGTTTATATTTGTGTAGATGTGTCAAAGGAAATACCTTAAAATCCATATATAGTGTATTCTCATGTTAATTCAAAGCACTTACATTTTGACAGGTTTGCATCTTGCCATGGATAGGAGAAGCCTGGACAACTACATTAATGATAGCCAGGAAAACACAGGAAAAAAGCACAACAGAAACCCCACAAACAGCATGGGGCAAGGAGAAGGGGTAAGGGATAGGAAAGAAGGGGTTGAACATGCCAAGTTCACAGTAATTTCTGTTGAGTAGAATCACAGAATGGTTTGGGTTGGAATGGACCTTAAAGTTCATCGAGTTCCTACCCCCTGCCATGGGCAGGGACACCTTTCACTCAGAGCCACTTTCAACATTGCCTTGAACACTCCCAGAGAAGGGGCATCCACAACTTCTCTGGGAAAGCTGTTCAAGTGCTTCACCAACCTCACAGTACAGAATTTCCTGATACAATCTATGCTGTTCTCCTTTGTCCTGTCACCACACTGCCTGAAAAAGAGTACCTCCACATATTTCCTGTAGGTCTTCTGTAAGTAATGGAAGGCTGCCACAGGACTGCCCTGGAATATATATTTATAAAGTACATGTTTTTGTACATACACAATATATAAAGTATTTATTTACTTTATAACATACTTTGTAAAGTAACTATTTTATAAAATAAGCACCTTCACATAGCTATCCAAGTCAGGAAAAAGCATTGAGGAAAAGGCAGAGAAAAAGGATGAGGAAGCACATTATAAACCAGTCTAGGCTCCATTTCACAATATTTGCAGCTTCAAGCAAGTGAAGTCAATCTACAGATATCACAGGAGGGCAAAATCTGATCCACAGAGCCTTGGCAGCATCAAATCACCACTGGCAGCTGTGGTTAACATTTGTTCCTGTGCCTTCCTGAGTGGTTATTTCAATTTGCAGCAGCAGTGATCAAAGCTGTTTTGATTTGCAAGGTGCTTCTATGTGCCCAGTGGTTTGGTCATGGTTTCCAGTCTCACATACTTAACCTTGCCACACCAGTCTCACTTCTGCCAGTTGCCTTTGGCTGACCTCTTGGAGGGAGACCAGCCATGGACCACAGGCTGAGCTCTGGGTAAGTCTCCAGACACAGAGAAGGATAGGCTGGGCATCTGTTAAGGGGCAGCAAAACCACATTAATTTCCTCACAATGTGGCTAAATTGCTCATCACTACCATGCAAATAGGCATGCTTCCTGCACTGATTTTAGTGGAAGAAGGCCTCAGTTCCTACAGCGCTAAAATTTCTAGCTAACTGTGATTTTACCCAGTAATGATATTGGTTCCCAAAACTCCTTGTTCAAACAAAGGGACTGCCAGGATAAGAATGTGTCTGTTGGTCATCTCTCTCCACACAGTTAATGAACCATTAGTGTCCATATGACTCATGGTGCAGAAGGATCACATGAGCTGGGATTAATATGATCTATTTTGCCCTATTTCCTACTTCTGTCATGTTATGTTATGCTTGCTGCATTACCTTTATTTACACTTTAAGGTTGATAAATTAAATTAATCAGGGCACTACAGTGACAACTCCCAAGGAAATATGGGCTGTTTTTATGAGAGTGGATGGTTTAAACTGCTGGCTTAAATGTCATCCAAATCCTCCACTTTTTATTCACTGGATAGGGAGTGCAAGAATTTGGTGTAAGGAAAACCACTGATGTGGTCAGACCACAATGTGTGAAGCTGTCTGCTGCTTCCTTGTCCTCCTCCACCTGAAGCCACTCATTTTCTCATTGTCCAGGCTGGGTGGAAACTCCCCTCTCAACAGGTGTAGAGCCCAGCACAGCCAAGTCCTGCCGCAGAGCTGCAGCTCCTGGTCAGTAACAGAAACAATACACTTGCCCTCACAGCCCATCAAGAAATGCAGTCCTATTTACTTTGCATAAAAATAACTTATTTCGAATATCTGTAAGTGAACAAAGCAGCTGCCTGCAGAGGCAGAGCCAGAAGACCTTGCCATACTCACCCATCACTTGCAGCAGGGGCTTTGTGCTGCCTGTGCTCTGGGGACACAGCAATATCCAGCCTTGCTTTTGAATTTCCTCACCCAAAGCTCCCCATGCTCTGGGAGCTGTAGTGTCATAATACTGACAGTGGGGAAAACTGTGAGCTTGCACTTTGGAAGCTTGTCTTACTGGCACTTGATCCCCTCTGTAAAGCCAAGGGGGATGAGTTTGCTGTGCTCCTCATGAACAGTCTCTGTTCCACCATCCCCTCCAGCTGCAAAGTTGTTACCAGCCTTTCTTTTCTGTTCCATTGCCATTACATTCTTTCTGTTCCAAGAAAACTGGACAAACTGGCCAAAACTGGGTTTTTTTCCCATACTCTGACTAAGTCTATCATTGTTGAAGTCTAAGACCTCACTGAATCATATTGCTCAGTTCTTCAGCATGAAACTTTCTCTACCTGTAGCTCTGTAACAATGATGGAAATGATCTGCTGTCAGTCTTACAAGTTAATACAAAAGCAATTGCCTTTCTTCCTTGCAAAGCCATTTTTCTAACTAAGGTCCAGGCCTTCCACATGTTTGTCAGGTCCATTTTTAACTCCTGTTGGTCACCTGAAAGTTCTGGACCTTAGAGAAATGGTTTTGCATTAAGACACCAGGTACCTAAAGAGCGTATTTTCTGTGTGAAAATTTTCACTCAGCTAAGCAGGACAAACTGCAGCAAAAGGACTTTAGCATCTGAGTCTCTTGTGCACTTTCACCAACTTTCCCTTCAGTGCAGTGCCTGGTTCTGAGACCCCCTGTGACAGAACCCATGCACCAGCACCCATCTTCCCCCAGCAAAACCCATCTTCAGGGCACATCAGAGCCCATGGAACACCCAGGCTGCAGGGGATCCTCTATTCCAGCTTCTCCACAGAGCCTCAGAAAGGGGCCCTGGCAGCCTGCCAGCAGTCATCCTGCACTGCTGCTCTTTCTTTCACAAAGCACCACTCACTGCAGTGTGGCTTCTCCTGATCACTGGTAATAAGTGGCTTCCAAAAGCATGTACATGCAGAATACTGGGAGATTGGGAAGGCTGTTTTACACTGATTCTGTCTTCAACTGGCCAGATTGAATTTAACCTTAGGGAGAAGAAGACCCAAGTAACCAAGGTGCCCTAGACAATGACCACTTCTGTGCAAGTTCTCACATAAATCTTGTGTGACTCGCTGTAGTCCAGGTGAGTCTGTGGATGTGTAAGTGTGGAAGGTGGGGACAGGCTGAGATCTGTCAATTCTGGGCTGACAGATGGCCTGCTCAGCTAGAGAGGGCATCTCAGTAAAACCATCATTTATTATAGAAAGGGAAATTAGTGTTACACACAATTAAAGGACTACAGGAGGTAGCACCACAGAGCGTGATATCAAGTAGCAAAAAGCTTGTTAAAATATGCTGACCCCTCTAGCTAAGCCCATTTTGTCAGGGCTGGACAGTGCATTTTCTATCCCATTGCAGTTCCCACACAACAAACCCTGCCCTTGAGCTATCCTATCCCCAAATCAATAACCACTGGCACCAACTTGCTCTGTCTTCTCCAAAGCTGCTTTGCAGGAATCCATTGCTGATGCGGTAGCACATATTGCTGCCTTCATTACTTTCTCCCACCACATAAATCTGCACTGCCTTAGTTACCATCATCTGTGACCTGATTTTAAGGGATGCATAAGAGGCCACCAAATTCCCTGGGCTCAGCAGCACCAGAGGGAGCAGGACATTCATTCACCCTCTCAAGGTGTCAGGCTCTCGTGCATCTGATGAAGCCACAGAAACGAAAGAGTGAGTTTGCTTTCCAGGAAGCTTTTCAAAAGCTCTCTCTGTTGTGCATCAAAATCTTTTTCCTCTTTCTTTTCCTGTCAGAGATAAACATTGCATCTCCTTTGGGTCACTTTTTGCTATTGCTCTGATTTCCCACTTTTAGCTTATACTACTTGTATTCCTCAAACAAATAGCATGCCAAGGCTTTCATAATTCACTTGGAACTGCATTTAAGCCCTTATTCTTCTATACACTGAGATATCTTTGCAAGCAAAAATCTAACACAAAGTGCACCTTGATTCTATGGTGCAACAGTTTGATAAATATAAATCTTAAATATATTTGTTTTTTTCCCATGAACAAGGCAATAATAAATGAGACAATTTTTAGTCTTTTTTAAGTTATTTTTTTAATTTGGACCCTGAATGTTTAATTTCCCAGAATGTTCCAATCACTATGGTTTTTATCCTTATTGAAATGACGTTTTCACTTTTGGATTTTCTTTCCCGTGCATAACATTTTATTTATATATTTATAGTTTTGCATTTATACACATATATTTATGTGCTCATTTTATACTCAGCCAATTTTTTTCATATATGCTTAAGTTCTTTGTTAACTTGAGATCAAAAAGGAAGAGCCTTCTATGCCTTGTCTGGGTTATGAAGACTAAGAAAAATCTCTTCCTGAATTTTTTTTTCACATCTTTGCAGGAATTTTGTAATATTTCAAAGATTTTATTACCTGATCATAATTTTTTGTGTTTTTTTAAAGATTCTTAAATATTACTGGAATTTTAGGAATTACAAGACCAACTCTGAAATAGTGAAGAACAGTGATAATTGAACTGCCACTTTAAATTACTTCCAATACACAGAATCAAACTTAACACCTGTAAATTAAAAAAACTCTTTCTAAAGTCAAAGATGTAGTGGTATAATCTTTTCTTGTTCTGAAAATACATCACTTTCTTTATACAGCTAGAATTCACCTATAAACATATTCCTGGAAGAATTTTAATATTGCCTCTGTCTTTTCTGTGTGATTTATTGCAGTTTATATGGTAAAAGATGAACATATACCCAGAGAGTTGTATTTTGAATTATCTGCAGGCCAATTACTCTGTGGGCTTACATTCTCAGAGACTTAGATCAAATTCTGCTTTACCATTGGATTTGCTTCTCTGGTTGAGCTGTTTGTCAATTTAATAATCCTATTAATAAAGGATTAAGGAGCTAAGGATTAAAAACACTAGGTGTGTTCAAAACACAAACAAAAAATTCCTTAGAAATAAGAAAATTTAAATAATTTCAAAGACCAGAAAAGCCAATTTATTTCTCTAGATTTGAAGGCAATCACTAACTCCATATGGTATCAAAATTTCTGAGACTTTTCAATACTGTCTAAAAATACACCATGCAAATGCTCATTTGTACAATACTGATGCAAGGACAGATGGAAATTGCACTCCCAGTCCTACCCTTCCCTCTGCAGGGTCTAGGAAATGCTTTCATTTCACGCCTGAGGTTGCTTGGATTCCATGCCAAAGGGCGAGGCACGGTGTGCAGATGAGGAAGAGAGTTCTGTCCCACAACACCCAGATCAGGAACACCCCCCTGAGCCTGGCAGGGGGCACAGAGACCTCTGGAGGCTCTCTCCAGGCAGGGTGAGGGCTGGCACCTGAGCATGTGGCACCAGCACACGCAGCACTCCCTGCCCACCCACGGAACCTCTGCTTCTGCCCTGGGAAGTGGCCACAGCTGGGCCACAGGGGCAAGGTCTGGGGCTGCAGAACTGCACATTTTTCCTTTCAAGCCTGGGCACAGCCACCCTCTGAGCTTTGCACACCTGGATGTCAAGAGGTTCCTCAAGACAACCAAGGCCCCTCACGTTTCCTTCACTTCTACAGGGGTGATTTCTTCTGACCTGACTGAGCTCTCAGGCTTTGGCTGTGTTACATGAAACTTCAATATTTTGGACTGATGTTTCAAAACCTATCACTGTATATTCCTGCATAAAATAAACTCCTGTTGAAGGTGTCTATATATGACAGTTAATCACAGCTAAAGGCGTTGTTCCTTTTCCTGTTCACTAAACACAATAGTAGAAAGGATCTGTTCAGTCCCAGGATACCACAGAAAACCACATCAGCTGAGAGATCTCCATGCCAGCATTCATATTTCATTTTCTGGACTGTTTGGAAGACTATTACAGAACCCCATTTCTGCAACATATAGGAGTTGAGTTTTAAAACCCACATAGTGGAGAAAATACTGAAAAACAAAGTTCCTCAAGAAGGAGTGCAAGCATTGGTTACAATTCAGCAGAAACAGACTGCATGCCTCAGGAGCAGGAACACTGAGGGAACTTGATGTACTGCCCTGAGAGAGACATGGAACAAAGGATGGGGTGGCACAGAGGTGTGTTGGTCATGCTCTGTTTAAAACAATGCAGCTGACAGGAACTGAGCCAAAGATATAACCCAAATGGTGACTGAAAGCTGAACTTTGTTCCATTGACTCAAAAACACATATTACTTTCCATACTCGGGCATCTGCTAATTAATTAAAACTTGTACATGCTTTACATGTATGACTAAATTCATTCAAACTGCTCCTAAGCATGAAATCACACCAACTGTAATATTACATATTCCCCTTCCTTAAAAAAAAAAAATCAGTATAAATGTAATTTCAATGGAAAGGAAGGTCAGACATTTCATCTTGGTATCCTGGGATGGTTAACTATGGCTGCACCCATCTCCTCCCTCATAAGGACACCCACTGGTATGACTCAAGGAGTCTCACCTATACTGGATGCTTCCTTGGGAAATTCAGAAAGCAACCTTGTGGTGATCATGCCTTTAGCACTATGGAGTCATCTCTCAATTTACAGCATTTTCTGCTGCCTGTATTATTCATATTTTGCATATTCACACGTGTTTCTGCAGACAGTGTCTTATCACTGACAATCCAATAAAAACCTGCATTTCTGTTGTTCAATAAGCTATTTTGCACCTGCCCATGAGAGGTATTGAACCTGACCAGCCTTCTAATCCAGCTGGGAGAGCTCATCTGGCATGACCAGACCTACAGTGTATGGCACTGTTTGTGACTCTGTAATCGTGGTGGTCTCGGAGAGTGTGGCTGGACTTACAGAGCCAGTTGGCTCTGCACTTCTGTTCTTTAGTGCTCAGAATCTAAGCCCAGCCACCCCCAGCCCCTCTGATATCTGAGAACCAGCTGGAATGCAAGGGGGTTTATTTTCTGCCAAATCTTTCTCTTAATACAACAGAAAAATTTGCCTTATTCTTAGCATGACAAGTAGCCTTATAGTTTCAAGCCTAGTCTTGGCACACTGATTTTCAAAATTTATCATTTATTAAAAAAAAAAAATGAAGCTATCATCAAATCTTTGAATAATGCCAAAACAACCAAAAGCAATGTAAGAGTGTAACCCTTGTACCAGTAGTTGATGCAAAGTCAAGCATTAGACTCAGGCCCTAAATTAACAAACAAACCTGAATATTTGTCTGGTATTATGGGAACTGTTTATACATAGGAAGAAAGACCTGTCATTGAAGAACTTGACTGAACTGATTCACTTTGTAACAAAGGTGTTTTTCATTCTTGAGTTAAGGATGACAAAATAATGCTAGAAAATTGTGGTCCTATATAAAGCTGATGGGGAAGTGTCATGAGACAAATTTTCATGGCTGCAAAGTTTCCCAGTTAGTTCTTTTATAACAGCAAATGTGGGGATACTCAAGAGCAGTAAAAGTCCAATATGCAACAAATGTTTCATACATGAGTTGTTGGAGATGCACAGTGTTTCAGTACTAAGCCCTGTTTGCTGTGGAGGACACTGACACAGAGAAAAATTCCTTAAGAGGAATGTGTGCTATTGCCCACTGAGTCCAGAGAGGAAGAAAATCTAGATAACAGGGGAACTGAAGATGTGCTAATGCTTCAGCTCCCCAGATTCCTTGGAGTCTCTTGTCTGAGTGCCTGGATACTCAGGGTACCCAACCTGCCTCACTACCTGAATCTGAGCAACACGGAGTTTCCAAAAACATCCACACAGATACTTGAATTTCGTTTTGGCACAAAACTTTGGCAGCGTGAAATCAACAGTCTGACAAAGGGAGAGCAAGGGGACAGGGAAAAATAAAATACATTCCCTACCTCAGAAGCATCACTGTCTTTTGTTAAGATCTTTAAAGGCACATTTGAGTGACCAAACCAGGTGAACCTGTGGCCAGACTGGGAATAAATACAGTGGCAACCATGGGAGGAGAAAGGGGAAGAAAGGAAGAAAAGCAACAGAACAGTGTGTTCCTTCTGGCCCAGAGGCTGGGGTAAGACATCTGCCTTTCTTAATAAGCTTGTGTCAAAAAATGTAGATTTAAATGAGAGGAAGTGTAATAATAAGCTTCCCTTTGATGCTGACTTAGGTGGGTCTGAGCCACTTCCAGCGCCTTCAAAACTCTCCAAGTGTGAGGCTGTGTTGTGCCTGTTCAATATCACAGCTAGAAAGTCACTAGAAAACCAACCAATGAGTCTCCCTCACTGGACAGATGATGAACTTCCACCAGAGGTGGAACAGAGGTGCAGAGATGTCACCTGAGAGATGACCAAAAGGGCTATAAAATGTAGTTCTCCCCACAACAGCAAGGATCTCTTTTACTTCCAACAGCATGAATCAGCATGTGCAGCCCAGATGGTGCAATCTGGAGGGCTGCAATGCCTGAGAACAAATGAGAAAGAGAAGGAGGTATTTATCAGGAAGGAGGAAACCACAGCCTAGAAGATCCAAGGCTTGTTCTTGGTAAAAGAGCCATCCAGCTCTCTGGCTAATGAGAACAGTCTTTTCCACTTCCTGAGAAGGTGCAGTTATTTTGGATTGTTAACAGAGCAAAAGAAAACCACACAGCCACAAAATATTGCAAACAGAAATTTCTCTTCTGCATCAGGGTTTACTAATTTTTTTTACATTCCTAACTTAATCATTCCTAAGGGGGAAAAAAAAAGATGGAATCAAATCAAAGCAAACTCTTCCTTTCCCAAAATAGGCGCTCTGTCTGATGATGCAGTATCTCATCTGCCCATGTTATTACTGCTAACAGCAAAATTAATGAGCAGATATGATGTATGAGAGACAAGTTAAACCAGCAAAAGCAGAAATGTTCATTCTACTTTACCCTGGTACTGACAAATAAAATGGGATTATGGCTAGCAGAAAGAAAATGGTAGGAAAGGAATGGAAGAAGTTTAAATAAAGACTTTATTGGGTCCTGACCATTTTTTCAAATTTGTCTGTGGTGAAAAGCATATTTTTCAAAGCTTCATAACACAATGCTGCAAAGTGTGCCTGCTTTGTACTCTATCTACAAGGCATCATCCTAGCTTCCAGTGCTCTCACAGCAGGATATGGCAAACCAGTGCCTCAGCCTCTCAGGCATTTGAAATAATACTCAGGGCATCACAGAGCACATTTCCCTGTAGAGCTTTACAATCACTTGAAGGTCTCAGGGAAAAATAAAATAAGATAAACTGGCTGGCCTATTTCTGGGTCAGCGCATATTCCTTGCTCCACCTTCCACCTGAACATCCTGTGCCCCTTCTGGAAGTTCCTTAATTAACCCTTACTTTATCTTACAACTATCAAATGTAAATTAATAGTCATGTGGGGTCATCTTTCCAAGGTTGCACTTCATGGCATACACCTGCTCCTGCCTGTCAGAATTAAATCTGGAGGGTGCTGAGTTGCTCTGTAATCTGCGTCATTTGAAGATACAGCTTGTCACCTATACAGCAAAGTGCAATCTTAATTTGGGCTTTATGATGGAAGCAACGAAGTCCCAGGAGGAAAATACTCTCTTTACAAAATATTTTTTTTTTAATTGAGGGTAAAAAATAGGATGAATATCCATTTCGAGATTTTATAGCCTTTCTTAACTCTCCTTTTTTTTACACATGGTGGGTTTATTTTAAAACAGCTTTCATTAATAAGGAACAGAATTCCCTCAGCTGACCTTAGACATATGCAGCCTCACAGATGGGAAGGAAGGGTGCTTTAGGCTAAATAAGCAAGTGATGTATAGGGTATAAACCGAGGAGAATTCTTCTCCTGTTCTCTGGCAGCTCAGCAGTGAGTGAGTTACCAGCAGCGTTGCTGCTCCGCAGGGGAGGTTTGATCCCCCTGGAGCCGCCGCCCGTGGCCGGCACAGCCATCCTTCCACACGCAGAGCATTCTCAAACCCATCAGGCTGATGGTTCCATTGGAATAGATATGCCTTCTGTTTGCTTGGGGAAACTCCGAGGCCGGAATTTGCTGTTTGGAAGTAGCGGAATTGGAGCCAGCTGCAGGTTTTTATTAACTGACTTCTTAGCCAGGAATTGTGAAACAGATTCAATGTTATTACACAGTGGTAGATGGAGTAAACAGTACTCAGACCATCACCCCAACAGTAATCACCTTTAAGAACTGAGGAAAATAAATACTTTAGAGTGAATAATTTTAGTAAATAGGACATTTCCCAGTATAAAATTCTACCCTTTGGTCCTGCAAAAAAGTATAATGCTTGAAATGAAATTGCTTTATATCCTCTCTTTCACTCTATTCAAGTTAATAAAATATAAAAGAAGGAACGAGAAAGAAAAGAGAAAACAAAATGCAGTGGAAAAGGCTTAAAGGAAATCCTGTAATTTCAAAGAGTTTATAATTGTATTTTGTTTTCCATTTCCAGAACAAATTCTCTGTTAAAGAACAAGTACCCAACGTCTTGTAAACTGTCTTGCAGTATTTCCATAAGACATCTCCCTACACATAGCAGTTCTATAATCTGCAACACTAACACAGACTTTTTAAGACTTCAAGAATCACCCAGTAAATCTGTGCCATTGGCTACATAAATTAATGTTTCCCAAAGTCGTTGGTCTTGATGCCATCTATCTTAGAATCCTAGAATGGTTTGGTTTGGAAGGGACCTTAAATGTCATGTAGTTCCAATCCCTCTGCTATGGGCAGGAACATCTTCCACAACAGCAGGTTGTTCAGAGACCCTTCCAACTCAGCCTTATCTTGTACATGTTACCTATATTAATCTGAATAATAACTATTCATCCTAACCTGTAAAATCAACTATGTACTGTTACTTCATATTTTTCAAAATTAAAGGTACTTTGATTACTTCTGCCACGTTACATTCTTAATGAAGGGGAAGTTGCTTAAACTTTTTCTATCAAAATAAAAAAGTAAGAAGAATATATTGAGGAGAGTATTTGTAAGAACTACTTGAAGTTATGCCAGTCAAACCTCAAAACAACCCAAGACAGCGCAATTTCTACGCCATAATAACTTCCCTATTCTTTACAACACACCCACATAGCAAGCATGTCCCCTGCAGTCACATTGATAACACTACATCTGACCTCAGGAAAATTGAGCAATATTGCAAAAGGTATTTGTTTCTGCTGCTCCTTAATAGCTCCTCATTGGAATTTAAGTTGTCTTTAGTAGGTAGATTTATATGCTTGTTGGCCAGAAATGGGACATTCAGTAAATCCATTGACCAAAAGACATCTGAGTGTGTGACATTTTTACCTTTCCATTGTCTTTTTAAGGTTGCTTATTTAGCTGAATTCAGCTACTGGTACATTCATGTAACTAATTACCAGTAAACACTTCGTAAATCAAAGAAAATTGTTGAAAAGGCCAGTGTGCACACACATACACTCTCAGGTGCATACACAAAAATAAAGGATAATACATTTTTGTGCATTGGGTTACACCAGCACCACGTGTAACAGGATCTGGAGAAGATAAACTTCCTTAATCGGGGCACAACAAGAGATATTTTAAGAAAGACAGGATGTCTAGAGGGGTCAGGCCCTGGACAAAGAGATCCTTTCTGCTTCTTTTCTTAGGGAAGAGGAGACAATGTGGCTATATTATAAAACTATGTCCTGTTACAAGCTTGAAGATGGCTCATAGCTCATGCCTGAGTTTCCAGCGAGGTGCAACTGATAACACTTCTGCAGGGCATGATGGGCTGTGTGTTTCCACCAAGGCCCTTTACTGGGCAGAATCACACCCAGTATGCTCCATTTCCTGGGTGTTAACACTGCTAACAGCTAACAGGTGCTACCAGCTTGTTTGAGTGAGTGTAGCTTCATCAGCTGGAAATGTATCCATTTACATCATTTGTGGATGTAATTGAGCACTGCAATCAAGTTATTGGCATATTAATATTACTCCTGTCCCCATTCTCACCATGAAAATCCAGTAGATTGCAGTATTGGGAAGGGCACCCTTCTTAGACCTCTCTAAGACTTCCCATGTGGGTGGTATTTCACTGACAAAACCAGTCATGAACTGTCAGGGCAGCTGTTGCAATAGAACTTTAACGAAATAATGTTTGGTATTTCATTACTAAATGTTTATTCTGTGCATGTTAAACAGCTTCTAAAACATTGCATGTCTTTGCCCATCATTATCAAACTGGTATTGGGGAGGAAGGAGTAGGAATTTTGGCCCTACTACTCTGACTAGAGGATTTAAATCCTAATTTCTCTGTTAGAAACTTCTTTCTGTTTTACATATGCATTCAGTGCAACGACAGCATTGTTCTTTAGCTTAGGTATTTCTTTCCCTCCTTGGCCTTTGTACCCTTGAGACATTGCTAGAAAGCAATTCATTTTGCTGGGCAAAGTAACATATTTTTTAATATGTTCTAAAACATCACTGGCATAATGGTAATTCTGTTTTCTGCAAGTATTGTAATGTGAGTTCATAATACTTGATTATGTGTGACCATGAGTCTTCAGGAGAGGTCTCACCAGTGCCTTGCAGAGGGGTGTATATAGTGGAATGTACCCCTGTGGAGTTAATCCCTATGTAAATCTCTGCCAGAAGTGAAATATTTGATGTATTTTGGTGTCCTAAGTGACTTTTTTTCTCCATTACTACTATACATCCTTCTGACTATCTTTTAATCTGTAATTTTCAACACATGAACTCCTGTCATATTGCAAGATAGTGCTGTTATTCTTCCCTAAACACATGAGCTAGCACTTCGCAGTGTTAAATCCAACCCTATTTCTATTATTTATTTATCACACTCATCCCTTTACTTTCTTGTAGGAATCCTCTCTGTCCTAAAACCGTGTCATCAGCAAATTCCATTGACAGACAAGCACTCTCTGTCACAAGGTAATTAACAAACACCTGAAACAGGACCAGCACCAGACCTGCCATCATGACCTCTTCCCAGTCTGACAGGGACCCTTCCAGTACAATCCACAGCTGTCTCCCTGTCCCTGGTCCTTCAGCCCTTTTCCCCAGCTCAAATAACTTCTCCTGTGGTCCTGTACCTAAAGTGCCAATGCAGGCAATAGGGGTTAGGTAGTGCCCTATTTAGCCAAGGTTATCAAAGATACATATCTGGCTAAATTTTTCCATGCCTCTCACACTAAATTTCAAATGTTTAGAGTTCGCTTTCTGCCTTTTATTTAAAGACTTCCTTCAAAATGCCTTTTAAGTCCTTGCATATGCTGAAGTCAGAGTAGCATACTCAGAGTAATCTAGGATAGATTTATGAAAGAAAACGTGTGGGGTTTCTGCTGGTCTGGGGCTGCAGCCCCTTTGCAGCCCTGTTTCAAAGAGGCCTTTTACCAAGAGTAAAGGCTTCAGCTGTTTTCCAGTGACTTGGTGGAAAAACTGTCTGGACAGATGTATCAAACCTGCCTCATGGCTGCAACTACCATCTCAAGCACGTTGTGACTAGAAAAGTCACTTTCATCCTGCCCTGCCCCAGGGAGCTCAGTGGGGCTCCTTGTGCCCTTACTCCCTACCCTTCAGAAGGGCTAACATGGCACAGGTCCTCCCAAATCTTTTTCTCCAGTTGCTGTATGAAATTCCAAGTCTCCTCCACGCTGAAGTCTCTGGGTTCCTTTCCCTAGCTCACATTAAGGCTTGTTGGTTCAGCAAAAAGTATTTCTCTGCCATGTCCTCGTTGTTAATTGGAAACAAACTAAAAAATGGCATTCCTTTTGTTTTTAGATCAAAGCCACATTGTGAATAATGCTGATATTCCATAAAAACTAAGCCATGTCATTGCTAGTAATGTGTACTCTGGTTCATAGGTCAGAAGTTAAATCTTTTAATAATAATTCCTAAAAGTCTGTATCTGCTGTCGTATTACACAGCTCTTCATGCACAATAAGGTCAGAGTAGCAGCTCTGTAGTCACCCAGACTTCTTCTTTGCTCCTCAAGTGCTCCCAGGACTATAACAACTACTTCTCACATCCCTTCTGTAGTCCTTCACCTTCTGTCATTTAGGTTGGTGTGGTATTCCCAAAGTTAAAGTGCCAAGATCTATCAATCTTTACCTCATGTATGTGTGATGATTGCCACATTACATCAAGCTGCAATCACTGTCTGAAGAGCTGAATATCCTCTGGAATACCATAAACGAAAACATTGGAGGTGTTTCTATTCTCACCATCACTACTCCCAACAGCAGAAACCAAAAGTAAATTTAAGAGCAATTGTGCTCAGGGAGCTACATAAATGCAGGCTCGAGGTTTTTAAAGAAAAGGAACAAATATGTAAAGATGGAGAACACCAGGTGCTGTAAACTGCCTGCAATAACAACATCTTACATTAACAATAACAGAACCACTCTAAAAGCTAAGCTGCTTTTCATCATTCTTTCCTTTTTATGTTTCACTCAACTTGAACAGTGACAGCTCTATTTGTATTTCAATCAGTTCTCTTGTCAGGCAGCAAACCTATGTTGCAGTTCTTGTGCTGGA
This sequence comes from Irena cyanogastra, assembly GCA_013397155.1. Lineage (NCBI taxonomy): Eukaryota > Metazoa > Chordata > Aves > Passeriformes > Irenidae > Irena > Irena cyanogastra. The sequence goes on along the minus strand of VWZV01005543.1, from coordinate 85,772 downwards.
AATACTTTGAGGGAACAATTTGAAATAAACTATTTGAACAAAAATTGAAAGAAAATCTTGAAAACCCCTTATCTTGGGGACTTCACAGACTAAACAGCTAAACTTCGCCTCAAAAACTGACACAATGTAACTTCCCTTGGATATTTAACAGATCTATAATGCCTGGATACCTTTCTGCCTTTGCGTAAAATACAAGCATGTGACTAAATTAACTTTTAATTTTTATGCATATTCCACCCTAAACACAACTACCAATTATAAAAGTAAAAAAAACTATGAGAGATTGTTTGTCTGGAGAATAGCTAGATTTGATATTCCTCTTAAAACTGGAAGACTTAATGCACAGAGAGTAGCAGAAGCTGTTAAACCCCAATTTTTTTTTCTTCTGTGCTGCAGCTCCACAATAAAAACAAGAGCCAGGAAATAAGCCATGTTGTTTTCCAAAATTCAGTGTAATCACAAGCTAATTCAATGATTTGCCTTTTCTGCCTCTCCAAGCATTAACATCCCCAAAACCACCTTTGAAGAGAACAAGTATTGTCATCAAATTTCAAGTCATCTTACTAATGATCAAAAACTTAACATGGAGATTAAATATCTCTGGGCCTTTGAATGAATGACTTCTTGGAATAGCTCAAGACTCAAAATTTTAGGTGTAATAATCCAGGTGTAATAATTAGGTGTAATAATTCTGCTCTTGAAAGGTCAAAAAGGAAAGGAGAAAGCTAACACATAGTTCTGTTCCTTGTCCTTTGCAAGAGCAGAGCTGGTAGATTGTTTTGGAAAGGGGGGAAATGTTCTGGTTCCCCCAAAAACCATTTCTTCAATTGTGATAGAAGAACTGTATGAGAGCTTTTGCTCAGTGAAATATCTCATGTTATTTCCTTTAAATAAAGATAGAAGATGTAAAGACAAGGAAGTAGTCAGAGCTGCTATACTCTTTGCTGGGGAAATGCCTGCAGCTGCAGGGGAGCTGATTCAGGATGTCTCAATGAGTAACATTATCAAAAACCTGACTGCCAGGGAAAGGCACTCAGAACAGTTTCTTCTTGTTGACCTTTGTTACTGAGATTGTGGAAATGGAAACACAAGAACCTCTTATGCTGGCATTGTATTCCTTGGGAATTCATCATGGTATTAATTGCATAGAGCAGAAATGGGTCCAAAACATATGATTCAGATTCAATATGTAAGTGTCTCACAGTTTGAAGAAGTTTAAATTAATGAATATGAACTTCCCCATCACTGTAAAATTACAGAAATAATTGCTGCCTAATGTCGCCAAGGAAGATAAAAAATGTAAGCGTGTCAGATCAAAATATATGTAGCTTAAATTTAATGCAAGTCTTCTTTTTGCCATGCTATATAATCAGGCTGTACAAATGGCAACACAGCACATTTATCTCTGAATCTGTCCTCGCCTCAGCCAAGTTTCAGTGCAATGTCTCCCCAGAGCTGCAGCTTCGGAGAGAAGATATCCAGAGCAGAATTCTTCTTATGGCTCAAGAATTAAGTTTCTGATCCAAGCTCCTGTGATTATTAAATCCAGTCTCCATACTGTAGGGTAGTCAGTTTGTACTGTGGTTTGAACTTTTTTTTCCTGACAATTCAAGAACACCTGCCTAAGTGAATATTTCTACTTTCAAATACAATGTGTGTGCCATAATACTACAGCAGTATTCAAGATGAGGGAGCATAAAAGGTAACCCAAATTGGACAACAGAAAAAATTGCAATTACAATTTGGACAACAGAAAAAATTACAATTACAATTTTAAAAATGACAACAACAACAAATCTCCATTAAGATTAGTTGTGCCATTCCCTTTAAACTTCACTTAAATTTCAATTTTAAAAATGGCAATAAAATTGTTGCAGTTATAAAACCATCTTTATCCTTGTAAAAAAAAAAAACCACACAGGAGGTTTTCTCCAAGGTTGGCTGTGATCTACCCTAAAAAGAGATTTTTACCATCAACCCTAGAATGGACATCTGACTCGTATGAAAAATTGGGGAAGTATAATCAGAGCAGCTTTGCTAGGCATAGGTGCAGGATGCCACACATCAGATGTTTACTCAGTCAATCTGCAGTGTGAAACTAGAAAGAGGAGGAGGACGAGAGAGGAGCCATGACACAGCATTGTCAACTCTTGTTTATGCAATCCCTTCCCTCTCTCATTTCCTCAGAGCTGTAGGCCACGTCTACATGCACAAGTCACATCAGCTTTACTGAAACTGAGATACTTAAGTCAACAACTTGCATGTGTGCAAACCTGTTTCAAATTAATTACTGGCTCAACCCAAAGTGATATAAGTCAGTCTTAAAACCCACAGAAAGTTCTTCCTGTCTTAATTGACACATGATGACAGCATTATTAAACAGCAAAAATATTTCAAGACCTCGGTCCTGCTATCTCTGAGAGACAGGGTGGTCTCTTTGCTTGGGTCATGCAGTGCATATCCAAAGGCAAAAAGCACAGGTGGGAGGGTTCAGAGAAGTTGGATGTACTTAGCCAGTGGACCTGGTACAGCAGATGTTTATTTATAGCACAGTAGTAGCACACAAGCATTCCCTGAAATACAAATCCAGCTTGCATGAAGCAGGCGTGTTTCCAAAGGTCTTTGAGAGAACGACAGACACGCTACAGTTGGAATTTAGCTGCTACTCATAACGTATTCCCTAGCTTCATATTCGTGGGTTTTTTTCCTTAATAGCTAGCTTACTACTTATTTGAGCTTAGAAAGGAAGGGGGCCTGGGGAAAAAAAAGTTTTCCTGGTGGCTGAAGTTTGTGCAGAGAACACAACCATTTTCCCTAGATGATGAAAGTAACTGTACAGTGTGAACTGGTATAGAGGTACTAGCATGGAAGCTGCTTTCCTTAGTTAAGAATGTAGCAAGGTAGATGAAATTTAAATTGGGGTAGGTGGCCTCAGACAGGCTGGCTTTGGGGTTGCCAGTGTCAGCTGCTGCCTCCAGGCTGGGACCAGCCTGCATATTGCCAGTGGTAGGAGGTCACAGCCCCCGCTGCAGCCCATGGCTGCTTTTCTGTCTGTGTCTCTTGTCTGCAGGTCTCTTGTCTGCATATTGAGACATTTTTATACCCAATGGCACTGACTCTGGAAGATATTGGACCAGGACAAACAGTGTGAATGCCTTGCAAAACTGCAGCAGACTGTGGGTGAGTGCTAGTCAAGGAGTGAGGATGGGGAGGGTACAAATTCCTGATGATTAGCTGTGTCATTTGGACACACAGGGAACTGGCTGCTGGTGCCACAGACCAATGTTTATGTCTTAATTTGCCTCCTGCCTTTTGTCTTCGTCTGGACTATTTATGCGGTAGAGGCGGCAGACGCTGTTACCCTGCAGCCCCAGCTCGCCCACACTGTCCCACAAACAAAGCTCTCAGAAAGATGTGTGATCTTGCCAAAGGCCTTTAAGCAGAGAACTGTGTGGGCCAGCCCTGGAGATTTATACAGATCAGCAGGTGCCTAAAGAGAGCACGGCTCTGGCTGAAATCTGTGGTGGCAAGGGTAGCAGGCACTTCCCTGCCACTGGGTCCTGCCAGCCCCACACAAGGGGTCCCCAGTAACTCACCTGAAATCTGTGTAGCATTTCCTTCCCTTGCCTTTTAGGAGGCAGACAGTGATTTCAAAGACACCATCTCAGTAAATAATTTTCTGATTCATGCTTAGGCACCCTTTAGATGTAAAATAATGAATGTAAAAGATCAATGGGTGAATTATTGATCCTGTCAAAACTCTTTATAGCTAATTATAGCACTGAATGCTAACTGGAGTGGCTATTGGCTACCTACCAGTCAAAATAAGGTCACTAGTATGTTTACAAAAAAATTCCCAAACAACTTTAAATCTGGTACTGTTATAGTATTCCACCTGATTTGTTCCAAAGACACTGTTATAGTATTCCACCGCATTTATTCCAATTTATTCCAAATACAGGACCTTGTACTTAAGCAGTGTCTTCCCCAAGCAATCCAAATGGATTGCTTGGGGGAAGGCAATGCTTAAGTACAAGATCCTGCACGTGGGTAGGGAGGATCCCAAGCACAAGTACAAGCTGGGTGGAGAACAGAATGAGAGCAGCCCTGACAAAAAGGATTTGGGGTGTTGGTTGATGAGCAGCTCAACATGACCCAACAATGTGTGCTGGCAGCCCAGAAAGCAAACCAAAAGCAGAGTGGCCAGCAGGTCAAGGGAGGTGATTCTGCCTCTACTCTGCCCCCATGAGATCCCACCTGGAATGCTGCATCCAGCTCTGGGATCCTGGATGTAAAAAGGATGTGGGCGTGCTGGAGGAAGTCCAGAGAAGGCCACTAAAATGATCAGAGGGCTGAGGCACTTCTCCTGTGAAGACAGACTGAGAGACTTGGGGTCATTCAGCCTGGAAAGGACACCAGGGAAATCTTACAGAAGCCTTCCAGTACCTAATGGGGGCCTACAAGAAAGCCAGAGATGGGCTATGGACAAGGGTGTGTAGTGAGAGGAAAAGGGGGAATAGATCCAAACTCAAAGAGAATAGGGATTAGACAGCAGAAAGAAATTCTTTCCTATGAGGCACTGAAACAGGCTGTCTAGAAAAGTTGTGGATGCCCCATCCCTGGAAGTGTTCAAGGCCAGGCTTGGTGGAACTCTGAGCAAACTGGTCTAGTGTAAAGTGTTTCTGCCAATGGCAGGGGTGTTGGAACCAGATGATCTTGAGGATCTCTTCCAACCCAAATCATTCTATGATTTTATGAATTACAAACTGTTGTCTCTGTCCTCTTTAGCAATAGAAAGCATTGCTAGCATTTGTGTGCATCTCCAGTAGGCAGGAACTTCCTGCAAAGAGCTGTGTGTGTTAGATTCCAAACACATTCCCACCTTGGAAAACAAAAAAGGTTTGAAAGCATTTCAGAGTGTTTACTTTTCCAGGGTCATTTCTCTTGCATTCATTAAGACTTCCTGAGATATAACAGAGCAACATGGATGTTCTGCAGCAAGGAAAGTAACAGTGGAAACTCTGTTTCACCTATAATAATTTTGGACCCTATAATAATTTTTATTTACTATCTGGATTTTGTAAAAGCAGTTGGTTTATATAAGTCAAAGTTAAAACCCTGCTACTTATCTCTCTTGTATTAATAAGCATGAAGTGCGTTTAAATTTGTTAGTCTCTCTCCTGAGGTCTCCTGGACAGGAACAGTTTTCTCTTTCATATTTTTACAGGGAACAGTTGTGCTCATTTCAGATACAAATTATGCTGACACCTCTCAGAGTTTTATATAAGACATTTCCCTTTTCTACTCTCAATAGACTGGATTCTTCTTGCATGGGAGAGCTAAATTCAGTCTCCAGGTCTAGCTAGAGGTCTCCCAGGACATGAACCCAGGCTATTCCTAGTAGCTGACCAAGCTCACCCTATCTCTCAGTATCACAAACCAAAAAAGCTCCACTGGGAAAATTTGTTTAGAACCACTATGCTCCCACCAGTCCTTTTTACTTCTGTGAACTGTTGTTTTCTAATAACAAACATTAATCTAAAAATCCCAAACAGCTGCTCTGCCATGCCATTTATCAACACCCAGTATGCTGAGATTTACTGCAGAACTCACCTTGTGGTTTGTTGGGCACACACAGTTTAGGAGGCTGCTGTACTGCTGGGTACTGTTCAAGGGGTATTCTGCTGTCTGCACCTGCAGGTAGGATGAGAGAAAAATTTGAGAAAAGATGATGGTGCTTTGGGGAAAAGGAGGAATTTCAGTAGAAAACTGAGAATCTGTCACAGACAATGTACAAAGAAAAGCTGAGAAGGCAGGCTTTGGAAGCCTTGTGGCCATTCAAAATACCTGAGTTAACCTTTTTAAAATGATGCATTCTTTCTTGCTGGGATTAATTTCCCCTAATGTTACACAACCCATCTAAAGGCATCTCTACTGCCAAGAGAAAGAAGTCACTCTTCAGGCACAAATCACCTTTGATTACATGGATATTCAAAACACTTTAAAAGTAACAGACTCGTGTAGTTGTTAATTTCTCTCCATTGATTATTGTAGGGTGGGCTGAAAGATAGTTCAAATTAAGACACTGCAGATATCTGTAGTTTGACAAGAAGAACCTCATTCTGCTTGTGGCTGAATCACACACCATGTACCCATGAAAGAGTCTTTTAAATATAGGACAATCCAGAAAGCTCCATTTCAAAGATACGTCATGAGTGAATATGATTTTGGCTTCCTTACACGTTCTCTCCGCTGAATTGGACAGCAATCCAAAAGAAGACAAAAAAGTACTTCTGAAGAATCAGACCCTTGATATGAAAAGTGAACATTCTGGCAGGACACAGAGTGCCTAATATTAATGAACTGCTTTTTATTTTTTCCCCCTTTTTATTTAAAGAGATTTCCTTGTAACTTGCTCAGATGGCATGCTCAATGCCTCAGGCAAGACTGTGCAGCTGCCTCTACAGCTTGCAAAGGACTTGGCTACATTACAAGTGTCATATTTTCTCACAGATAAATTGTTCTTGAATAACATTGCCTAAGTAATAGGGTTTCCATCAGTATCAGCTTTGCATACCTCCTTCCTTCTTTTCACCCTCCTTTTATCATACAGACATATTAACTGTGACCACTGCAAAGAAGCTCTTTTTATGCTTTAGTTCTCCCCGAGTCCCTCTTACCATCTCCAAGGGAATGGATGGCATATGGGATCATGTTCCATATGCCACACTGGTGCCTTTTTTTTAGCACCTGCTTTAAAAATCCAGGGCCACGGTGCAACGGACAAAGTTTAGTTAGAGCCCTGAGCAGTTGTTATACAGTAAGCTAGTGACTGAAAGGAACTGTCCTCACCCAGCTTCACCACTTCCAGGAGCCATTCCTGCAGCTCCCAGGTCTTGTGAGGACTCACTGAAAGCAAGTGGGTGGATTTTGTGCATGTGGGTTTGCAGATTCTAGGAAAGGAACTGACTTCAATGTACCAACAGAAATGCACCTGTTTTTGTTTACCTAAATAAAACCTCTTCTTTCACATTAAATATTTAATTTATATCCTCTCTTTTGCAGTGTTGAGAAGGGACAACATATAGACATTTTTGTCCTGAAGGAATTCTATTCTCCTAGTTAAAATCTTTTCCTCTGTCCAAACAATTCCCCTGATGACACAAATTACACAGGTCATGAATGGCAGGAGATCAGACTGTGTAACCCCCTGAAGACCACGGGAGTGGCACAGCTCCACAGAGTGGCTGGGTGCACGGTCTGTAAGTGTAGTAACAGGTTATTACTTCACTTACAGACCGTGCACCCAGCTCCCTGTCCCTAAAACTGGCCAAACAAAAGATTTCAAACTGGCGTTACGTACGCTAGACTTAAAATCCACCACATCCTTGTCCACAGGTTGGCAGCCCCTCTCTGTCTCTGCAGCTGTTCCTCACCCCACGTGCACCCAGGCTGAGCTACCCTGCTCAGAGCTGTGCCAGCAAAAGCTGCAGCTTCTATTAAACCAGAAACACAACAATCTTCATCTCTGGCGCTCAAAACCGAGTACTGGAAATCCTAAGGAGCCCTGACACTTTGTTTGATCTCTTTTTAAAGCTAAGTTTTGAATAAATGGAGTTTTCTGCTGATGAATGGGTGCAGAAGGGTTTTTTACCCACCCCTACAAGAAAAATTAACCAAAGCTTTGCCAGAAGAACCAACATGGAGAGCAACATAAGCATAGGCTAATATTTACAATATTTGCAGCACCATGTCATCCAGCTGAAGACAGCAAGATGACAGAGTGGATAAAATGCCAACATTTTCTGCAGATTTTTCTGTTACTGCCTGTAACATCACTCTCACTGATGGGGGATAAAGTGAGGGCAACAACCAGGGGAAATTTTAGCCAATGTTTAGTAACATAGCTGCAGCCCAAGTCACCATCCAGAATGTAATTCCACTCCTCTGAAGACTCAGCAGTGCTCATTGCAGCAGATAAACAAGTTGCTCTGTTACCCCGAGGCGTGACAAATACCGCTGTGGAGCTGCCTGGATGGAGAAGAAGGGATCCAGTGCAAGATCCAAGCCCACATTCCTACCTGGGAAGGCTGAAGAAAAAAAAACTATCTCAGCTTTCTACTAGATGTTGTCTTATCACAGGCAGAGCATGTGTCCCATATCTGACACCAGGGCACCAAGGCAGGACATGAAACTGAATTCACTATCACCAGTGATGTCTTTCTCTCTTCTTGCCTAGGCAGAAGATGTTGAGGGTGCAAGTGGGGTGCTTTGGGGTCACTTCTCTGCAGTGCCATGGAAATTTTAGACAAATCATTTTGGGTATGTCTGTACTAGGAGGGTTGAGAAACACCAACCCTTTCCACTTTCTCTGGGGCCCCTCAAGGCCAGGAAGGAAAATCAATAGAGAAGCAAAGCAAATCCTATCTATCCTGCTAAATTCCACAAGCAGATATCCTTTGGACACAACAACTCTGCACGGTTCTGCCTCAATACTTTTGTATTTTTTCTAGCCCCAGGCTGTTATATGTCATATACCTGCAGCACCATTCAAATTTTACTATTTGGAAGTAAAAAAAAAACCCACACAAACAAACAAACAAACCCACACCCAGGCTAATTAGAAGAAATAAACCTTTTGAAGTACTTTAGGTGTTTTGGTAGGAAAGAATATTAAAGCCCCCGAGAAATATCTTGTATGGCATGATAACCAGTGAACTCTGCCTGAGCCTGTGACATATGCCTCCCCTTAATGCTTTTAGAAAATCAGTGAAACTTGTGGTCCTTAAATAAAAACTTAATTTTTTTATTTTTTTCCACAAAATAAGAGAGACAAAACTCCTAAAAGGTATCAGCAGCATCCCAGCACAAAAGAAATGTAACTTGTCAGACCACAGCATTGTGAAATACTTCACATCTGAAACTATATGGACTTGACAGAAACTGTGGCCAGCTAGCACCTCATGTTAGAATTTTACTCAAAAATAATTAATTGGCAGGATGTCCTTAGCCCAAATAAAGCTTATTTAACATTTCCTGAACCATCATACATTTCACCATCTGCCATCTTGCCCTAACATGCTCCCTGCCTCTTGAGAAGGCACAAAACCACGAGTGAAGATTTAAGTGTCTCTCTGGCTGCCAGAGTTCAAAGCATCTGTCAGCTACACCATGTCCTAGAACACAGCACACATGGACTGCTTGAAGTCCTACACTCAGTAGTCAATGCTTCTCTCAGACTATTTATAATTCCATCTCTTGGGGAAAGAAAACAACACATAAACTAATGCAGGGTCAGATTCTGCCACAGAAACTCTTTGTCATGCCCCTAGTTTGGTCCTAAGTTAAGGCCTTACTTGATTAAAATTGAAAACAAATAATGTAGATAAATCTGCATGTTACATGTAAGAAACTCATGAGCTGAAGAAGCAGCTAAATTCACAGCAAATCTCAACCTCTGTGAATCATTCATTCAGAATTAGAAGAATTCTAAAGTCCATTAAATGTTCTCCTCAAACAGTTACTTGCTGAAAGATCAAGCCTGTATACTCAGTTAAGATACAGTTAATTCATGTTTGCGGGCTCCTGTGCAGACTTTGATCAGCAAATTGGCCTCAATGAGTGCTTTGTGGAGGAGATACTAAAGCTCAGACCCAAAAGTTTTCTCTCCTTACCAAGACCACCACATCAGCCTGCATGTCCTGAAGTCTGCCCAGGGTGTGCCACCCCCAGAAGCACCATATGCACACACACAGCAATTCCCTCCCCTGTGGGGTGCAGGGGAGCCTCTGCCTCAGGGCTGCTCACAGCCAGACACGTCTGGGGTGCTATAGAGGTGAAGTGGGAAGTGACACTCACTGACTTGTCCAGGATTTCTGCGTGTGAAACAGCCCGGGTGTAGCTACTCTTACAGGAGCTCTGGACACACCAAAGGAAATCTGCTCCTCCTGAGCCACGGGAATGCCAGAACTACACTCTGTCTCCTGAGGATAATGAACTGTACTTTCGTACTTCCCACTCGCTCACTGATGATTATTATGCAAACTATTTGTGACACTAGGAACAGGATAAAACCCAAAACCCAAAAGTATTGTCACTTAGACCTGTGACAAACCACAGCCACAACTCTGAACAGCCTCAGGTCCCCCCATCCCACAGGGAAGGTTGTGCAGGGATGACTTGCAGCAACCCAAGCCAGATGTCAGAACAGATCTCCCCCACACTTTTTGTTATTCCTTGTTGAGACCACAAGGAGTATTTCCCATTTCTTCTTTGCAAGCAGCTGAGGGCTGCTGTATCCACATACCACTTTTCCATTGTCAGGCTGCTAACTGAAACTTAAAGACCTTCATCAGCCACTTCCCATGAACCTGCATGGTAGATTCACGCCATAGTAAAGCAAGGACATTGACTAATGAAACCTGACAAGTGTCCCTGAGAAATCCTCCAGGATTTCTGACCCCAGCAGCTTGCTCTGTCAGAAATTACCATCCCATGGCAGAGTCAACAAAAGAGATGTGCCTCAGCTTCTGCAAGGCCATCAGGCCTCAAACAGACAGACCTTAAAGACCTCCACACAGCAAGAATATTCCTTTGCCACCTCTATGCAGAATTGCTTTTACTTCTTTATCTACTTGTTTGCTCTTAAAATTGCCATTTTCTCACTGGACTGTGTACTGCTGCTTCTTTTTTGTGCTATTTACTCATGTGCAAGCAACCAAATGTAATGGTCAACTTTCAGTTTATTGGTCTGGTTTTGCTACCAGGCTCTCTGCCAAATGATTACTGAATTTCTAAAGGAACAGGCAGTAAAACGTATGAGGAAAATGCAGGTGAATTCCACAATCACTTCCCCTCAACAGTGATGTTATTAAGAGCAAGATAAAGGTGTCAGACACCAAAGAGGTGTGGGCTCAACATGCCTTTGAATTAAACCTGCAGCCTTGTGTGACACAAGGCTACTAACCCCTTTTGCAGTTTAGGCTCCCTGAGTTCCCCCTCACACCACACTTTAACCCATTGCTGGGTTACAAACCCAGGCATGCCGGGGATGGAGCACATCCAGACACACTGAATTCACAGAATTCAAAGAATCACTAGGTTGGAAGAGACCTTCAGGATCATCGAGTCCAACCCATGCTCTAACACCAATTAAATCACGGCATTGAGTGCCACATCCAGTCTTTTTTTAAACACATCCAGGGATGGTGACTCCCCCACCTCCCCGGGCAGGCCATTCCAGAACTTTATTACTCTTTCCATGAAAACCATTTTCCTAATATCCAACCTATATTTCCCTTGGTGCAGCTTAGACTGTGACCTCTTATTCTGCCGGTTGCTGCCTGGTGAAAGAGACCAATCCCACCTGACTGCAATCACCTTTCAGGGAGTTGTAGAGAGTGATAAGGTCACCCCTGAGTCTCCTTTTCTCCAGGCTAAACACTCCCAGCTCCCTCAGTCGTTCCTCACAGAGCTTGTGTTCCAAGCCCCTCACCACCCTCGTTGCCTCCTCTGGACGCGCACGTGTGTCTCAATGTCCTTCCCAAAGGGAGGGGCCAGAACTGGACACAGCACTCCGAAGTGCACGGCACACTGAAGTGAGCCGCTCTTCTTCTCCGGGGGTGCACTTGGCCTCGCACACAGAAGGGAAGAGGCTGTCACAGCAAGCTGTAATGTTTGGGTAATTGCTGTTTTTCTCAGCCGCATCAGGTGAAGGGAAACATTTGTCACTTCTCTGAGCGATCCGCAGCAATCAAAGGCGCTGAGTGACAGCGCTCCAGGGACCCGGCGGAGCCACTGCTCGCCAGAGACTCCTACTAATGAGCAAACACTGGCTGTAACACTGCTGGCAAGCAGCTTCTCTAGAACACTTTCAGACGGTCTGCTTTCTTATCAAACACCAAATTATTGTAGAGCTTCTTTTTAAGAACGGAAAGGAGGTTTTCCACTGAAATTTGCCGAGTGGCTTTAGAATTAACGTACTGGCTCAGTAACTAGCTAGTGGTGTAGCCTTTTCCTTTGAAAATTCACCCCCTTCCATCTTCTCTTTTGCTCATATAAAGCAAGCAAAGTCAGGCAAGGCAGCCAGGACTCATGTTGTGATTTGTAATCGTAGGACTGAGAATCTATTTTCATTGACTGGACAACAGACAGAAATGGTGACTCTGCAGCTGACTCCCAGGACAGCATGTAAGATATGCATGGCATGCTGTAAGCTTTGTAGTCTCCTTTGCAGAGGAAAATTCCCTAGATAAGGACAACGGTAGGGAAGCAAAGGAGGACAGACTGACAAATCTTACAGCAGCACAAGACCTCAGAAAATGCTAAGATCTCTTTTATGGATAGAAATAATTTTCATAAACAAGAAAAAGAGCAAGTGTTTAAACATCCGAACTTGAATAATTTGTTTAAAGTAAACCCTCACAAAGCACAAATGCAAACAACCTTACTTCACCCCAGCCTTTTTGTATCAAGATATGTCTCAAAGCAGATCTCCTAACACCTACAGAAATAGTGACAGACAAAGAAAAGGGGGAAACTTTAACTCTTATCTAGCTTAGGTGCCTTTGCAAAGATTTTTCTTATCCTCAAAGGCCAGAACAGGGCTGCCTTCCTTTAAAAAAAAAACAGAATTGTTTACTAGAATTGTTTACAGTGATTTACAGGTAACTTATGCTGTATTGATCTCACATCTAAACTGAATAATTCTTAGTAATCAGAGAGATTCATAAGTTAAAGGGAAAAAAAGGACAGTTTTCCAGTTTTTTACTTCTACCACACACCGAAATGTCGTGTACTGTTTGGATATCTCAGTTTACACAATGACATACTCAACAAATTAAACTGTATATCAGGACCTCATTAAATTTAAAAAATAAATAAATGGGGCTCAGTGGTCTTTATTCAGAAAACGTGAATTCTCTAATTCATCACTTTATTAATTCACAAATTCTCCAGCTCACAAACTCTCTAACTTCCATATGGTTCTTTCTGTCCCTCAGTGGTTGTGCCAGTACACGTTGGGGTGTGGCATCAGCTGTATGTTGGGCCAAAACCAGAGTTGAATGGACAGTCACCCTTGTCCCTTGCCACAGACCAAACCCTGAGAAAAACCAGAGCCTAGGTGGGGGGTGGATCTGTTTGTCCTCTTGCCTTGCTCAGGGGAAGATTTGGGCACTCACTTAGGCCCAAATCAGGTAACAACTGGCGATTCATTTCTCCAACACAGGGAAAAGGTGATAAACACAGATATAAAAATATATTACCAGCAAAACTAATAAAATACAGCACAATAGTACAATGATCATAGGATGTAATATAAGATGCAATATGCTCTTTGCAGATGGTGTATCTCTCATAAAAGCACCATACCAATGATGTTCAGAAGTTTGTTCTATTTCTGTTGCAATTCTGACAATGCAGCCAGTATCATGTTTGATAGCAGTGGTCACCTGTTTTGGACAAATAATAGCCATTTCATATCTGGTGATTAAAGTTTTCAGCTGATCAGTTTGAGAGCACACTGTGTCCTTTGCTGGCCCTGAGGGACCAATGGGGTCCATGTTGTAGGCCAGTCTGACACCAGCACTGGTGTGAAGTTTGCATTATGGTCTCTGTTAAGCTGTCTATGGGTCTTTAATGACATGAGGTGCTTAAAGCTTAATTTTTTACTTCTCATTACCCAACTTCAATTTGATTGCCAGTAAATTAAATTAATTTAGCCCAAGCTGTCTGTTTCGTCCATGGCTGTAATTGCTGAGTGATCTCTTCCTGTCCTTTTCTCAGCCCATGATCTTTTCATTATATTTTCTCTAGCCAAGGAGGGTAGTGATAGAGTGCCTTTGGTGGGCACCTGGTGTCCAGCCAGGATCAACACACACAGTTGCATAGGAAGGAATTAATTTAATTCTGACACAGGATTAAACCAACCCTGGATGTGGTGTGTGTAGGGTAAGCATTACCCAAGTTGTTCACTATTTCAACCTCAAACACAGGGAATTTGCCATGGGTTTAACAGAGTATATTTTCTGAGTAGCCCAAACATATTCAAGCCCTAAGATCTGTTGAATATGGACAATACAGTCCTTGATTCTATTACAAATTCTACAGGTGACCGCTGTCTGTACTACCCCATGACAAATAAAGTCCTTAGAATACCAATGATATTTCCTGCAGAAATATACTGCAGGTAGCTTGGTGTCTCCTGAGTGAGCTGCAAAACTATTCTAGCAGGGAACGGCTGGGCAGGGAGATCTGGATTTGAGTTCACCCTCAGGCTGTAAATTTTGCTACATTCTCCTTTCTTCCTTAAGCATTCTTCAGTCATCAAATACCCTACTAGAGTGAAAACCTTCTCTTATCTGTGTATAAACCTAAACAAATGGTTTTATCCGTAAGTGATGACAGAATATTGTTGTGCAGAACTTCATTCTTCACGTTAGACAAATTCATGTTTCATTGAGTAGCCAGAAAAAGGCAAAACATTTCAGTAAGATATAAAATCAGGTGTCATCACTGTCTGCTATTGAATAGAAAGGCCAATGTTCTGTAAATTAAGTGCTAACCTGGTAAGTCTAATAAACCATCTCTTTGTTCTCTTTTGCTGGCATCAACACCTTCATCGTTAAACACTTAAATTTTTGTCACTAAGACCACTGTACAGTATATTTTGAACACAGTGTAAAAGCAGCTTTACATTTTGTAGACTATGGATTTCCTATTTGCTGAACAGTCTACAAATTTGAAGACACATGCAACCCACAAACATGGAATTCTTTATTTCTTGGCACATAAGTTAGACTAAATATTGCATTCAGTATTAACACTGACCCGTGGAGAAGTAAAAACTCAGTTAAAAGAAAGCTGCTCAGGGATTCCTTTGGAGAAGACACAAATACAGAAGTCTGGGAGGACTACAAGCTACTGAATTCTTGACGTTTAAATAAACATCCAGTCCTGTTTGGTTACCTTATAGTCAGCTGTTATGAGGAGACTCAACCACACATCCTTTTATCTAACTATTCAGAGGCAGAATTCAGTCTCTGTGCCTGGTCCAGGATGCTCTCCAAGCTTTCTGGTCTGCCAACCATCCTTGAGGTTGGTGTCTCCCCAGTTCAGCCACTTGGGCAATGAAATTGGGATCTCCAGGCTCAGCATCTCTCTCTACAACATAGCCAGATTTCCAGTGAAATGTAGCCAGATTTCCAGCAGCAGAAAGTCATCACCTTTAGAAAATTGCTGTTTGGGTTTTATGGATCTTCTTTTTTCAGATTCTTTGAATGAAAACCTAGCTATTCTTGGAATTTCAGTGAAAATATGGGAATGGTTCCTTCTCATTGCATGGAGCACAAAAGACACTCTACAGCTGTAATAGGAATATCCTTGTGGTCTCATATCTGCTCATTAGTAATTACTTAGCCTTATAGCAAGCAGGTGAGTGTCACTTTTCAAAGGCAGGAAATGAAAGGTCTTAATGCCATAGAACTGCTTTTGGAATAATTTCTGCAGAAACATAAGTTTAGATTAATTTTCAATAAGTATAAAAACCTGTCCAAACTGTATTGTGTCACACGGTCTCACCATAACCATTGCATAGGCTTTCTGGCTCTGAACAAAATTAATGTATTTGTATCAACTTTCACATGTGCAATTTGTCCAGTAGTTGTAAAACAATACAAAAATGTTTTCTTTCTTCAGTTTTGAACGATTGATAAAACCAGAAACAGGAGCCAATTCTGAGAACATCTAGCATGTAGGTCTAAATTAACTGTCTCGTATTGGAGACAGGATTTTTCAGCACTCTGAATGTTGTAATTCTCTAAGCTGTGGCTGCTTAACACCTCAACACAAGGTACAGCTTGCAAGGAGAAACAACTTACATGTATTTTCCACAGGTCAGTAGTGTTCTGTTGATCATTTCGTTTGTGTGTTTTTTATTTTTTGTTAATTTGTGGTAGGGTTTGGTGTCTGCTTTTTATGATGTTCAGAAAAGATTCAGATGACCATTTATCTTTATGGCTGAGACCTGTATCTGCACAGAAGGGACATGGAAAGACCTAATGAGGATCTTTAGCACAGAAATGGCTTCCACCCCAACAAACTCAACATATTCGTGCTGAAACGGTATTTGCAGCCCTGACCCATATGGGGAGAGTGAAGGGAACACCTGCATCAGGCTAAGTAGGAGCTTGGACTGCATCAGCCAGTGCTAGAAGAAGCTCCAGACTCTTTGCTGTCTCTGCTGCTAAAGCTTTTTTACACAGATGGATATACTCATACACACATTCATTATTTGTTTATTCAGCTATGATCTTGGTTTCTCTATTTCATTCTGAATAAACATTTTTAGCACCTGCTGATTAAAAATAATGACTATCATTTTGTGGCCATATGTATCATATAGAAAAGCTGTATGAAGAATAAATTTAGTTTAGTAGTCAAATAGATTTTTAAAAATATATTTATATGCAGTAGCTGGAACTTGTCTTGAAAAGAAAACTGAAAGAACACAGAAGAGCATGGGGCTTATATGGGGGTGGTAACTGAAGATAACAACCAAAGCAAGAAAAAATGTTTTTTGATTAATACCATGCCCATAAAAAAGAATGGCCAAGCTGTATCTAAAAATAATATTCATGAACACATCATTGCAGGATATAGTCACGGTAGTATTCTGGACTTCAACAACACCACCAGCAAAATAAACCCACAACACAATCAAAAAAAGAGAAAAGTTAAAGAAAATGTGCAGAAGACATGTTTTCTGTTTTCACCAGAACAGTAGCTTTCTGCCAAATGCCAACATAGGAGTTACTTTGCACTATAAAATACCTTTGCTGCAGCAGCCAACTTAATGAACTTGTTCACCTTCACAAGACAGGCTTTGGATTGTTTTCTGTTATCCCTTGCTTTCTCACAGAGTAAGCACGCTAGGCTGCTTCATAACATTAATCACAGTTTTTAATTTGGATCCCTATTAGTTTCTTTAATATTCAAAGCAGCCCTGCTAGAGAGAATAACAGTAGCTCCAAGGCAACGGAAGCGGTTCATTTCTCTGGTTAATAGTATTTCCCAGCCTTCCTTTCAGGCTGATGCTGAATTACAGAGCTGCTTGCTGGATCCAGATGCCTCTCTGGATCTTCTTCAGTGCACACAGGGACATGGGGACAAGGCGGGATGTGGAGCCCAGGCTGGGGCTGGTGGCTGCAGGAGCAGCCCAGGTGTGCCAGGGGGACACCAGCACAGGAGGTCTCTGGCCCCGGGCCAGGACACACCACTGCAGCCTAGTCCTCTTCCCAGACGCTCCAGCAGTCAGCCAAAATTGCCATGCAAACCAAGGAGCCCTCAGTGGACCAGGGCTCCTTGCCTCCACTCTGCTACAGCTTCCTCAGCGGCTCAGCGTTTCTTACAACTCTACTGGAGTGATGTCAATCACTCTCCGAGTTAATTAGTCTGCTTTCAATTACTAGGATAATTAACACCTCATTTAAAGCAGAAAATAGTTCTCTTGATTTCAGTACTCTACGACTAAATTTGAGTTTGCCTCCAGCCCAACAGCTCCCAAAAGCCTTGACCTGATAGTGCTGATTGGGATCATCAGCCCAAAGAAATTAAAATAATTCAAAGACTTTCCAGCTCTGTCTATTCCAAGCTTTTCAGGATTTTCACATATTCTCAACACATATTTTCCTCAAAGAATACCGAGGGAATTGCAGAAGATTCCCTATACATCTATACAGAGAAAAACTCTGCTGGCTGCAACAGTAGCAACACAAGTGACCACCACACAAGACACCATCTTCATTTAGTTATTTTTTTTTTCATAGGGAGCATAGAAAGGTGCTGATTCAGCCAGTGGTCAACCCTTCAACAAAACCATCTTCAAAACTGAACCTATACATGGAGAGGGGTGAACCTGAGTCACTTATCTAGCCATAAGTCCTCTGTTTTGTGGAGATTTTTGTGCAGCAGGTGTTATAGTAAGGGGAGGTGGGGAAGTTTGCTAATATGTGGAGAGATCTGCAGGAAACAGAAGACCTTCAAAAGCGTAGTTTCTTCAAGAAATCAAGGTAACAGAACCTGTCTTTTGGAGATTCTTATTCAGTTTAAAGCTGAATGGAGTGAGATTTTCCTATGGAAAGGCTAAACGAGCATTTAGCTCTCTCGCATTTCATTTGATGAAAGCAAACACCCCAGAAGGCAAAAGCTATTTAACCTACAACTAGCAATCACTAATATTATTATATAAGGGACCCACTTTCACATAGTTAAAACAAGTATTTCTCCTTTCTGCTTTGGTGTTTTAATTCAATCTATTTTCAGGAAAGACATTTTCAATACAACTAAACTTTGATCATGACAGTGACTATGATGTACAGTGTCATTCAAATATGTGCTTATTTTTGTGCTCCTTCACTTAGACTGGGATAAGCTTACGGGGTGCTCAGAAGCTGAATAAAGATTTCTGTTCATCAAAGCAGAGATTTCTGCAGATTTGGGGAAAATGCCTGTACCGCACTGCTTGAAGGGTGCTATGTGATTGAGTTATTAAAGATGGAATCATCATGCTGTAGCCAAAAGGGGGATGTTAAAAATGCATGACAGTCCTGCCTGAAATGAGTATACAACTATACATGCAGCCTTAATATTCTTCTGGTGTTGCTTGGAGTTTTTGCATAAAATTTCTTGCAGCAGGAACTTTTGGTGCTTGACAGATTCAAACTGACAGTCTACAGGTGAAAAGCTTTCTGCCACATTACAAGTCGTTTGAGTCATTCGGGACCATGGTGACAAGGACACTACTTATGTAGGCACTCACCTTATTGGGGCCAAGCTGCAAAAATCCTCCTAAAAAAATGTCTTCATTGGCTTAAGCAAGTTTGTGCCATGCTCAAGGATGTGTAGAATTTGATTCTGTGCACAGGGCTTCCTTTCATGTTTGATTGCTCATTTTTTATTCAGCAAGAAAATAGCCTGTCAGTTGTCAGCAAGGATAAGCTCTCCAGCGCTGTAATTCTGAGAGCAGTTGTTGATTTTACAGAGAGAGGTGCTAACTTGCAGCCAACCTCCTCCTTTTATTCTGGGCTTGATACAACTTTGGAAGTGATATTAAGAATTTAAATCCTAAACAGAGTGTATTCCATTCCTTTCCTGAATATTTAGGTATTTATCTTGCCTGTTTAAAGCCAAAGATTACCTTTTTTTTCCTCCCCCCAACAGAAATGAATAGAGCAAAACTAATACGAAGCATGCAGGCAACATTGCGCAGTTCGCTTTTCTGTACATCAAGAAAAATCATCCAGGCCCAGCAACAGACACCAGACAGAAATATTTGCTTTTCAGACTGTTAATTCCTTAAAATACAAATTACAGTGGAAATTGCATTGGAAAATAAGAATTATTTCAGTCTGCCATGCTCTGCAGAAAGTTATTTTGCATGGCACAGAACCAGTCCCCCCTTGCACAGGATTTGTGGGTTGCTCTTTGGAGAGGTCAAGCAATCTTCACTGCAGAATTAAGGAATTCCAGGACACTCTCTTGGTGTTAGATGGTTAGTAGTGCTCTGGATCTGGCTATGATTCACATTCAAAGAACCCTTAAAATATTACTTTACTAATTTCATAAATATTTATACGGTATGCAGCAGGGAAGCAACAGCCCTGATTACAAGCTACTCACAGGAGGCACCACTGCAATCCAAGTGCTAAAAATCCAGATTGTTATAATTGTAATTGCTGAATACCTCGAGCTTACGGAGAATTTTAGCACTTGTCACAGAATTATGGTGTCTTAGTCATCCTCGTATTGACAGAATGCTTGAAAAAAGTAATCCCCTTCAAATAAACCTAATAGTAATGCTTGACTTATGGACATTGCAGTGTTCATTGATCAATATTTCAAACATTTTGCATTTGAATGTGTATTTTAGTTTAAACAGGTAACTGTTTATACCACACATACTCTCTTCCTTATTTACTTCTGTGTTTCCAAAACTGAAATTATATTTATCATTTTATTCCGTATTTCCTCCCAGAACATTGTGACTTCTGGGTGAAGAAGTGGACTATAACAGAGATTGATGGTAGCTGTCAAAGGAGCGACAGTGAAACAGCGAGCAGCCGCGATTCCACTCCCACCACAGCAGTGACAGTGGCAGTGGACTCTGCACAGTGCTGTCCTTCCAGCAAGGCCAGAAGGAGACACTTCCTTCTGTGCTGCTCCCCATTCTGCTCACAGACATCCTGACTCGGCATCCTGAACAAAGTAACTTTTGTATAAAATATTTGCTGTAGAACCAACACCAATCTGGAAGGAAATACCACTTATTTTTATCACTGACTTCTCATTTTATCACACACTTCTTAATTTTATCACAGACTTCTCATCTACACTTAAATAAAATAGTTTGCATTATGACTGCGCTAAGGTTGGGATATATAAAATTATAAATTGCTGAATATGTCCAACTCACAGTTTCAAGGAGATTTGGAGACACTCAACACCTCTAGAAGAGTTTATCAGAAGTTGGCACATCAGGTCCAGAATGCCATTAAAACATGCTTTAGCTTTTGATCCACACTTGAGTGGTCAGATAGTTGGATGAGGTGATCACTGAGGTCCCTTTCAACTGAACTATTTTATTTTATTCTAAATTTTTATCCATATACTCCTAAAGGTGCATATGGAGTTTTATTTTCTGGAGCATTTACTTTTTATAAAGCCAGAAGTACTAAAAGAAAATTATAATTTACAAAGCTAAAATACATGGTTTGATCTGCTCCCCCTGACAACTTGCTTCCTGCTGCACTCTTTGCAAAACTGTGATCTTGCCCTTTCCTCATCAGTTCCAGAAAAAGGCATATAAAGTCATTTAGAAGTGGGCTGTGCACCTGTACCTAAAAGGACAACTCAGGTTGTCAAGTAGACACTAACATGAGTACAACCATCACAGCTCAGTTTCTGGCTTATCAGCAAAACCACAGTGATTTTGTGGCACAACAATCTCTGCTTGAATAACACCTATTTGTCAAAAAAACAAAAGCAGAAAAATATTTCTTATTTGCTGAAGTGTCTCGGATTTAAAGGAATTGAAACTGCATTTTTTTAAAAGTTATTTGGTCAAAATAAATACACAACACTCTGCAGTAATCAAAATTATTTATTTCCCACAATCACTTTTTTCCCCTACTACTCATCTGACACTGTTTCTTTGTTTTAATATTTTAGATTGTTCTAGATAATGTATTAATTTAGATTTTTTTTTTAAGGATCCCTTTCCCTCCTTAATTAGAATATTAAAATCACAAAAACTTTCACAGGTTAGAAAAACTGTAAGATTAGCAGTCAGAATCACTGGAATGTAGCTTGGGGAATCAGAAAGGAATGCTCCTGCCCTACTGACAGTCTGTTTTCTGACAGTCATATGTGAAATTTTCATTAATGATGTTTATTGTTCTGTCTACATTACATCTGTGTCATGGAAGTGTCTTTAATGCTTTAAAGATACTGGGAAAATTCCATTACATTCAATATCCACTGGCATGGGGCACATCACTTCAGTGTGATATATGATTAGAAAAGATAACTACCAGTCTGTTCAGCTGATGTTCAGACATGAAATAAAGTCATGTCATTCTAAAACAGGGTCAAATTAATTCACAGTCATACTGAACAATTGTTCACTCTCATATGCACAATGGTTTTTATTATTTTCTCCTTTAGGCATCTTGTAAGTGAAGGACTGATATTTCAATTCTGTTCTTTCAGAGGACTAAAGCTATTTTGTTTTCTGTGTTTATCTTTATTTATTGTATGACATTTCATTCTTTTTTTTAAAATTTATATTACTGAAATTGTTAAACTACACTGCTATGCTAAAAATATAAAAATTGTGGGTAATACAGTGAAAAGTCTAAATGGAATGTGACTGAACAGAATGTATTTAAGAACTAAACCAATTTCATAATCAGTTTGGAGGTACTTTGGTAGAGATGCCAAACTTCTCAGAGAACAAAACACTCAGAGGATGTATGCAGTTGGCAGAAGTTACAAGTTAGGAAAAAAATGCCATCTACACTGTAGTTCTCAAAGGTTTTGTGTGGCACAGGGAAATGGGCAGACAGAAATCTCAGTACTCAAAATGAGTGACTGCTCCCTCCTGTGAGCAAAGAGCCAGGCTTGCTGTTAAAAGTTTTGTGTAGTTATATCAGCAAGAAATTATTTTAGCAAGAACTTGGAATTTAAAAACGCTATACTCATGGCTAAGACAGCTGTTTAAGCTAAAGCTCAAGGAAAAAATATGTTGTGGAGTTTTTTTTTTCCCCATACAGAATCCTTAGGAAGCTGTTATACCTGGCCAAATATATGCATGCATATGTATATGAAATATATTAAATATATTTATTTTATATACATGTATTTCTCTTTTTGCCAGTGGTAAAATGTATCCTGAAGAAAAGAGGTTATGGACATACCCATCTACTGCAGCCAAGGGATCTACAAGGGTGCCCTGGGATCCACAAGACAAGTATGTGTGCACAGTGATTATTATCCAAGATTTCCAAAGTCCAGTAATTTCCATTGACAGCAAGAAGACTTTCCAAATTTCCTTTCTCCTGCCCTCTCTCCCCTAAGCTCTGCAGGCAGGAACCCCCTCCCTTCCCTCCTTCATTCCCCCCTCTCCCATTAGAAATGCCACTGCCCCATCTGCTGCCCCTGAACTCACTCGTGCTGGCAGGGACTCACGGGCAGAACGGAGGAGCTGAAGTCATTCAGCAGAATGTGCTACACAGATCCTTCCGAGGCAATTGCAAGCATTTTCTACCAAGAAAAAATGTTTTGCAGAAGGGATTAATGCTGCTGTGGTTCTCTTTTGATGCCTGTAAGGACAGACCAGGACACATCTCCTGCATCATTAAATCCAACTCCTTCTGGCTGCAGGGTCCATGTAGTTTATTTGTTCTGTTTGAGTGTGTGCGCTTTGTGCCATCCAAGCTAAGTGGTGACCAAGGGAATTGCTTCCCTGGACACCAGAGATGCTGCTCTAACACCTGAATTACATGGAATTATCTTTGTATATCTCTCTCAAATGATGTTACAATTTCAGCAAATGTACACGTTTTTGTGGTCAGCAGGCCTTCACTCACTTGAAATTATGAATACATTATGGCTTTTATCAAATAAAACTGTAATAACACAGCTCAAAAAGTGTGCACTCTTATTGGAAACCACATTGTACAGGAACTGCTTCTTCTCATAATTACATATTTAGCAGCAGAGGGTGAGGGGGTGAAGAAAAGCTCTTTTCCCATCTGCAGAAAATCCTGACAGTCTCTTAAAAACAACAGTAATAAGGGAGAGAAAAAGACGTATTTGTGAAGGCTTTAGATACTAATTTCACATAAATATGCCAAAACCAAAACCTTCCTTGATGTACTTTTGTTTGCATGGGAGGAGGCTTTGCACAATTCACTGGAACTCCTGGCAAAATACAAGGATCTCAGGGCATGTAGATCTCACAGAATATTTTAAAGAAGAAATTCTTAGTTGATGTTTTATTTCACAGTATTCACACCATTCCAACTCTAGGCAGAGGCAGAAAATTAAGAAACAAAAAATGGATGAAAGTTTACTGGACCAATAAAGTGAAGAAAAGGGAAACATTCAGATTAGTCTTTACAGAGCCCAAGTAGCTCACCTCATCCTAAGTAAACTCCTTTTTGCTGTGGAGCCCTGAATATGGGCTCAGGGAAGTTTGGAAAGGCAATAAGCGACAGCCATTCTCAGCTCTGGACAGCAGCAGAAAGGAGGAAGGAAAACTTTTTAAGAACTTTGTCCCAGGAACCAGACATGAAGAGCAAATCTCTGCCTTTAGCTCAGCCCTTCACCCTACAGTATCACAGCAGTGTCAGGGTAAGCTATTTGCGTGATCTGACACTTTACAAAATCTGTATCCTCTTGTCCAGGGGAGAGTGTGGTGTGGCAGTCACCAGCACTGGAATAAGTGGAAATTTCTAGTCATAGAAGAAGAAAGCTTGAGGCCTTTGAAAAGTCTTTGCTCTATAAAGTGTGGCTTCTGAGCTCCGCCTTGCTGTCCTATCTGCTGGCATGTACAATTATAACCCTTCAGCTGAAGATCTGTATTATAAAAGTCTGCAAGGCAAGATACTGAGTGCATGTGTTTATCTGTAAATGTCTCTATTCAGAGACAGAAATTCTATTTATACCTTTACATGTACTGTAAATTTTCTGTAATATCCATAAAGCATTAAAACATGCTTATGTAAAATAGAGCACGTGAATGTCTTTGATCTCCAGGAATATTAATCTCTCCTACTTGTGTTACCTGCTGCTTAATAAACAAAATATTTCTTCTAACATCCCAAATAATTCAGTCCAAGAAAAACCTCAGAACACCTTGTCATTGAAGATGGTTTTGAGACTTGTGGTTGCTGGATGCTGTGAAATGTATACACAGGGACATCATAAGGTAAGACTGTTCCTTAGGTGAATAATTTGAAACAGACACTATTTGAAATAAGCAAAACAGAAGAAGAAAGGTTTGCTTGCCATGCTCTCAGGCTGCTTCTTGACTGGTATTTCAGGTTAGGAATAAATTGATCACAACTGTAGTAAATCAGCTCAAACATAAGCAGAACATGCTGCAATACTCCATCTTGGACTACTCCTGGAATGGTCTCTGGCCTGAGTGAAAGCACAGATGCTTTGCCACTGTCACTTACATGTCATCATGACTTCTTATCTCCAGTCATTATGCAGTTCCACTTCTGTTTTTATTGAGTCTTAATGATTTTGCTTTATTTAGCCAAACTACCTATGATTAAACCCAAGTTTTAAATGAAGTATCTACAAACTTGGGTGTGGGGTTTTTCCTTGAGTTTTCTAATATCGAGTTTGAAAAACATCTTTCATTATGTGTAAAGTGAGATTAAAAGCTTCACTTCTCCTAATTTCTATGCTTGGTATTTAGCAGTCTGAAAGAGGTTGGTTTGTTCTGGCTTTTAATTTTTTCCAGGCATTTGGAAGCAATCTGCTAGACAGTACAAACAGGTAGCCAGCACGAAGTGCAGCTTCAACAGTGTCCTGTTAGTTGGGGAAAAGTCTCTGAACTCACTAAGTGCGCCAGCCCTGCTCTCTGGGGTTTGAGGATGAAAACAGGACAGCACTTTTCCCAAGGACCAAATCTCATACTCCACCAAAGTCTTACTGAAGGTCTTGGGTGCAGAGGAGCAAGAGAGGACAGGTGGGTACTCAGTGTCGGCTGCCCAAGGGGCAAAAGCTACAGGAAAACTTTAGAAATGCTTTAGAGGAATAACTGAGGAATAGATCAACCTGTTGGGTGACACCGACCTCCCGCTTCTGAAGGACACTGCTTGTGTAGCCTCTGCCCCTCAGACTCTGAGCAAGAGCTAAAAACATTCTAAGGGATTGCAGCTGCAGCTCTGGATAGCTAAATTCAGCTGCACTGTATCAGTGTAACTGGAAACGTGCTCCACTTTGGATTTTATCCACATCAGCTACTACCACATAACAAATTATCACTCCTCTGTTTCAGCTTGGTGTAAACAGAGTAGAACAATAAGAAACATCTGAAGAAACATCAGAAAATAACAGGAGAATAAAAAACATCTCTTGAATTGATTGTACAAACAAGTTTTATTGTTACAAGAAAAGAAAAAAACCCAAACAAACCACCCCCCCCACCACCACTGCACACCAGGGTTCTCAAATTCAATTGCTGTCTTATTTTAAATTGAATACCTATGAACTTCTGATTTTTGCACTTCAAAACTTCAAAACTTCTTGATTAGTTTAGCTCAGCCTGAAGGACTCAGCTTCATTGTAACTCAAGGCACAGCACCAAAATGCAGGACCAGCCTGGCATCCAGTCAGGGTAACTCCAAGGATTAATCAGGATGCCTGATTCCCAGAGATTTAGTGCACATTGGCTGAGCAACTGATTATGGCTGTGCTACAATGAGTAAGACTATATCTTCTAGCTTCCCAGACAGCACATGAGGTATTCTGCCTCAGGAAATTCAGCGTGCATATTACTTCACAGCTTGGATTCCAGTTGCTCACGGAAGTGACCTCCACGTTTTGGAATAATTTGAGAAGTTTGTTGCACTCAGAAAACATCTTGTTTTACTATCATGGTGAAATTCAAGCATATGACCATATTATTCTCAGAATCATCAGAGAATCCTTGCACAACAATGTTATAATTGCCCTAAAACAAGCAAGAAAAAAAAAAGACAATTAGTCCACAATACCACTGCTCTTGTCTAAGTGGCTTCTTGGAATGGTTCTGGTGATTTCTGTTACAACTGAAAAAGACAGATTCCCATCAGGAACTGTTCTCATAGGTATAGTCAGGTATATGAGTGCATAAAAACAAAACAGTATTCAGCCTTTCATGGCCACAGTACTTAAGGATCAGCATTTCCTGGTCTAGCAGAGTCCCATCAGGAATTGTCAGGTCTACCATAAGCTCCTCATCAAGAGGAGGACAGCTCATGGCAGAGGATGCTCCTGTCCATTACTATATCTGGGGCTACAAGAGGTGTTAGACTGGTTGGAGTCCAACACTCTTGGAGGCCCATGAGCTAAGGGAGATGATGGAGATTTTGGACCAGTGCTCCTTAGTGACATTTTTAGGGATTAATAGGGTTGATAAGGATTTTGGAAAAGCTCAAACAACTGATGAAGCAGTTGTTGGATGAGAATGGCTTAACCTGAGGACCGGTGCTGCCCCTGGTTTAACAGTAGAGCACTGTTTTTACTTTTTGGATATTGTTATCCCTCTTCAAATCTTTGAAAATGGTTTCATGGAGTAAGAGAGCAGCATGTGAAGAGAACCTAAAATAAAGAATGAAATGGGCAGAAGGAATATGAATGGATTTACTCCAACAGGTAAAAGGAAAGAGAATAATTTACCAAACAAAATGGAATACTTAAGGTGACATTAACTGATTACTTTGGTCTTTTCTTTTATAAAATAAAGGAAGAATGATAGAGGAATAATAACCTTAGAACATCTAGCATTTCAGAGATGCTACCATTTCAGTGTCATCTCTTCTATTGTAAGAAAGTTTTCTGACATTTCCTCTTTTGTTTTCTACAGTTTGGGTGAACATCTCTCTTCAGAAAAAAAATATACCTGTAAGAATGTGATTTTACTGTTATACAAAACGTTGAAAAGTACCTTTGGAAAGTCTATTCTTGAGCCTTTAATGTCAAATGTTGATACAAGTGTTTCTGAAAAACAGAGATAATTATAATACAAAGAGTTACTTAACCATAAAGCCATCAATCAGACTGCCTAAATAACTTCAAAGCAATATGGCATATCTCTCAGCAGCAGTTGCCAATGTCATTTACTCTTTCACTGATAAAGCCCTCATCTGGTTCTTCTCTCAGAGCTCTGACTATTTGTTGAAACCACATTAGAAAATAGAAATTAACCACAGTGCTCCTGCAACATCTCCTCCAGACAAATCCTACTGTGATAACTCCAATAATTTTACTTGTAATAGTAGTTCACTTGAATGGTAACTGAAGAGAGCTGATACTGATTTTTAAAGAAAGGAAAAGAGACTGTATTTTGATTTCCTTACAGGTCTTCTTGGCCTTTAGTCTGATATCCTGCCTGAATCCTCTGAATCTGAGCCTGTGTCGTGTTAATACTTGTTAACCCCTACCAAAGGATTGATTCTTCTCTATTTAAAAAAAAAAAAAAAAAGCATCATACCTAGGTGTAGAAAATCTCTTAAAAAACCCATCTAGACGCACATCTAAATAAACTTTGTTCTGGATATTAGTAGTGCTCACAGTGCCTCTCTAGTTTCCTGTTCAGTCCAGTCAAATGCAATCTTCCCATGTCATTTTAGAGATGTTAACAATAAGTGTCATAATGAGATGAAGGATATTAGTAATCCTCATTTATGTAGACAGAAACTGCAGTACAAGGATGTTAAAACATAGAATTTGGACATTTTCTACTTCAATGGGGTTCTGGCACTGGAGAACTGCCTGCTCTGAGGTCTGCTGCCTGCCAAGCAAGGTCTAGATTGTGGAGATAAAAATCTGTTTGCATGAGTTGATTGCATCATGTATTTTCACACCAACCTCCTTTCAGCGTTCCGCACGCGGAGTATTCATCGTCAGCTCCGCTGCAGACAAGTTCTTTCCAGAGGAGTGCCTTGGCACCATCGTACCAGACATTGAAGACAATCTTCAAAAAGTGGATGTCACTTCCTAATTAGAACATTGCAAGTAAGAAAATGGTAGCGGATGGGGAAGAAAAGCATATATGGAGACATGCTGTTTAGATAGAAACTAGATTTTGCCAAAATACTGTATTTTTGCAAGAGTTCCCCAAAACTAAAAAGGTATAGATCTTGAAAACTGCTACTTCCAGAAAAAAGAAAAAAGCTACTGTTGTTTTTAACAACAACAACAACAAAATTAGTCTTAAAAAATATTTGGGAGAACAATTTCAAAATCTGTTTTAATTTCTTCAGTAAAGAAAACAGAGTTCATTCAGCTCCACAGCTAACCTAAACACATGCTCAAATGAATACCTTAGTTTTAAGCAGGTGTTGCAAACAAACTATCATGAATACACCATAAAGATGTCTTTCTAGGGAAGCAAACTTAGTGCAGAAGGGTGATACAGTCATGTCCTAAGCATTTCATTAGCTGAACTTGCTGGTTTAAAGCTGAGTTTAAAGATCACCGTAAGGTTTGCACACAAAATCCAGTACCATTTCCAGCTTCTGGAACATCCATATTCTTCATAAAAATCCTGCCATAGTTGGATGGCCTGACGATACTCTCTCTCCTTTAAAAGACTTGGATCTTCTCCAGGCCAGAAGACCAAAATGCACATACACCTAAACTGTCACAGATTTGCACGTACAGTGACAGGCTGTGTGCAGGGCTCTGGTAATTACTCCAAGTAAAACTCAAACACATTTTCACAAATCATCATTTCTGTCCATCGCTATAGTTTATCCATTCCATTTTAACCACAGAAACCAATTTCCCAAATCACTGGGCATTTAGGATGAAGTGTCAGTATTTCACTTGCATTTCATTTTCAGCATTTCCAGAATATAATTGTCTAGTTAAGAGAGACTCACTTGGAATCCAGGTAAGAGCAGCCTTCCAGACAGGTTTGTTCATCGTGCTGCAAGGTGTCAGATTAAACATGAAATCATGAGCTGTAGAATCTACAGAAAAAAAGCATTTCACATTGATAGTGTGAATAGGCTTCTCAATAAAAATAATAAGAATATACAATTATACATACAAAAACCACATGCATATTTTCAAATGTATTTAATAGATGTTATAGGCTATAAAATTATTCCATATATGTGGTAAATATTAACTATGTTTTTAAAATTATATTATTATTTTTACATTTAGAGGGCAAAACCAGTATCATATTTATTTAAATAAACAGAAGTCAATTTTTGATTGATGATATTTTGCACACAAAAAACAGAGACAAAAGTACTTTTATTTCTCTTTTGAAGATATACAAACTTTTTATTAGCACTAAACCAGGACGGTCTTCTACTGAAAATATCCCTACTTATGCTAATCATCCTGACAACAGCTAAAAATATTTTTAATGCACCAGCATATTTTCTAGGTAATGTAAATGAACCTTTGAGTAGATTTGCTCTCTGACTGACCCACCTTGCATTTTTAAAATACACAAAATATCAGCCCATGACACAGACATGGCAATAAGGGACACAGAATATTGTCTCAGAACCTGATTGGTACCGCAGCCTGACAGAATATGACATTCCCCCTTTTCTTCCACATACTTCAAGCTTTTCATTGTAACATACTGGTTAACTTAATTGGTATAATTTATACAACAGAGTACTTGCAAAACAAGTTTAAATCCATTATCTTCTAATATTTCCTGAACAAAAACATTTGCTTGAGAATAAAATTCTCTCTCTCCTAGCTGCTGGAACCAGCATTGTGGTAAGATTCATGTCTATGAAGCAAAATTCTTATAACAGGGTGATTAATAACAGAAATATACTTCTTTTTATTTTTCTGTATTTCTCAAAGAAACAAACTTGAAAGAAAATTTACAATCCCTCAGACTACAATAACTATCCCTCAAATTTAACAAAAAGATTACCCATTTTTTTACTTACCACAAAAAGTATACGACATTTCAAGATCTGATGATGTACAAATGAATTTGCTGACTCCAGGGGTGAATAAAACGAAAAAAAGGAGTCCAAACATAGGGGTTTTTTTTTTGCTCAGTATTCGATGGTATAAAACTTCATTTGGGAGAAAGAGGAAGAAAATTCAGCACAGTCATCGTTGGTCACATGTCTTCAGGGAAAGTTCTGTTGTTTATCAAATTCTCTGCAATCTTTGTTAATCCTACTGCTGCACTGTCAGTTATCATCACGCTAAATTTTGTTAAGAAAAAGAATTCCTGGTTTTGTTGTTATATTTTCCCCAGACAATGCAGCTCAAACCAAGAGTGAAAAATGAAAGAGAAAACTGTGTGAAATGGGGAAGTGAAATGACATTATGACTACCAGAAGCATGTATTGAGCAAGTTTAGTTGACTCATCAGGTGTAAGATTTTTAAAGGCACAATTTCAAACACAGATTTTCCTGCACATATTAAAGAAGAGAAAAATCCACAACTGATGAAAACCAAGTCCATTCTTTTATTTTTATGGTAGTCAGTACCTCTCACTGGTTTTCATAATAAATTTCTTACAAAACTCACCATGCTTTAAGAATACACCAGAAATCTGGAGGAATGTAATTAGATGATGTATTTAAATTGAGCTGAATGCAACCACCTGATGTTATTGAATAGAACCACTCATGTCCTGCACGATGCCAGATACCACCTTCAAAGCTGTATCTATCACGGTTACACTTCTTAGTGGGAACAAACTCAAAAATCAATAAAATCACACCTGGTAATTCCCATATCTGACACCCAGAGTCCCTCTGCCACCTTCTCCCAGACTCCTCCCCACTGTCCCTGCTGGAGAAGCAGCACGGCGTGGTTTTCCCAGAGCACAGAGCCATGCACAGGCCTGGAGTCAAGGGCACACCAAACATGAGTCAATTACTGGCAAAGGCTGTCCAGTTTTGACTGGCACATTTCTGTAAGAACACAGAATCTACCCATCACAGCTGAAGGTAACCTACCATCTGATTTTATCCTGCCACGCTGAAAACACTCCAGGCCACAGACCTTCATACTCAAATTTGAAACACTAAAACAAAAACTTCTTAAAGCACTTTTGGTATTAGATACATGCCATTATTTCTGTCTGTTAGTGAATTACACACAGAATAACATATCTGCCTTGTCAGCTATATCAATCCTGTGGACTACGCAGGATCAGCTCCCACTGCACAAACCCAGCAGTACTAACCAGCTAGTCCCAGCTAGTCCCCACTACAGGAACAGATCAAATTAAGCCTAATAACTCATTGAAGAGAGCACAACCCTCTCTAACTGACAGGAAACACAACTAAATATTTTTCTCGCTATTAAAAAATACGGAAATCTACTGATTTAAAGGAAGAATAACTTACAGAAATTAAGCAAATCATTTTCGCTCAAGTTACCTTCTTGGTTTGTGTATATGTCTGCTGACTTCTCTTAGATCAGAAACTGTATTTATTTTTTAAGAAAAAGAAGCAATACATTAAATAGAGAGGTATTTGAGTTTGTTTCCTACTAAGCAGGAGACTCAATAAAAATTAAAACAAATATAACTTAATCAACTCTCCATTCTCCATCACAATGCCTTAAAGTTTTCATTCCCACAAATTCAGTGCATACCAGGGTAATATTTTACATATTATAAGGGTAAAATAGCAAAATATTAAGAAATTGTTTGAAGTTTCAGAAGTCGGAACATGTAACACAAAAGATAATTTAGGGATAATGATGTGCACAAAACCATGACTGATTGTGCCCAGACATGGGGGTAGTTCCTAGATTAATTAAGGAAGGTGAAAATTGAATTAAAGGTACCTGAAAGTACCAACTAATGAACTACTACATGTAATAATTCCCAAAATAAGATAAAAATTTGAAAATTTAATGCAGCTAGAGAATTCTCTTCAGTATTTCCAAATCTTTCCACAAGAAGAGTCCCACTGGCCTGACAGAGTTCAAAATTTTAAGAAATTTTTAATATCTGGCTTTTAAGTGGGAATTCAAATTTATGTAACTTTCCTGACAGATCTCCAGAGTACATACATCACACACAGATTTTTGCTGTTGTTTAACAGGATGCCATAAAACATACAAGCTCTTTGTGACCATAGTAATAACACAGTTCTGTTTCAAGATAGACAAATTTTGCTTAAAAACAGTATGACATGCAGTGAAATTGAAATAAATCAGGAAGGCTGTAATAGTTGGAAAAAAGAAATGGAGTAGTGAGACAGTCACAAAGGAGCAATGAAGCTGCTGTGAAAGAAGAGCTACCTTTTGCACATACAGCCAGAAAAATATTCCATTCAACCACACAGCCATGCCCAGTGGTGTGAAGGAGTTTAATCCATGAGAAGCCAGGCCAGGCTCTCTGCTGAGTCTTCCGTCAGTCCAATAGGTTCAGCACAAGTCTCAAATCAGTGTGAAGCAGGCAGGAGGAGGCACTGACTGTATCCCACTGATACATATACAAGATTTCCCAGCTGAACATGGGTCTCTCTGTGGCCAGACTTGGTCTGGCATTGCTGCCCAATGTGTTGGGTGTCTGATGCACTCATGGACAGCGTGGAAAGAGCACTGCAGATTGACACGATTTTACATAAAGCTCTCTTAATATAAAAGAAGACAAACTCTCTGCTGAATTGACTTGCTAGGCCTGGTTCAAGCACAGATGGGTTTTTTTCAGATACTTGCTGCAGAAAAGTTATAGATGAGGAATGAGTCCCCCCTGGTGGCTCAGACAGACAGACACATGCAGAAACCTCCTGCTCCTTCCTTATTGCACTTTTATTGCACAAGTCAAGACTATTCCAATGCTTTAAAAAGTCAACGTAAGAAAGGTCAATTTAAAAGGATCTGGCTGGCTAAATGGGAAAACAAGAACAATAAGTATTACTGGTATCATAGCTAAAATATCCTTTATGACCATGATTATAAAGCCTACAACCTTGACTTCTGTGTTTGATTAAATTGTCATTAAATCAAAATATCATAAATTATTTTCAAATATTTTCAGCAAATTCTGTTTCAGATGCTTTTCATGCCAACATCTATGCTATTCATAGAAGTGACTTCTTGTGATGATCACTAAAGTCCCAAACTAGTGCACTAGTGGAGTGAAGAGTCTGTTCTGTCCCTTTCAAGTCAGCATGAGGATCACTGCAGATTATAAAGTTCTATACACTTCAATTTTACAAAATCCTTTTTCTTTACTTTAATCTTTTTCTTATATATTCCAATCCAGAAGGAAGGTGAAAAGGAAAGAGAAGTGGAAAGAGCTACACAATAATGTTACTTCACTGAGGTTTTCTCAGTGAAATATTTCATTTATTTCGAAATCCTTTGCAAGTATATTCAGTAGGAACCAGATCTCATATTCAACTAACAGTACATAAATTCAAGTCTGAAGAATTTAGAACTTCATACCTATGACTTTTAATGTCTCTACATCTGAGATGTTGAGAATAGAAGTTTATTCCAAGTTTCCTCACTGATTTGTGGTTAAAATCCTTAAAATTAATCATATTTTTATCTTCTTTCTCAATGCATGCAAAAAGTGCTTAACTTACTTTTGATTGCTTTTCAAAATAATCACTTTGTATTTGGATTGTTTGCTGCAGGTGAGTACGTTGACCAGATAAGCACTTACAAGTCATTAGAATCTCCCTCAGGAAAAATTTATAATGTGCATGATCATAATATCCCATCACAGTAAAATAAATAACAGTACATCAGTATAACAGGGGAAAGTAGTCAATTTCAAAGTGTTAGACAGAATTAAAGATTATATCCTAGCTTTTGGCATATAACAAAATTCCACTTTAATGTAAAACTCTTTCAAGATGTTGACCACATTTATTAAATAAAGAAAGAGGCAAGAATAATTTTCCTTGCAGGACCATTTGTGAGTTTTTGGAGTAGATAATTTTGCACGTGGAAGCAGACATTTATTCCTTCTGATTCTGGCTTTATGGTTGATGCTGAAGGCATTATAACATAAAGGGCCTCTATATAAGGTATAGGACTGCATTCACACAATAAAAACACACTCAACTATAAGCATGAAGAATAGAAAACTGTAGACTCTTCTCAAATCCCCCCACCCTATCTTTGACAATGTCTATAGTGGAAGTAGAAAGTCATGCCATACAACAAAGAGGTAGAGGATTCATTTTCTCTGCAGGAAACTGATGAAATGCTTTAGAATGCCATAGGAGTCCAAACCAAGAGCAGTGCACTGGCACATACCCAGTGGTGAGTTGGTAGCCTTTGAGTAAGAAATGAAAGAGTTTTTGAAATATAGAAAATGTGCTATGCATTACACTGAATATGTTTTGTTAAATGCTGTATGAACTTTGGCTTAGTGGTTTGATTTGAATATATCACATTAAACCACTGGAGAATATTAAAATGTAGCAAATACATACCAGGCGGTATGGTTTTCCTGTGCAAACTATTACGTTGGAAATAACTCCCTGCCTCTTGCCAGTAGCCTTATGGTTTATTCTCTGCAAGCCAAGTTTAAGACTAAAACTTACAGCTGTACTCTAAAGTATTCATTAAACTACTAAAATTGTCAAAAGTAAGAGAAAAGCAGAGGATGAAGAGATAAGAAAGGGATGTGTCCTACCTGAGGCTCATGGTAAGCACACCACAGCAACACTTCTCACCCTGGAATTCTAGAAAGGGAGACAGCTGGACATGTTTTGCGGCTGTTTGCTCTTGTTCTCTGTTATTCCCTGCTTAAAATAGCTGCTTGCTGAGGTCTGTGTAGCTCTGGGATAATCTTATTATAGTGGATCCAACTCACAGCTAAGCACACTTGTCCCATTTCTCATGCAGGCTGCAGCAGGCTATGCTGTACATGGGGGAATGAAGAAATCCATGGTATGAGGCATGAAGAAATTTGTGGTATGGCCACAGAACTCCACAGCAACCAAATTATAGCAGTTTACCAAGTTTCCACCCTATTAAGTTATACTGAGCAGTTGTAATAATTCACGTCTGCTCTTAATTTTTACAGCACAAAGAGATTTTCATGGAGTTTCCATCACCTAAATTAAGCCCTCATGGTTCCATGCAAAAATTTACAGATTTTCTTAATCTTTGCCAATGTGATGACTTTGGTTTGTAATAAAGCAAGCTCCAGTCAAATTAGTTACCTTTTAATTCTACGGAGTGTGGTTAAGAGTGTGAAGTACCTCAGAGCTTTAAGAATTTCTCTTTGAAGTATCAAAAAGGGATAATTTTCTCATCAAAAATTTTTACATTTGCAAGAAAAGGATGAGGGTTGTTGGATAATTTAATTTAAAAAATAACTTTAAAGAATGACAAGGATTTTTGTACTTTATAATTAAGAACAGATAGAGACTAATGAATAATAATGTGGACAAAGCCAAAAATTTGAGAAAGGGAGAGGGTCACTAGCAAGAAAATAGCACATAGTCAAAGACTGAAAAGAAAAATTTGCATATATCCTGACTGTTCTTCAAAGGGAAAAGAAAAAAACCAGTCATCTATGACCTTTTGTGGAAGCTTTTAAGGTTGGAAGGAGACAGGAAGAATGTGTCTAGGAAGGAGGCTTCAGTAATTTCATACAGAATAACAGAATTAAATAGGTTAGAAAAGACCTCTGAAATCACTGAGTCCAACCTATGACCAAATACCACTGTGTCAACTAGACCAGGGCATTGAGTGTCACATCCAGTCTTTGCTTGAACACCTTCAGGGACAGGGACTCCACCACTTCCCTGGGCAGCCTGTTCCAAAGTCTGATCACCTTTTCTACGAAGAAATTCCACCTGATGTCCAACCTGAACCTCGC
Organism: Irena cyanogastra; assembly: GCA_013397155.1. Classification (NCBI taxonomy): domain Eukaryota; kingdom Metazoa; phylum Chordata; class Aves; order Passeriformes; family Irenidae; genus Irena; species Irena cyanogastra. The sequence continues at coordinate 49,689 of VWZV01005543.1, read as the reverse complement.
CTGGCACAGCTGAGGACATTTCCTTTCATCCTTTCGCTGGTTGCCTAGGATATCAGCGACCCCCATCTGGCTACAACCTCCTCTCAGAAAAGGTCCCCTCAAGCCTCCTTTTCTCCAGCCTAAACAATCCCAGCTCCTTCAGCTGCTCCTCTCAGGACTTACTCTCTAGAGCCTTCACCATCTTCATTGCCCTTCTCCGGACACGCTCCAGCACCTCAATGTCCTCCCTGAATTAAGAGGCCCAAAACTGAACACGGTACACAAGGTGTGGCCTCACCAGCGCCGAGTAAAGGGAGGCAATCACTGCCCTGGTCCTGCTGGCCACTCTATTGCTGATACTCATTGATACACTCCTGCTTTTCATACCAGACTCAGTGAAGCTGGGACCAGGGTAAGATGCGTCCAGCTGCTATGGACGAGTGATTGGTTGGTCCTGAAAAGGCTACTGCAGCTGTCAGCCTTCACTGTAGGCACTGCCTTGCAAATAAACAGTTTGTAAATCACTTATTTCAGAAAACTGGGCTCCTACATCAATATTTCCTTCAGAACCTCCACATGTACAAGCACATTCTCTAGATCTCATAAACAGTTTCTTCCATATCATGTACAAGTTACCTATATCCGAAGAAATAGCAACAACTTCCAGGGATGAAAATGTTAGCAGGTAGTAATACTTCTGCACTTAGTACTGGTTTCCACCAAGTGTATGAAACTGAAAGAAAATAGTTAATTCACATAATTAATACGGCTGTTAAACAGACATGGAGCTGACAGAGTTTGGGAATTACCTGGTAGTAATTTGTTTATTGAAACTCACACCACAGTTGATTCTCTTGCAGGATTTGTTAGTAGCAAGAGAGCCTGTTCTGATTCATGCATATTTTCTGCCGTAGGACACTAAGCATTTCAGAGCTTCCCACCTGGAAATGCACACAATGCTCTAAAAAATATCTTATAAAGACAGAACCCAGAGCAAAGAAATGTATCTTGAAGTCTTTTTGGATTACAATTCCCTTCCTTTATTTTCATTCTAATGTGAATAACTGCTCTCAACAATTCCAGAGATCTAAACCAGTCACACATCTGGAAATATACTCAGATTCTGTGTTCATTTTTGGGCCCCTCACTACACAAAGGACATTGAGGTGTCAAGTGTGTCCAGAGAAGGGCATTGAAGCTGGTGAAGGGTCTGGAGCACAAGTCTTACGAGGAACAGCTGGGGGAACTGGAGTTGTTCAGTCTGGAGAAAAGGAGGCTTAGGATTGATCTTATCACTCTCTACAACCTGAAAGAAGGTTGTAGCAAGGTGAGGATCTGTCTCTTCTCCCAAGTAACAAGCAATAGGACAAGAGGAAACAGCCTCAAGTTGCACCAGGGGATGTTTAGCCTGGATATTAGGAAAGATTTCTTCACTGAAAGGGCTGTCAAGCATTGGCATGGCTCCCTGAGGAAGCAGTTGACTCACCATGCCAGAAGGTATCTAAAAGATATATAAATGTGGTACTTAACGACATGGTTTAGTGGTGGACTTGGCAGTGCTGGGTTAATGGTTGGAGTTGATGATCTCAGAGGTCCTTTCCAACCTAAATGGTCCTACAATTCCAAGTACACAATCTAAGTGTAGCAGCAAACAAAGCAAAACCAGGTAGAATATTGAGTATCTTCAGTAAGTCTGCTCTTCTCTTTTCCTAATATAAAAGCACTACCCTATTATTTTCAAGTTGCACATTGGAAGTACTAAATATTTTTTCTGAGACTACATTCCAGCCAGAATCACCACCTATCTTCTGGTAGAATTCTGGATTCTTTAATATTATTTTTAATCATCTGTGTGTCAGAAACCACCTACTAGCTTCACTTGCTTTTCACTACCAGAACACAAGCAGAAGAAATAGTATTTATCTTCCATAGATAGAAACTTAGCCACTGGCATGGAGATATCCATGAAGCTTAATTCAGAATTAAGCTCTTGCTGCTTAATTCTGAATTGGCCAAATCTCAAATTTAGAAATGAAAACTTTTTGCAGTCAGAAGGAAAAGATAAGGATTTTGATACTGTCTATGGAGTATATAAATATAATTTTGGGGCGTTTTCTTTACCTTCTCCAGCAAACCCTATTTCCTGTTCTCCCCACATTTGTCATTGGAAGATCAAGTCAACTTCATCTATCAATCTAAGCACCAAAAGAAGTGAGTGAATGCATCAGGCATGGAAAGATTACTTTTAACTAGGTGTAAAATATCATTTCAATGAGGACAAGTAGCAGAACCAGGCGAACTGCTTGTTCAATAGAATTTGAACCTCACATGTCCAATATGATTTTATGAAAATTTTATTTATATATTATTGCTACCCATGGAATGATACTGGCTTAATGAGACTTTATCAGCCTTTTAAAATTATAGTTGTGCCAACACAAAAAAACTGCCTCAAAAATACCGGGATGTGACGATTTGCTTTTTAATTACTAAGCAAGTACATTGAAGGCAGTCAGAAAAGCAACATTCAAAACCCTGGTTTAATATCATGTGTGGTGTCATCCTACAAAAGGAAATTGAAATAACAGTATTGGAAGACATTTAGACTTTTAAATACAGTTTTTTCAGCTACAACTTAGGAAACAGCTTGAAAGTTAGCTATAATTTTTTATTTGTAGGGTCAGGATTACTAGTAGCAAGCATCACATTTTCTTATTACAAAGGGCACTGCTAACACAAAAAGATTAATTTTAATTTTGGGGATTTTTTCAATTCAGTAATTTTTAGGTCTTAAAATATTTAGGCCCTCCATTCTTTGAAAACAAGTATCTGTCAGTTTAAGTGCCTTGAGCTAAAAAATTTAAATCCAACCTCTACACACTCAAGGGAGAAGAACCAGTCTAGTATCACAAAAAGGCTGGATCCCCTTTTTAGTTGAGCAAAAGGTGGCTTTCATCACAGTGCTGAAAACCAAGAGGTGTGTTCTTTAAAGGCACAATTGCTTCCTCACATAAATGCTGACAGAATGCATTTTAACCACTAGCTGCTAGAATTTTGTTGACTCAAATACGGCACCTCTAGTCAGTGGGATGCTCACAGAGCAAATCTCATGTCACAGTGCTTTCCCATGCTCAAGAAGAGCGGCTTCTTGCTCTCCACCTTTGGAGACAGGGTTGCTCGGAGTGGGACTTTAGTTTACCTGAGAGTACCATCGAGTAGCTAGAACTTACTGCTCTATATATATACACAGCCATTCTCCCCATGTTATTCTCTCCCCTGGGAGGGAGTTGTAGCAGGAATTCCCAAAAATACCTGTCTGCTTTCCAGAGACTCCTCCTGGCTACTGATGTTCTCACAAAGGGAAGGGAAAGCCATATTCACTCCCTTTTTACCATCACCGGCAGTGACGAAAAGCCCAGTATATTTAGATTAAGTACAACTAATATTTAAGGCTTAACATCTTAACTACATACTTGATAGGTAATGAGTGTCTTTTGACACAGAGATGGTGAGACTGCCACACAGCTCATGCGTTTTACAGTTCTCTGGACAGCTAACAACAACAATCAAACCAAAAATAAACAAGCAAAAGACACAGATAAGTATCTCCCTTTTTTACTATATTTTATGTTATTAACTCTAAAAAAATCCTCACATTGTTTGTAATATTTTTTAAAAAGTGTCTCTTTTTATACATTCTGAAACACATATGGAAAACTCCAGCTACCTGATACTTAAACAAGTGTAATAGATTTTTACATTCTTTCATATACATAGTACTGCATTGTGGACAATGATACTGACATTATCTTCAAATTATTTCCTTTCATCAGCTTCCTTTACCTCCTCTAAATCCTCAAATTTAAAAAATGAGGATTTATCATAGCCCATGAGATGGTTATAATCCTGAGGATTTGGAAAAAGCGTAGGATTAACAAGCATTGATTTTGTTTTAGCATAAAATGTTGTAAACATCTTGCTGATGTCTGGAATCTTTACATCTTTCTGATGGAAAACAGTCACTTTTTCTGTCAAGATGGCATTGTAGGTAATGGCTGTGTAAGTGTCCACTTCATCTTTATAATAGAGCCGGATCACGTAACCTTTTGTAAGGAGATGCAAAGTAACCGGAGTTACAAATGTAAAAATCCCAATCAACCCATAAACGGCAGCTTGGACAAACAAACTTTCCATTCCAATACCACTTTTGAGCATGATGTAGGGCATCATGAACAGGTTGAATATGCTGGTGGAGTAAGAGAAAAACTTCACACCTATAAAAAAGAAATCAAAGAAAATAAACGTTAACACTTATGAGCAAAATTTTCTCTACAATGACCTGTATTTTTCTACCACATAACAATGCCATTACTTGAACTGATGGAGTTACTGAAAACCCCTTTCCCTATTTTTTAAGCTCATGAAATGGTTGAAAGCTCAGTCTGTCTCATTGCCACTGTTCTGATTTGTTCATCCTGAGTTTATCAAAGCTGGCTCTATTTCTGTGATGCAGTCAGCTGTTAGCTGCTATGCACACATATGAAGTTTTTTCTGCCTCCACAAACAGAAAAACTGATTTCTGATGAGACTTGACTCCACTCATGGACACATGTAATGGTGCTCATTGAAGAGAAGGCAGACAGGGAATTTCTCTCTTCATCAGCAACTAATGTTGACATTCAGTGTGTATTACAAAGACACCACCATGCACAAAACCTGGGTTACTAAATATTAACAAGTATTCCCCGCCCAATTTGCATGTGGCTTGAAAGACAGTAGCCAGTGCTCTGGACCACCCACAGTCCTTAAACCACCATGAAAAACAGGAGCCCAAGATGCTGTGACAATAAGTATGTTAGGACACATTTCAAAGATGTGTATAAGAAAACATCCAATGGCTTTGCTTTTCACTAGGTCTTTCTAACATTCACTGGCCACAGAAAGATTTGCAAAGTCTCATTACAGATGGAGTGCTTCATCATAATACCTGCCTGCTTGGGAAGCATTTCAGGAACGCTTCCAAGCACACAGAACATAAATAGCAGTTATAGCTCATCTTTGTTGCTTACTGGGTTGGATAAGTCACCCCAAGGGCTTCAAGGAAAGATGAAGAAGGCTGAGGGGTCACAGAGGTGAACAGAGCTCCCTGCACACCCAAGCAGAGAAGCAGAAACCAAGCACCACCACCAACACCGTTTTTTGGTTTTTTGTACATACGATCCAGATTTTGGCAGACTTGGAAAGGAGAACACTCACTTTTAATGTTTCATTTTAAAGTTACTAAATACTGTTAAAACTACAACAACAAAAAAAGGCAATATAAACCACTTTGAGTCACGTACCCAACACTGTCTTTGCCAAATTTCCTTTATAAACTAATCTTCCATGTTCTGGGTGATCATGAGGGGAGGATGTGCTGAGGCTGCGAACAGCCACTCCTTGAAAAGATGCAACCTGAAAGATGAAACCAGTACAGGGCTAAGGAACATCTGTATTACACTTTGTATCTACCTATCCATGCATATACACATACACAGACACATACGTACTTGTACACACTCACACAAAGTTTCTCCTTGCTCTTAACCCACCCCCAGCATTTCAAACTAGGGATTAAAGTTAGGTTGCACTCCAACCATGCCAAAAACTCCAACTAATACGCTGCCTGACTGTTTTAATAACTTTCCATGTAAATATCCCAAATTAGCATGAAATATTTGCAACTCCATTGCTGATAATTGAGGCAGCAATCGATTTACACACAGTAAATCGCAGTTTGCAGTAGCAGACAGGGAATTTATGGCACCCATGCTCACCACGTCTCTGTTTGATCACAGAATAACAGAACGGCCTGGGCTGAACTAGGCCTTAAAGACCATCCCGTTCCAAGAGCCCTGTTGTGGGTAGGGACACCTTCCTGTTTGCTCCAAGCTCTATCCAGGCTGGCCTCAAACACCTTGAGGGTTGGGGCATCCATAGCTTCTCTGGACAACCTATTCCAGTGCCTCACCGCCCTCACAGAAAATAAGAAAGAAGAAATAAGGAAGAAAATAATCACAGAAAATAATCTTCCTTTAGATTAGCTAAACCTACTCTCAGTTTTAATCCATTCCCCATTGTCCTGGCACTTCATGCCCTTGTAAAAAGACTCTTTCCCCTACACGACTTTCTCGTATGCTCCCTTCAGGCACTGGAAGGCCACAATTAGGTCATCCCNGGGGACACGGCGGGCGGTGCCACACCGACAGCCCCCGGCGCGCCGCCGCCACGCCGCGCTTTGGTTCCGCCGGCGGGAAGGGTCCGGCCGGCTCCGCGGCGCCCCCGTCAGCATCTCCCGTATGCCGCTGAGCCGCAGAATCCCAGAATCAACTGCGCTGGAAAACACCTCTGAGGGCATCGAGTCCGACCTGTGGCCAACACCACCACGTCAAGCAGACCGTGGCATTAACTGCCACATCAAATCATCCCTTAAACACCCCCCNTCCCCATTGTCCTGGCACTTCATGCCCTTGTAAAAAGACTCTTTCCCCTACACGACTTTCTCGTATGCTCCCTTCAGGCACTGGAAGGCCACAATTAGGTCATCCCGAAGCCTTCTCTTCTCCAGGCTGAACAAACTCCATTTCCCCAATGTTTCAATGCAGGAGAGGTGCTACATGCCTCCAGTAATGTTTGCCTCCTCTGGACTCCCTCCAGCAAGTCGATAGGGGCCCCAGAGCTAGACAAAGCACTCAAACACTCCAGGTAGGGTCTCGCCTGAGCCTATCAGAGGAGACAAGCCCCGAGCAGCACCTCGCTTTCCTCCTCAAAATCCCCTAAGGCCAAAATCGCCAATCCCACGGGCGCCACCCTTTCCCCGCTCTCAAACACAGCCCCCACACAGAACACAGAACCTGCTGGGGCCTCGCAGCGGCCAGAGCGGCCCGGTGGCGGCAGGCGGGGTGCGCGGCGNCCCCTGGTGCAGCTTGAGGTCGTTGCTTCGTGTCCTCTCGCCAGCTGCCCGGGAGAAGAGGCTGACCCCGCCTATTAATCTCCTTTCAGATAGGTGTAGAGAGCCATAACGTTTTCACTGAGCCTTCTCCTCTCCAGGCTACATTATCCCAGCTCCCTCAGGCGCTCCTCATAAGACTCGTACACCAGAACCTTTACCCAGCTTCGTTACCCTCCTCCGGACAGCCTCCAGCACCTCGATGTCCTGTGTTAATTGAGAGGCCCAGAACTGAACACAAGACTCGAGGGGCGGCCTCATCAGTGCTGCGCACATGGCTGCCCTGTTCCTGCTGGCCACACTATCCTGCACACAAGCCAAGATGCCATTGGCCTTCCTGGCCAGCTGGGCACGCGCTCCCGTATGTTCAGCCGCTGTCGGCCGACACCGCAGAACTCTGACATGGCGGACCTGCAGATGCCCCCGGCAACTACGCGCCCCAGCATGCACCGCTCCGGGCGCACAGCATGCCGGGAGCACGGGCGCCGCACGGGCTGGGCGCGGGGGGACCGGAAGCGGCCCGTGACCCGGGCGGAAGCGCTCGGAGGCAGCTGGGCCGACACCGCGGCCCTGCGAGCGGGGCGGAGGGAGCGGCACCCACGGGTGAGGGGCGGCCGCGGGAGCGAGACCCCGCCGGGGCCGCGAGGGACACCCCGGGGGCGGGGCGCCTCGTCGGGCAGGGAGCGGGTAGCCCCCGCAGGCGGCCCCGTGGAGGGCAGCGGGCCTCGCCCCGCGCCTGGCGGGGGGGGCAGAGCGGGGGCCGGGCGGAGGAGCCGGAGCGGCGCCGGGAGTCGTCGGGGCGCGCAGGGCGCGGTGCCAGGTCGAGGTTTGTCCACCGAAGTGGTGGCGAAGGGCGCATTCCTTCCCCAAAACGCTCTCTCTGGAATCCCGGCGCCGCCGGGAAAGGGGCTCTCTGGAGCAGTGCTGGCTTTGAGCATCGCTCCCAAACTCCTGCCGTGAGTGACGTTCGCCCTTTCCCTACGCCAGGCCGTAGAGACAGGGGAAAAGTTCAGGCCGAAAGAATTTAGGATGCGCCCCCAGGGCTGTTGTGCCAAGGTGAGAGAAGTGCTGATTAAAGTCATTTGGCTGTAATGGTCGGCGAACGTAAGCAAAGAAAAGGGTGATACCCTTACTTGTAGCGACAGAAATGAGCTTTTGAGTGCCGTGTGTTCCTCAGAGGGAGGTTCTGCTTTAATACAAGGTAACCTGAGCATTGGTAGGTTATTGCGGGCTTCATATTTGTGTGCGAAGAAGTGGTGGTGCTGTTGGCTGTTTGCTTTGACAGGCAATTTGGTCTTCCAACAGGTTTACTTTTATTAAATATTTCTAAATGTGTTTGGAAAGTTAAGCTTTGCGTTCTGAGGAGACCTAGATAGTTACAGGCCACTTGTTTACTTGGCTTTGATGGCTTTTGGAAGCAAACCAGAAAAACATAGATAAACAGGCACGCAAGAGATCTTTGGGGTAAGAACCACTTTGTGCACTTATTTCTGAGTAATCTCCTACATGCTCCCAATTTTCTCCTTTTGCTGTGATAAGGGTCGAAAGAATTGTTGGGGGAGAGATTAATATTCAATTAACTGAAGAGTTACTTTGAACGGGAATAAGTTTTTATTAGTATATCGGCCACATCTTTGCACAGGTGAAACACACCTTATGCCATGAGATCAGCGTTTTAATGAGCTTAAGTTATACCAATAAAATGTTTACATCAGTAAAACTTTTTGCTAACGTTTTCACTGGCAGCTTTGAGATAATTTTTAGAAACTTTTACCACTACATTTATTTTTTTTTCCTTGTTGTGTCAGAGAAAAGCCATTTGAGATTTTCTTTTTTTTTTCTGTGCCAGAGTAGGTGATGAGCAGATTTAGATAGTTTCACATTGTCTTAATGTGAAGAATTTTAGTATTGTTAATTGTTTTAATATTATTGTAGAGTGACAAATGAGAATCACACTCAAGGATACTCAGCTTCAGGTGTTTTACTGTGTTTTTACAATTCTCATGTATGTTACAAGAAATCCTCAAGGTATGTCATGAAAATTTGTCAGATTATTTTGAGGAACTTTGATGCATTTTGACGAGTCTCTTAGCACCTAGAAAGGCTCAGGATTTAGTTAGTTTTATGGTGGAGTAGTTTGCATAACAGCAGGTTTTGGTGAATGCCTGTAACAAGAGGGCAGAAATCCATGCCCTGTAAAATTTTGCAATATGCCATCAGCCTCTTTTCCCCCTATGGCAAGAGCTGTACAGTACAGCTGGAAGTTGCTTTGGAAGAAAACAGTAACACTCCCCTGCCCATGTGTTTGAGGTTTTCTTCCTTGAAGCTTTCTGGGGAATTACTGAAAAGGAAAGTTTCCTCAGACAGGAAAAGAAATCTTAACTAAGATCTTTGGTACTCTGTACATGCTATCCTACTGCATCTCCTGTTTATCTCAACTGGCATTCATGTGCAGTATGCCTTCCTGTCACATTCCTGTGTGTCCCAGAAAATCTGAATTTTAGAGCCCGAGAGTATTAGAGTAGTGAATCAGTTGATTTGGAAATCATGCTCTACCAGTTTTTCCTCATGTTTTTTCTAAATATGCTTCAATCCCTTAATTATTATTGCCTTAATTATTTTTTGATGTGTGCTGAGCAATGAATGCTGAACTGAAGAGGAGTATTTTTAAACAAGTTATTGTACAAGATAGGGTAGTATTTAGGATTGAACAGTAGGAGGCTGTGGTTGTAACACACAGCAGCCTTTAGTAATTGATGAACTCTTACTGATATATAAATGACACCCAAAAATACTACATTTGGCTTTTAAACAAACATAGGAATTGTTGAAAGCCAGTTTGCCACATGTTTTCCAGAAATGGATAACGTAGGGTACAAATGTCAGCAGCTGAAGCGTACAAAGGTCCTGTGTATGTCATGCAGCTAATGAGTTGGAAGCCATTTGAATTTCCTTAAACCAGAAGCTGAGTTTTTAGAGCATTTTCCTGTGAGATCAAAGAATCTGAATGCTCGTAATGTTTGCATAGATTCAGTGTTCTTGTGCTAATGAGAACAGGGCAGTGAGGTTCTGGAAGCTGTGCAGTGGTCCAGTGTGCTCAGCTACGTTAGTGTATGTCCTGCTCATTGGCATACAAGGCATACAAAGAAATGATATTCTGGAAATTCTGGCAAACTTGAGGGATCAGCTTTGGGAGTGAGCTGGGTGGTTGTGAACATGCTTCAGTTTTTTTCTTGCATTTGATGGTCAAGAGAAGCAGGAAGGAGATGAGACTAAACTCATTACATCATCCTATTTCTTCTTAGAGGTGTAAGAAGATGTTGAAGTAGGGAAACAAGAACAGTTGCCTTGCGTGGCTTAATTGCCATGGTTTAGAGGTTTGCGATATTTCACAGTATTTTACCTTGTAGGTGTAAATATTCTGACAGCTTGTGGCAATTTTCAGTTTTCTAACATCTAGTGACAATTCTACGTTTTCTGCAGCAGGAAGTCCTTTTTAGACTGGTTGGAAAGTTTCTGTGCCAAATATGCTGTGTTTAGTTGTATTGTACTCTCCTTCTGATTAAAAAGTGGCATATCCCTTTTATGTAAACTTTCTCTTAATAAATGCAGTTTTTGGATTTTTTTTTTTAAGGAGGCAAAGCAGGAGAACAGTAATACCTAATATATGTTCTTTTCTGAGATTTAAGTCAGGGAGCTAAGCTACCTTTATGATAATGCCACATAAGCTTCTTGAAGGGCAAATGGAATTATGAATGTACTTCAACATAAATTAGTGGTTCTTTGCAGGAGTCTGAAATAGTCAAGTCAAAAATATATAAAAAGTACACATTTACAAAACTTGTTTTGTATTGTTCTTATCCTGACTGCTGCAGTGGTATAGTCTTGGTGAAGTCAAACAGGGCAACTATAAAATGTGGAAAAGTAATTAAAATATAGGTAGTTACCAGGAACGTTCAGAAAAATGTCTCTTTCTTCCTATTGTCTAGTCATTTATGCTGCTTTCATTTTACAGAAGGAAAATATAGTGATATGTCTTGTAATAAACATTACACTGGAAATAGACTGAAAGAAAATAATTTTTTGGAAGACAACATACAAGGTTGCTTGACTCTTCTTCACCTTTTATTTAAAACCTAAGGCCATGCCATTGTCAATTAAAAAAGTAGTACAGAAAATTTCCCTCCATATATGCACAAGTACTCCCTATATGCACAAGTGAGGATTTGTGGGAGGTATTTCTATATTCTTTTGATTTATTTTCTCTGTACACTTTTTTCTGGGTTTGAAAGTGTTCTGATCTTCATACAGTGTCATGACAGACTGAGCACTTCTTGATCCAGAAGATGAGCCATTACTGTTTTTTGTAAGTTTTTCAGAGTTCCTGATATTCTTGTTTTTCTTTTCTCCTCATTTGTTGCATTGGCTCTCTGATTTTTCTGGGCTCTCTGCTGTTGGCTGTTTTGTCTGGAATAAATCTGTACTGCTAATAGTATTCATGGGTTGTTTTTTTTTTTAATGACACATCATTGCATCAGAATGGAAACTGAGTGAAACTCAGTGTGTCCCTTGGTAACATGTCAAATGCATTGTATATTGGAACATATTATGTCTTTTTCTTAAAAGCAGGTTGTCTTTTCTGCATCTTTTGCTTTTGGCAATCAAGTGTTTGGAGTTTTCCATATCCAGAACCAAACTTGGATTCTGGAATAGCTCTATAAATTTTGTTCTTTTTTTTGCTTATGTTCATTAGTTGAACTTAAACTGAGATATTATGTTGGCATAGTTTTCCCACTGATGTTTAGCCTTTCAATGAATTTTTGTATTTGTCTTCATCCCAGTTTTGCTAAGCTGAATAAAGAAGATTAATTTTTCTTTTATAAACAGACTTTTTGGTCGTCTCTGTAGTTCTTGTAATTCAGACTTCTTTTTCTTGAAAAAAGGAATTCAGAATTGTGTGTAGTATTGTAGACAAGCTGTTGCTCATGCGTGATGTTGCTCATATTCCCTATCTTTATTGAAAAGGAATCCTCAAAATGCATTTGCCTCTTTGTTTCTCACCTTTTTTTTTCCTTCTGCTCCCACAGAGCTGCATCAGTTTATAGTTGACCACAGAACAGGATGACTGTATCCCCAAATAACATGCCCTGACTACATGAAGGAAGATTGTATTGGTCCCTTCATGCAGGAGTCTTGATTTCATATGACTTTATTTCATGTGGCTTCTAGTACACTGTTTTTCAAGACTGGTCATTTGTCTGTGTTACGTTTTGTCCCACTTTTGTTGCAATACCTTCCTCTTCTGTCTCATCCAAATCTGCCTATTCTTTTCTGGCAGCATTGTTTAAAAAAAAAAAAAACAACAGTGTTTTTGTTCTAGAAGAGAAACTAGTTCTTCCAAAAAACCATATTTTTTTGGAAGAACTAGTAGTTCTTTTCTAGTCCAGTTGTTCTATATTTGTAACACTATACTGTATTCTTGTAGTCTTGTAGAAAGGTTCTTTCTCATTTTAAAATTACCTCTCATCACATTTATTTAATGCCAGATGATATACAAAGCCCAAATTCCATCTTGTTTGAGTTTCCTTTTTCCCAAAGAAAATGACTGATTAATTTTTTAAGTACTAAATTAGTTCAGCGTGCCCTAAAACTACAAAGGCTTACTGCAGTTTTATCCCGCTTTACTGTTTAGTACAATTGAATTCAGACCACTGAGCCTGATAATTTTTTTCTTCTTTATTACTGTATTTTTCCTCTCTAATCATATGATAGCACATCTGATTTATTAAAATGCTCTTTGTGTATTTTTGGGACATCTAATTTTTTTTTATCTAGACTTCTTCAGTTCTCCGTTTTCAATGTTTCAATGTATTAGCTTCCTCAAGTTATGCTTTTACCTTCCAAGGTCTGAATATATCTGCATTCCCAGTAACTAGCCTTTATTCCTGTGTTTAGTGGCATTATTTGTATTACAAACCAAGGCACATTTTATCATCAGCAGCACTTCCAAAGAATAGTATCACTTCTGTGTTATTTTTATTTTTCTTTTTTTTTCCCCAAGTATTGTTATTTATAAAACATAGGTGGTTTCACTACACTTTTGGAGTGTAGCAAATGGTTTTGTGGCTAGAAAAAGAGGTAGTACAAGTGATCATCTTTTGCAAAGTAGAAGTAATGTGAGGTATTTCTTCAGTTCCTGAGCAACAGATGCTCTCCAATAAGTTGACTGATTTCCATTTACAAAAACTGTTGAAATAGGGTGAAAGATCCCATCAGTTTTGGCCCCTAACTGTCCCAGCACTCAAATGTAATTTCCTTAGATGAGTTCCTAGAATTACAGAAAGTGATGAAGGCATTTAACACACCGCGTTAGGGAATCTCTATTGTAGAATACACAAATTAACTCTCAAAGAACATTCTTCAGTGTGCCTTATATTCAGGAATTTTTTGCCTGCAAGAGTATGGATTAAGATGTTCCTTATACCAGTGGTAAGGAAAATATTTTTTAGAGATAGTTCTGTAAAGTCAGGATAATTTTCAAAGGAATCAGCATTGTAAGTGGAGGATTATTTTTGCTCATTTCTCTTCAGACAACTAAAAGCTATTGGTTATGTGTGTGTGGTTTCATTAGGTGTATATAACAAAGTGCCTTCATATGAAAGCCTGAGGAAACATTTGGACTACTTTATAGTTGTAGTTATGAAAAAAGACAGATGGAATAAACCAGCATCAAAGTGCTGTGCAGAAGTGAAGTGATCAACAATAGCAAAGAGGTGTCTGTAGTACTTCTTCCAAACCGTGCAGCTTCCTCAGCTTGCTTAGCTTTTTTTGCTAAACATTTACCAGAAACATGGGAGGGAGCAGATGTGGGGTATGGTCTCTATTTTGATCTCTTTACAGCCCTCAACCCTGAAAATCAGCTGGGAGACTATCTAGAATCACTGGTGCTATTTTCCTGAATCTGTGAACACACAGCAGTATCATTGATTTGTATTGGGTTAATGTTATGCAAGGTGGCTGTTGACATGAAAGGAATTTTAGGGCAGCAGGTAGGTAGGTAGAATTCCTCTTCCAAAATTTTCTTTTAGACAGCAGAGATGCAGTTTGGTGTAAAGAAATAAAAGAAGTTGTATCTGAACATGCCAGACTTGTTTTGCAAAGAAGTACTTCCATTTCTCTAACTCTTTAATTTCCTTTCCATGGAGAAATACACATGCAGCAAGCTGGATATCAGCATATAAGCTAGGGAAGCTCCTGGTTAACTATACCTATATTATATGTCTGAAGTAGATTACCTAGGTGATACTGGTGGTGATATTGGGAACTGTCAATCTTCTGTGAAGGACAGGTTGAAGGCCAGGTATTTAGTGCATACTGATTAGACTGATCCCTGAGCCTTCTCTTCTCTGGCCTAAACAACCCCAGTTCTCTCAGCCCGTCCTTGTATGAGAAGTGCTTCAATCCTTCAGTTGTCCTTGTGACCCTTTGCAGGACTTACTTCAGTCTGTCATACTGAGCCCAGTACTCCAGATGTGTCCCAGCAGTGCCGAGTGGAGGGGCAGGATCACCTGCCTCAACCTTCTGGCAATGCTCTTAAATAAAGTCCAGGGTGCTGTTGGCCATCTCTGCTGCAAGGGCATGCTGCTGGCTCGTGTTCAGCTTGTCCACCAGCACCCTCAGGTCTATTTGTGCAAAGCTGTTTTTCAGCAGGTCAGCCTCCAGATAGTACTGGAGGTTCTAAGGTCGAAAGTTTGCATTTCCCATGGATGAACTTCATAGGTTTCCTCTTTTCAAAACATACTGCTCATCAGCACTGCGTGTTGTCTGTCATCATATTCTTTTTGGAAGAGTGTTTATGGGTAACATAAAGACTAATAAGTAAAGGGGAATTTAAAAATGCTGCTGCTGACTCAAAATATTGCCACTCGTGTTTTTTCAGGCGCTCCTATTGCAAAATCTGCAGTTGAAAAGAAACAATTTTTTTTTATAAGAAGAGAATGGGTAAGTTCACAACCTTAGAGTGTTTCTTGTTTTTGTATTATTTGAAGCATTTTCTCTCTCACATTGGTGGAGGAGGTGGATTTTAAGACTTTAAATGTTGATCTTGTCACTTTTTCTTGTAGCCTCAAACTTCCTATAGATATTTTGTAGGAGAATTTTCTCAAGTGACTGCTCATTTGTTGGAAGACCTGTTCAGAGTCTGTCTATTCTAAAAACAATTTCTTGCTTAACATGCATAGTCCTGAAAATGTACATGCTAAAATAGGAATGCCACTAGACTTTTATAGCACTAAACTTCTATATAGTGGCCAAGAAAATTTCACTGTGTACTTTTAAAATAATTCTTTGTTTGTTTATTAGCTAAAGTCAGTCTGTTGAATTCTGGCTAAGACATCGTAGTACAGACTGGTTTCTGATAAATTACATTGTGTGTGATATGACTACATTTCTGAAACTGTTGTTTCTGCCTCAGCAAATGACTGGTTAATGAAACAGGGTTGGACAGATTCTGGTTTTGTCTGTGCTTTCCCTGACTATTTTAGCATGTTTGGTATTGGCAGTACTTTATTAAAATTGGCAATAACTACATAATAATTCAATTTTAACTTCAAATTCACAAAGCAGCTTGATTGGGGGAATGTTTTATTTGCTATACTGGCAACAGTAATTCAACTTTTAAAAGTAATGCTGGCGGGATACAGTAAAGGAAGGCACAAAAATGGAAGGGGGATAAAGCCTTCAGAAGAAACAAAGTAGAGAGCAGGTATTCAGTGAAACAGAAGGGAGAAGGGAAACAGAAAAAGCACAGTCAAACTGCTGTGGGGACAATTTTCAAATCTCCCTGGGATTAGTGCTTTGGCACTTTCCATGCTTTCTGCCAAAGGCCACAACACAGGTATGCACTGATGCTGTATAGTTCTGGGTCTGGTTGGGCAGCCAGGGAGGATGAATCTTACTTCATGTTGTTTCTTCAGTGCAGGAACATTGACAGCTTTTATTGTTACCAGTGCTTCAGAAGGCATTTTTTTCTTGCCGTCTATATTTTTCAGTATCGGATATGTGTTTAGTTAATTTTTAGCATGTATTAGTATGATAAACATGACTGTAGATTTAATGGAAGGAAGCAGTAGCGTGTTCAGTTGACTTGGGAATGCCTAAAGGAAAATTTCATTCCTATGTAGATTTTAAAAATCATGTCAGAATTTGATGATGGAGAGATGTTAATAAAAGATTCCAAGTTTTACAAAATTACTTTAAAACAGATTGCTGGTTACTTCAGAAAAGTCATCTTCAAATATGCAAAATGCTTCTATCTCATTTCTGGTTATTTTAGGTTCTTCAGTCTGCAAATGTAGTCATAGAAAAGACTGCAACTTGCATTTTTAGTAATGTGAATCAGTATATTGTGTTCTGAAACCATTGTCTTTTTTTCCATTACAGATGGAGAAGAGAAAACATACGGTGGGTGTGAGGGCCCAGATGCTATGTATGTGAAGTTAATATCCTCTGATGGCCATGAGTTCATTGTAAAAAGAGAGCATGCATTAACATCAGGAACAATAAAAGCTATGTTGAGTGGACCAGGTAAGTACAGAAGACTTAGTACCTTTACCTTCTTTGTTTTCACTTTTGGAGAGTTTGAATTTTTATCATCCAGTAAGTGAAACTTTGAAAAAATTATAACTTTTCCAAAAAAATGATAACTTTTCCACATCCTGCCTAGTTCCTGGTTCCAGCAGGTTCATTTCTGTTGGGGTATTGTGGTACCAGACTTAAAATTGGACTCTGCTTTTTGGGCTTTTAGGGATCTTACACTGTCTTACATTGCTACTAGCTTCCCATGGTATAAGAACTTGAGGGTATTATATGAAACATGGAGCTGCCAAGTTCAAAATGAATGAGAGCTGGTAGTTCTTTATTTCCACATCCATGACAGAACTTCTGGTATTCCATATGGAATTAATTTTCTTCATAGCAGGTCACAGGGTTCTGTGCTTTAGATTTGTGTCTAAGACAGAGCCAATAACACACCTGTTTTAGCTGTTACTGAAAGGTGTTTGCACACTGTTCAGGCCTCCTCTGTTTCTCGCTCTTTCCCCACTCAATAACCAGACAGGAGGGTGTGCAAGAAGCTGGGAGGGAGCACAGCCAGGCACGTGACCTGAACTACTGAAGGAGATATTACATTCCATATGTCCTGTTCCAAAGTAAAAAAGGGAAGTGAGCCATCTTTTGCTGAGAACTGGCTGGTGATCAGTCTGCCCATGGAAAGTGGTTATTACCATTGCATCACTTGTTTTGTTTCCTTTCTCTTCTCTCGACCTACAAGTTTTCTTGTTTTTACTGTTCCTTTCCTCTTCCCTTGTCCACCCACAGTAGGGGCAAATGAGCAAGCGGCTCTGTAGTGCTTTGCTGCCTTCTGGGGTTGAGGCCACATGATGACAACATCCTGTGGCAAGGAGTTCCTGAGCTTAATGATGCAACTTAGCTTGAGGCGAGGGTAGATAAACAGGAGGGAAGGACCTCATGTGTGCCTGAATGTATGAGACCATATCTGGTTTAAGAAGTGTCTGAACTAATTTTTGAAGACCAAAAGGATGGGGGAGAGAATAGGGAGGAGTTAACACAAGTGCTTTCTCTATTCTATACTCTCATTCTGTGCGTTTACCTTTGACCACTTGAGTGGCTGGGCAGCAGGCTACGTGGAGCTTGGAGCTAAATATGGTCTTTCATGTTCTCTTTTAGATTCTGGTGAGACTGGAGAGATCTATTGGTTTAATATATTTTTAATTGCTTAGTAGTACTTGGGCAAACTGTGCAATTAAAATTCTCAGTGTCATTTTAACAGCTGCATTTGAAAATATGTAGTAAGTGTTTTGTGTCCATGTCAGCCTCTCAGACATCTAAGAGGAAGAATAGTTACGAGACCTGCTCTGAATTCATTCAGAGTGAAGGAATAAAAGGCAAAGTAGTCTGCTTAGAGGGCTAGAAACTGACTCTGTAAAGGACTCAGCAGTCAAGAATATTTTATATAAGTACTAACAAGATAAATAGGTCACAAGGGAAAGTACTGTTGCTGTCTAGTTCAGTAGGTCATCATTTCAGTGATGTGTATGTCTTTTCTTTCAATGCTGTAGCTTGGCCAATATGCTAACATTTTTTCTTTTGCTTCCAACTGTTCCTATACTAAAATTAAAGCCAGATTGGCTTCAGTGCATGCAGATATTTCTACACAAATCTCTGTAGACATCAGTAAATAGCTCTGCTTTGTAGCTAGAAGGAGATGCCCACAGAAATTGTGGGAACTAAACATTGCTAGTCTCCCATAAACATGGAGTTAATATTGGTATTTTTTATTGTCTTTCAATTTAATGAGTTGAAAGTCCAAAGGTGTGAGGGGAAGAGAGACAACAATAATAGAAATCCTGTGGGACTAACCATAGGATCTTAACTTTTGTATCATCCAGGTTTCATGGTTATAGGTACTATAGAAAGCAAATTTCAAATGTACTTGTGTTTTGAGATTTGAATTCTGAATAAATTCTTTCGTATCTAATAGGGATAAACTTGTACTGCATGTAAACTTCCCTCCAGTATAACAGAAATTTTCCTGTCCCTGCTGTCTGTTTCCACAGCTTATCAAGTTAATGCATTTTTGAGGTTTCAAGTCTACCTGAAACTAAAATATTAGAGGAATTCAAAGCTACTGGGTCATAGAAGGGATTACTGATATACACATATATGTGTGCATATGCAGATATGAAGCATCTAGGAACCTTTTTTTCCTTGGATAAGACAGCTAGAAATTTGGATTGATGCCTCTTAGAGCTTAGCACACAGCTAAGTACCTATCAGCTGTATTGGAGTAAACCTAAATTTCTGGTGTAGTTGTTCAGAATAATGTTGATAGGCTGCAGCCTAAATAAACATTGCATAATGCTGGGTGTCTTAACATTCTTGAGGGCTCTGAATGTGGCACATCCTGCTTTACAGTGGAGAATCTAATACCCTGGAAGATGACACTTAGGCAGGTCTATTTAGAATGCATTGTATTAATACGGTAAGTTGCTTCATTATGCAGTCAGTTGAGATTTTGACTTCTGGTTTGGTGTTCTTTGTTGTTTTTTTTCTTTCTACAGGTCAGTTTGCAGAAAATGAAACAAATGAGGTCAATTTTAGGGAGATCCCATCCCATGTCCTATCCAAAGTATGCATGTATTTCACCTACAAGGTCCGCTATACTAACAGCTCTACGGAGATTCCTGAATTCCCAATTGCACCTGAAATTGCACTGGAACTTCTGATGGCTGCAAACTTCTTAGATTGTTAAATAAAATAAATTATAATAAAAATGTAAAACTTTTTTCAGTATTTAATACATGTAGTTCAGTTAGTAACTTTTTTCAGATAGCATGTTGCGTGTGTGCTGTTGAGAACTATAAAGTTCACTGCAGAGGCAATTGCCTTCAGTTCTTTTGCATATAGCAATCATTCAGTTGGAGTTTGTTTTGCTGCTTACACAAATAAGGACCTTTTCACAAACTGAGACAAATAAACAAATATGCCAATTAGTAGATGGCTATGCCTTATCCTTTAGGTGTGGTAGAACTTTCTTTTAATACAATGACTGTAGCAAATACTGGAGTTTAGTCTAATACTCTCTAAAAGATAATTATAGTTACATTTGAGTAGCTGTTAGGGTTTCTAGCTTTCTCTTATTTTTAAAGTTTCTAAACATCTGAACTTAATCTCCTTTGTAAGATAGTTGTCCTGTAGCATAGTTCCACTGACTAGATTAGAAGTGCCCTCTTTGTATACTGTCAGTGATATTCCATTTAGGTTGAAAGTGGAGTATGTAGGAGAATGCTTAAGGCTTTTAATTTAAGTCATAGTATAGACATGTGCAAAGGTGTACTTAATAACATTTTGCTTCTATAACCTCAGTTTACCCCATTAGTAATTTCAAATATTCCAGTCACTTGTCAGTACAGTAAGACTGTGATCCTACTGACAGTGACTTTTAAGGGGCAAAATAACTTGTTAAAATCTGTGTATATTATCTTCTATATAACATATATGGTTTTTCTTAATATGCTGCCACTTGACCTGATAAGGATTTTATATGGCTTCAGTTATGGTTTATTTCCATTGTCCTGATTGTTTATGTAAAGTCTGTATTTAGAGTAATAGTCATTTAAATTTTGTAACATAGCAACTGAAAAGATAGAAGTTGTCCTACCTTTTACCTCTTCCTCAACTTCTCTCTTGTATCCATAGCAAAAGACCCTGAAATGTGGAGGTCTTTTATATTTGAAGGAAAGGACATTAAGCAGATGTTTTAGGAGCTGTTTTATAAATTTCATAGGTATTTCCAGTGTTTTTACAAATGTTTTAGGGGAAAAGGATTGGCAAGCCACTGACATAATACTAGAGTGGAATATGTTATCTCTTGCTAGATCCTGCTGGCAGTTGCCTGTAGTATCAGTTCTTTGTTCAAAACAAGTTTCCATAAAGAAAACAAACAACTTAAGAAGTTGCTTTTTGTTCAGCTGCAGCCTGAAGAACCCTTCTGCTAAAATCATCTGTAAATGAGAATAAAACTAATGCATCATGAGAAATGATGCAAGAACAATGTAATTAGCATTTCCATCAGCTGCCACTGCTTCAGCTTGGTTTTGATCAAGAAGTGATTGTGGTCTATCATGGAAAAATCTCACCTACTGGTGGTGGAACCTCTTTCTTGATGTTTTAACTCACAGCTAATTTAGAGGGCTGAAACTCTCCTCTAAACCTATTTGTCAACATAAATGCAACTTGGAAGAGATTTTCCTGGATGAAAACTAGTAACTTAGATAGACTATGCAGTCTGCCCATGGAGGAGGTCAGTTCTGACAAATGAAATTTTATTCTGGGCTTAAACAATGCTGACGTTTGTCAGTGTGTTGGTAGAGTAGCTGACATTTATTCACGTCACATACTTTGGCACAATTTAATGTGTTTAATGTGGGGATGTTTGTGACTAGATCGGCTTTGCATGGTAAAGCTGAAGTGCATTGTAGGGTGATTGTCTGAAATTCCATGTGTAAGCACTCTGGTCAGTGCTGTTAGTAACTCATTTTCAAGAGCACTAGAATGATAAACCAGAGATACCCTGTTATGCTGCTTTTGTTAGAGCCGCTAGGAATACCCTAAAAGGTCAAGGAATACCAACATGGATATTTTAGTCACAACTGCATATCAGTCTGAGTGAGTCTTAAGTTCACTGGCCGTTTTTAATAGACTTGAGGCCAAAAATTATTTTGTTTTAAACTAAGGCAAAAAGGATGTCATTTTTTAAAACAGTGGGTTTTTTTCATTTTTTTTCTCTTTCTTCCCCTTTTTAAGCATTCTAGAACAATTACCTGAATTTTGTTAAAATACATTTGCATTTTAAGATTCTGTACTTTAGCAGTAAGGTAAAATAGCTGGTTTAGCTCTGAATAATAATTTTGTTGGTTTTCTTTTAGCTTAATGTATTATACAGTAGCTTTGAACACTCAGGAATTGCAGTAGTGTCCTAGAGTGCACTATTTGCAAAACCACTGGCTGTTAAAATGAACCAGATTTCTAAGTGGGAGGGGGGCAGGGGGAATTAGTGCAATTTCCATGGTAGTTAAATGGGTATGCTATTATCAGACAATTGGAAACTTACCACGCTTAACCCCTGAGTTCTAAATAAATTTCAAAGTTGAAAATTTTTAAACCTGTGTTTCTGTTGATTTATGACATTTTAGAGGAAGTGTTCATATGCAGAATCCATCCATTTCATGGCTATACTATATGGTGAGCAAAATGCTAATATAATTAATATTTGGGTAATAGGTTGTGAAGCTGCATGTATAAAACAAAAGGTGGTGGGTTTTTTCATAGTTCTGAAGAGTTTCACAGAGTTGAAGTACTAAGATATCTTTGTGCTGCTCTGAATTACAAGCATCCACAATTTTCAGCACCAAGTACTAAAAAGGCATAGTATTTCTTGAAGAGGATACTTTTAAGGATACTACAAGGATATCCTGCTGGTGATATTTTGAAAACTTCAAGTGTCCTGTGATAACTTCTTTTACTTAGAAAGGTAGCCCTGTATTTGAAGTTCAAATCTGAAGCTGAACTGCTGATATAGACATAAAAACTTCCAGATTCTTTATTAACTGTAAACAATGAGTAGAGTTATGCTGTTATGGTTTGTTGTCATTTGAGTATGTATAAGCTGCTGAAGAAGTCTCTGATGGTCTCCAATGTGAAATAGTCTGCATTTAGAATGATCAGAACTCCCTTTGACGAGATACAAAATTCCTTTTTGGTTTTGAACTTGAAGAAAGGAGGATTTACCATCAGGATTCTCTTTCCCATTATATTCCACAGATGTTGAACATGGTATCCGAAAGGCATTTCTCAATTAGTGGTAGGAAATTTGGAAAATCAGTTGCTTCTGTCTGTGTTTTATTGCTATTTTATTTCACAGGCCTAAATTGCAGTAGTGACTGTTTGGTTTTTTACCCTTTTCTTCTGTTTACTTTGCCCATTGAAAGGGTGCTCCCAAAACTTGCCTAAATCTGTTGGTTTATGTGATGAAGTGGGCAAGGAATGTAGCAGGGCAGGAAAGTTAACTTCTCAGTGCATGTTTTGTATTCCTAGTTTAATTTTGTCAGGTCTCAAATATTGCAGTGTAATTTAATGGAGTAACAGTTACTGCAGAGTAAACAAAAGCACAAGGAGAAGTAGCACTATTCCTACCTAAAAACTAAGGGTGGAAGTTGTGGTACAAACTTAGTTTCAACACCTGAGTAAGACAAAAAGAGCAGGAGTAACAGAAAAATAGCAAGAACTTATTGAAGATTGAGTGGATTTGGAAATTAAACTATGATTCTTGTTTTTGAAGACAGACTAAAGCTTTAGAAGAAAAAGGCTTTTAGGGATCTTTCCCATAGAAAAAGTTCAACTTTGGAAGACTTTTGACAAATAATGAACTGGATTGGAGTTGGATTTCTTTTTAAATGTAGCTTATTAGATGGCAATCTTATGGAGAGATAACCAGTGCAGGTGTGGCTCAATGTTTGCATGAGCTAGAAAAGAGGACAAAGTAGATTCTGTGTTTATTATTAGCCACCTGTGAAGCTAGAATGTCGTCATGAAGGCAGCACAGAAAAGAGGGAGTTTTTATCGAGTTTTAGCAAGTGTTATGTGTCCTGAAATAAAGCTTTGCATATACTGCATCTGAAATGTAGGTTGTGCAGTTTCTCTTCTGTGGGAGAAAGGTCACTGAGAAAAACAACAAAACCAAAAAAATCTGTCTCTGTCATTACCATGTTACTGTTTTATGTTTACAGAATACAGGATTTTCTTCTCAGGCTAAATGGGAGGAGATCAGAATTGCAAGATCATGATTGTTCTTTGACAAATGGAGTACTTCAACATTTTATCCTTTTGAGCTTTCGTAATCAGTTTTCAAGATGCAAGTCATATAATGTTTTGTTGTCTCACATGTTGAGGGTAGAATTGGAAAATTAAATTAAAATTGCCCCTGAAATATATACTGCCTTTTAGATCAGTGAAAGTAACCACATGAGAGCTTCTAGATAAATTAAAGCCACAGTTCAGTGCAAAAGTTGCTAGTTTTCAGGATAGTTTGTGGGATTAGTTTTTTCTGAATACATGCATGGATTAATGCTGTTCTGTATTTATTTGTAGTTAATTTCGTGCTACAACCAGAAGTTACTTTGAAGTTAAAAAAGCAAATACTGTTAATTCCATTAATGTTAATTCACATTGAAAACTGCCTTTTCAGGTGAGAATTCATAGCTAAGGCTTTTTTTCCTATAAAAAATATGCTACTGGTATCCTATTTACACTAATAAGCGTATCTACCAAATCACCACTACACAAAACTATAAATAATACATAATCTGTATTTTATGTTACTGTGAATTCTTCTTACTCTGTCTAGCAAAACAATGGGATGCCTGTTATGCAGATTAAAAAGTTGTCAATTGTGGTTGGTAATGCCAAGCTTGAAAAGTATCTAGAATGTTAATGCATTTGGCACAAAGGATTTATTTTCTCTTTCTATACAGAGAAAATATGCTTCCAGCATTACCATACTAAGCTGACATATAATGTTTTCCAGAAGTGACACTCCATTTGAGTCAGAATTATTTGTAGTTTGCTACAAACGAAACATGAAAATGATATATCAATATTTAACATTTAAGCTGCTTTCATAGTTGTCAGAGATATTTGACTTATACTAAACAACTATGACTTGAGGAGAGAACATCTGAAAATACTCAGCTGAAATAGTCAACTGCTCACCCATTCTGTTTTTACATCATGGCTCTGGTTCACGGTAATTGTATCCCATATGAAGTCTTCTCTTTCCCGAGGGACATTAAACAAACCAACAGGCTGGACGAGTGTCATCTTGGTGTACAGGCCTGCGAAATGAAATTCAAGCTCTGTGCGTAGTGTGCAGTCTGATGTGCACAGCTGAAGGAATTGCTTGTTAGCCCTTGGGAACTGTGGTGGTTTATCACACATCTGTAGAGGCTACCCAAGATGCCTCTTCAGTAGTTTTATCTTGCTTCTAGGCTGGCAAAACCAAACAGCTGCTTAATTTTGAAAATTCTTTATCATTATCTTCTTTGTTGGTTATGAAATCAGAGTCACTTCTGTGCATTCCTAAAAACAACATGAACTAGGTGTTCATGTAACTCTTGGAGTCACCTGAGAAGCCTCCCGTTCACAGGTTTTAGAGATAAAATTTCTAGATTATAATTAGATTTGAATCTTGGAGGTATTATCACTGAGCAGCTCCTGAACACTTGGATTTGACAGACACAGTAATCAATCTGCTCACATGGGCTGTGGATGCTTTTGATGTGGAAGAACTTTTAATAATTACATAACATTACACTTTTAAATGCATTCATCTACTTAATTGAGTATAGGTACTACACAGTCCTCATTAAATTTTTACAGCATTTGTCTTTGTAAGTTTTTATCTTTACAGCATTTGAAAGAATTCGAGGACTCCTGCTACCTAAAAACATCGCTTGACAATTACTACGAATTGGTAATTACAGCATATAAGAAGATCTTCATTCCACAGAGTTTTAAATCTCAGTGCCCTTCCTAAATTGGCAGGTAGGAGCGGAAGAAGCAGTTGGCACAATTCCTCTGTGGGGAGGGAGTCCTCCATGCTCAGGAGATGCAGTGTCCTGGCTCTGCAGATTACAGGTGTGATGCCACTCAGGCGATAAGGGGAGTTAACATGAATGTGCTGTTGACTTCTGTGTAAGGAGACAAGATGAAAACCGAAAAAGTACAGCGGACACAGGCAAAATAAATTGAGCTCTCGTGTCATTTTAGTACAAGGAATCATAAAGGAGCAAGTAGTGACAATTCAGTGTGTAGAAAAATGATACAGAAAAAAAAGGGTGAGAACAGAGGAAAAAATGTTTGGTGACATTTGAAAACATTATGGTCAACATGGGAATAGAATGTAAAATTATAGGGACTCTAATCAAGAATTATATTTTACTTTTGTGAAACTGTCTTCATATATCAGAAAATTATCTAATAAATGCAGTTCGAACATTAGTTGCATTTTTCCTGTAAGTATAAGGTTTTACAAACTCTGAAGAAAAGTGGATTTTTAGGTCAACTTCAAGAATGTTTACCAAAAAAATTTTAGTAGTAGGTACAATTTCATTATTTGCTCCATATGTTTTCCATATGTGAGTCATAATCGTGCATCTGATCAGATCAGTGTAAGATAGCCTCTGAAATAATGAAGATAACAGATTAAATTTCTCTTACCCATAAACTTTGAATATCTGGGACCCAGTATTCTGATCCTTGAATTCTCTGGACAAAATTCAGGTTGACTGGTGAAAGGTCAGAGTGCATTAGCTTAATACTAAAGCAGTCTTTTGCATTAGCTTAATACTAAAGCAGTCTTTGTAAAAAAACAAACATTTATTGTGTCGTCCATCTCTACCTCCAACAGATTAGGAAGGCTTAACTGCAGAAGAGTTTTCTCCTATGTTTTGCATAGGTAAAGGTAAAAACTGGAATGAAAACTAAATTTAAATAACTTACTCCTAGTGAAATTTACCCTCTCTGGGAATTAGGGCCTTTCCTTAGTGGGATTACTGGATAACTTAAGAAGAAAGTACTGATATTCATATATTCTTTCTCGAAGTCTGATAATGGTGTTTGTTTTCTTACTGTGCTTATGGGACTGATTCCCTAATCCCTATAGCATTATGCACTGTACAAAAACATCTCTGCAAGCCAGGTTACCAAGAAACGAGGAAAGGGAAAAAAACCAATAAAACATAGGGATAATTCTCCAGATTCCCCTATTCCCATGATGACAAGGAGCTAAAAAAATGTTTCATGCATATATTAGGCATTGCATGACACTTTAAAAAACCAAGATGTGACAACAGTGATAAAAGACACATTTGGTAGTCCTGTAAGAATGAGTTCAAAGTGTATTCAGGGATGGGGGATTCTGCCTACGAGTTTCAGCTGCAGCGTAATGCTTTAATTACTTACATACCCAGTAAAGATTGAATAGGTAGTAATTAACTCATGCTCTATTTATATGCAGGGTAAACTGTCCCTTGCTTTTCATGCCTACTGTCCTCAAAAATAGGATTTACAGCATAGATGAAGTTATCTCAGTTAACAATACTTCAGTAAAGAATGTAGTAGATTACTTGTTTTTAATATTAAAAAGCTCTGTGTGATAGATAAAAAAAGACTTATTGAGCATAAGGGCAGTTAAAAGCTATTTTTTTTTTTTTTTTGCAAATGTGGCTTTTCATCCAGAGATAATTTTCCGTCATTACAGAGTAGAAGTCATATTTGTACTGAATACAATTTGCTGAAGATAACAAAGCTGATCTTTCCATGCAAAACCAGCTTGCAGTCTATGGAGCATTCTGGCATTCACAAGCTTATGCTGCTTTATATCTTTTGACCTTCAACAGGGTTTTCTGGAAGAGGCTTAAGAAACTGAGTATAATGGTTTGAAATCAGTTGTATCTCGCTGTGATTACATCAACACAGATAGTCAATATGTCCATGTTTATTACTGAACACATGTCCATTGCTTAAACTTGATGTTCTTGCTATCTTTCTGGCATATGGCATTAAGAGATGTATTTTAGGATAAACATATGTTTGGATCATGCAAAACAACAACAACTAGTAAAACAGAAATGTTCCACTTAGTGCTGTAACAGCCTAAATTCATTCTGAAGAACTGCAGGAAAAAGAAACCTTTACCAACTCTATGTGCCTACTTAATGCAACAAATCCTCTGCAACCTAAATAGTCTTGCAAAAATCATATAGTAATAAATACTGACTTCCAGGGAAAACATAGTTGAGCAATATCAGGTTGCATGGCATCAGGAGCCCATAATTTGTCAATAAGAATTGAATTTAGAAGACAAATGTATAGGATGCAACTTTCATGATGATACTTTTCCCATCCTTACTTCTGGTAGGCTGATTTCCTTTCATACTCAAAATCAACAAATATTGAGTCTGTCTTCAGCAAATCCCTGCAAAGCCAAGGGCTTGTTCACTTCTGCAGCTACCTCACAGGGTAAGGATACTCCTGCTGTCTTCTGCTTAAAGGATTCTTCCTTTTAAGCAAACCCCAAAGTTTGTATGCTTGCTTTAACATTGACAACAATGTTGATGCTGGATAAAAGTTGGAAACTGATGCTATGTTGTGCTGGGGTTTTGTTTTTCCTCCAGTTAACTGTTTTCAAAGTTAAGGATATTAAAAACGTGCCAGAAGGTAAAGCTTGTACATAAAGCTTGTACATCACACTAAATAGTATGGTTGAACAAGGTAGACAGGCTTTTGAGTGCAGAACACTTCTAGAGGTCTAAAATTAAAAAGGATTTCAAAGGTAATACAAACTGCAAACAATTGTTGCAAATAATTTAGTTTTTGTGTATCAGGCCATCTCTGAAGAAAAGATCAGGGCTACCACTGGAGCAGAGGTGACTCAAGGAACTTTTAACATCATCAGAAAGGAGAGGGGCGAAGGGACAGAGGAAGAGGCTTCAGTGTTTCTGGAATGTGCAGCATGAGCAGTGGGGCGATGGGGATTATAATGACCTATAAAATCAGTTTCTCTGTTAAATCCTTAGTTTTACATAACCACTAGGATTATAAATTTTATAGGTTGTCTTTGGATAAACATTTTGTAGGTTTATCTTGAAGATCCATTAAGTCTGAAATACTACAGCAGGAATAACAGCTTTATGAAGCGTGTTTCCACAAGTTGTTTTATTTATTTACTGCACACGGTCACTCTACTGAGTGCTGCCTGTTTATTTTCAGCTACACAGATATGGCAAAATCATCTGGTGCAAAGGACAAGGATTATTCCAGTCCAGGAAAGGAAAACATAGACTCTAGAAATGCTCCGACTTAAAATACACCCACATACATTTGGACTCGTACGCCACCAGACACCAGTTCAGGAAAATCAGATGCTCTGTGGCAGAGCAGCACACAGGGAAGTGCTCCGAAGGAGAGCCGCTGGCCGGGAGAGCCGCGCACCCCGCCGCAGCCCTTCAGCTCCGGCTGCCGCCCGCCTCGGGCCGACCTGCGGCGGGATCTAGTGACAGGACATGGAGTAATGGGACACATTGAAAGAAGAGGGATTTGTGGTAGGTATCAGGAAGAAATTCTCTACTGTGAGGGTGATAAGGCACTGCAAGAGGAGGTTTGTGGACGTCCCATCCTTGGCAGTGTTCAAAGCCAGGTTGGAAGGGGCTCTGAGCAGCCTGGCCGGGTGGGAGATGTCCCTGCCCGTGGCAGGGGTGTGGGATCTAGATGATCTTCCAAGTCCCTTCCCACTCCTTAACATTCTACGGTTCTGTGGTCTAAACCAGCACATTTTACCTAAATTCGAAATGGATTTTTAGCCTGTAAAGTTTCCACTCCATTTCATTATGACTCTCCCACCAGGGCACATGAGGCGTGAGGGGAGCCCGGAGAAACCCACGAAACGGAGTGGCACACTCCGCAGTAACTGAGTCACTTAAACACTCCGCACGTGCAGCTCTAAAAACCTTCACAAACTGAAGCCGGCTGGGGATCAACCCCTTCTCGCCCCCGCGGGTGGCGGTGACGGACATCGCCAGGGCGAGCAGGGTACGGGCAGCGCCGGCGGAGCCTGCCTGGCAGCGGGAGCGGCAGCGCACAAACACACACCGCCCGCGTTCCCCGGGCCCTCGCCCCGCGCACGCGCGGCCGCTCAACGGCGGGCACGGGCACGTGACCGGGGACCTCGCGGGGCGGGGCCGCCCCGGCGGCGGCGCAGAGGGGAGGGGGAGGAGGCGGATCCATCATGGCGTCGATGCAGGTGAGGCGTCTGCGGCGGAGCCCCGGGGCAGCGCTGGGGCCGGGCGGCGGCGGGGGTAGCCAGGAGCAGCCGTTCCGCCGGGCGCGTGCGTGCGCGGCGCGGAGGGAGGAACTGCCTGGGCAGAGGTTGAGGGCGTCGAGCTCCCGGCTAGTGGGGCCGCGGAGGGCAGGTGGCGGCAGGGAAAGGCCGGTCCGGCGGCGGAATGGAAGGGAGACGCGCAGAGGTGTGAGGGGCGAGGCTGAGAGTCGGACGGCGGCGGGCGGGGCGGGCGCGGGGAGAGACACCGGGCCCGGGGCGCAGGGGAAGAGGCGCCTCAGGGAGGCGTCTGGCAGCGATGCCGCCGCTTCCTGGGCAGACGAGGGAAGGGCGAAGCGATCCCTGCCCCCCGGGACTTGGGGGGGCCGCAGCTTCGCTGGACGCCGTGGGAATGTGTATCACACCGTGCCGGGTGGGTGGTCAGGGGTACCCTCGCCGTGGCATCGTGGGGGCCGTGACCAACAGCTCCGAGTTCCTGGGGTTCCGGCGCTGTAATCCACCCGCACAGGGGGACTGGGACAGGCATGTCCTGCTCTAAGCCGCGTGTTGCCCGTGGGGTTTTCTTTCTCTCCGTGAAATGAGGTTGCGGTGTGGTGTCAGCTCTGTGGACAGGTAACGTTTGGCTTTCTCGGGCGGATGGTATTGCTGTAGGTACAGTAGGATGGAACATCCAGCTGCCTGACAGGTATTTCCAGCTGAATTATTCATTCATACCTACTCCAAAAGGGTTCTTTAATAGGGACTGCAGAAATTGCTCTGATAGAATGGATCACTTTCACTGTGTGCTGCTCTGAGTGGGTGGTGCTTTATTACGACTGGGGCAGGAGAAAAGATCTCTAGGTTTTGTGGCAGTGGCCTCTGTCTCTCCTTATTTAACCAGCAGCTTCTCTACTTTTCCTTGGATCTTTATAGTTTTACATTTTGTTTTTATATTTGGATCATCTAGATCTCCTGTCTTCTCATTTTGGTCCAGTATAGCTTACATTTTTTTGTCATTAGTAATAGAACAGCGCAGAAACAGTGTACAAAATGAGTGAAATTTGTTTAATTTTCCTAATAACCTGGATTTAGCATAGCTGAACTGAACTGTATGGGATAAAAATGATTCTCCTGAAGTTTAGAAGCTTAACTCCCCCCCCCCTTCCCCACCATTCCATGGTATGTCTTTCAGAGTTACTGAAATGAAACGAGATCAAGAAATTGAACATACTGTACAGAATGTTCTTCTTTTAGCGGTAGCCTAGGCAGGTAGTCTGATGTGCCTTAGTTTTATTAGCTCTATCTAGCAAATGTGTTTTTGCAATGCTTTTCTTCTGATGTGCAGGCTTTTGCAAGCTCGACTGTAAAATAGAGGCTATAGTTTATTAAGAAGCATCTTTTATAAAACTGTGTGAAAAGCAGTGAAATGGCAGCTATGAACCGGGAAAGGGGGACTCTGTAAAGGGACTTGGTAAAGCTGTGCTGTGTCGCTGTCTCTGGCCTAGTAAATAACCTTCTACAGTGTGCCTCACCCTGATTCCTGTTGCTCTCTTTGTAAAGGGGGAAAAATGGTTACATATTAAATGAGGTTTTTGAGCATACATGAATGACAAATGTTGCCTAAACATCAGATGTGTGGAGGGTAATACTCGCTTCCTGAAATTACGGCTGTGCTAAGTCTGATGTGTAATTGCTTTCATTTTAGAAATACCAGGTGTAAAACGACACTTTCTGTTTTCTTGCATGATGTTCTGTTGTCTTTTGATAAGAGAGTCAAGGACATTCATGAAGGTTTCTTGGTCTATATGTTGCTAATTGCATGATGCTCCAATTACGCCTATTACTCCTATTGCATGACACTCTATTACTTCCTATGTTTAGTTAAGTACTAATTTAATTATATAGTTTAGCATGTTGGAAAGGAGTTGTAAACAGGAAGCATACATTAAAATTTAGTAAATGAACAGTAGAACCAGTAAGTTTATCGTAGACATGCTCCCAGATGAGCAAGATTTCAAAACTCTGAATTCTCTCAATTAACATTTAAGTATTCAGTGTGAAAAAATGTTTTACAGAGGAAACCGGTATGTATAATTTTAAGTGGTTTTTTTTTGGTTCAGAATTATTTATTATAATTATTGTTGTCTTCTAAGTTGCCTGACGCAACAAAGAGATGTCCTTTTTCTGATTAAGTATAGTGTTTTTAAATACACAAGTTTACCTGAAATGTTTGTGTAACTCATTGCCATCTCTGACTATACCAGTGGTCTGACACTGTACTGTTATGACAATATTATTGATTTTATTGATAAAAATGATACATTGGTACACAAAGTAAGTTCTAGTTAGTTCTCCAGCTGCTGTAATTTTATACAACAGTGTATGATGCCCCAGGTTAATTACATTTTATTTTTACAGATCCACTGAAAAGTCTCAGATTAAGTTACAAGAGTTACCTGATTAGCCTGTTCTTAGTCAGTCTACAGTGAAGTTTTGAAACGTGTAACAAATTGCCTCTTTTTGCTAATGGCTGTGAGCATCGAGCTGAGCAGTTGCTGCAGTTCAGTGGATGCACAGTAACTTGTGAAACTTGTGACTTTGAGCCTTTGTGTGTATCATTAAATTCATAGTGATTTTTGTCTGTGTGGACAGTCTTTAATGGGAGTTTTCTGTAACCCTTTTTTTCTCAATGTAGCCCTCTTTTATTTCAATTCTTATGAGATACTATGTTTTGTTTTCTAACCACAGTGTTGTTGCTAATTTGCCTCTGCTGGACTGGTTTAAACCTGGTTTGCATAACTTTAGGCAAATCATATTTTTTTCTTAAAAAAAGCTAAGACACCCCAGACAAGCCTTTAAAGGAAGAGCGCTTATTTTCAAGAATTTTCCCAGAAAAAGCCCGAGCTTATGCAATGTTCTCCTGGATAAAAACGCATAAATATTCTGAAAATGCACAAGTAATATAGAACAAGGGAAGAAAATGGATTTGCTTTAGAAAACTTTGATATAGCATCTTTAGTAACCTGAAGCCTTTAAAGGCAAATGCTAAAGAAATAGTAGACAGTAAACAGTTGTTCTCAGAACAACTGGAAATGCAGGACTTGCACTATGAATAGAAGAGCAGGTAAAAATAGAGTAAAGAAGTTCAGTTGAAAATGTACAGAAAATACATAATTTCTGTACAAAGTGTTAAGTAATTAAAACTTTTCCCTCAACGTCCAGATATGAACTATTTGCATCATAAACTTGGAAGATTGACTTTATTGATAATACTGATATCTTAATTACTATGATTTACCTTTCCCTTCTTTTTAGTTTTAATACTACAAACCCTCAATTTATTTGTGAAATAGTGAGAATATTTAGAGGGCTGGTTTTAAGGTTTTTATTATCAGAATAACTTCTCATATATTCTGTAAAGTTAGGCACTTAAGATTTGTGCTTGTAGGTATTTACAACTGATTGAATGCAGAGCTAAGGTAATTAATGACACAGACAACTTCAGTAAAGAGTGTAGGATGTTAGCTTTCACTGTGCTTCTGTGTTATGCCTCAAAAACTGCTGTGGTGGCCTACTGTCAAATTACATGCACACAACAAAATAAAGTGCTACTTGAAATATCTTGTTCCATCAATATAATTTTTCTTTGAAAACGTGTGTCTAAGCATCCGTTTAATAAAATAACTCTGAGATGACAATGCAGAATTCATGGCCAGTTTGAGATCGCAATGAACTTGTATCACAGAATGCAAGGTAGTAATGATACAAAAACTTCCCATGAGTTTCACCCTAATATTTTCAGTCGGTGGGATAGGGGTTGAGGAAAATATTTACAGGCTGCTGAAATCTTCGGAAAAAATACATACACTCTTGGTTACACCTCTTTCTATTCTTTACCTGTGCTTCTGGTGTTAGTGGAAATTCTGTGTTTCCAGCTGTTCTCAGAACAATTACTTATTGCACAATCTTTGCTCAACACTGGCAGTGTTTTTATTTAATGATTTGGCAATAATTTTTCTTATTTAAAAGCTTTGTCCAGGAAAAAGTATTAAGCTATTTTTATGTGTTCCAAAAAAAGCCAAAACCCTAACCTTAAGTGAGGAAAGCTTTCATTCAATTGGAACTTGGATGATTATGCACATTGGTTCTGTACTGTTAAATGTCATAGTGCAGGATGCTGTTTATGTTGTTACAAAAGAGAAAAAAGGAAATCAGTGGGTGCTGTAGCTATATAACCAATTCTGGGATATAAACAGAATAAAATTATGGGTAGTTAATAAAGTATTTAGTGGTTCTATTGGTGAAATGCTATTGAAGATAAAATTTTCAGTAATTATTTGAACTGAGAAATGCGAGTACCATAATTGAAACCAGAATGAATAGAGAGTAAAAATAATTTCCTCTGTCCACTAAGAGATTGTTAGTCCTTTACATAACCTTTGGTAATCAGTCTGTACTGATGTGTGCTGTATTAGCTTTGGCATATAACCATGCTAGAGTGAAGTAAGATAAATACAGAGTTTTTAGTAATTTTACCAAGATGAGTTAATTTAATCTTGGGAGTTTATTAATAAAGTTTTGTCTTAAATATCAACTGAAGTTTAAAATTTGCTGTCTTCATTCAGTAAAGATAAATAAAATAAAAGTTATGGCTTTAGGCCCTAAGGAGTCTCATTTGCTTGTTTTTGTATCTACCTGTGTAAATAGAGTTTTGGGAAATACTTTGCTGTGCAGCAGCTGCAGAGTTTTTGAGCTAGGGTGGAAGAATTCACTTCAGAGAAAGAAAGCAGTAGTAGAAAAGCTTATTGAAACCAGTGTCCCCTGAGCACTATCAGCAGCTCTTCCTTACAAATAGACCAACTATACAGCTAAAATGTAAAAAACCATGGATGCTTTTAACCTGTCACATTGAACACTGGTATCTCATGGATATGTATATTATTTCAATCAGGAAAATAAAATAGACAGGTGTTTGTTGTAAAGAATAGTAATTCTGGTTGATTGCAATTATTTTTTGCTCTTTTATAGTCTCTTATACTTGTATTTAGGCCTAGCTATTCAAGTTTCGAGAAGAGAAAAATAAAACAATACATTTGCAAGAGCCAGGGAATGTTGTCTTGTTAAGCTGCTTCCTTGGAAGGCTCTGTGGGTTTGTCATTAATAAGCTAAAGCAGCTTAGCTCAAACAATGTGCGAAACTCAATGATGAAGTACTTTCTCTAATTGTTTGCTCCAATTCTACCGAGCTAAGAGTTTTAGACTAAAGGATCTTCTCTCTCTATTATACAGGTATAGGTCATACTGGCAACTACGCCCAGAGACTGAGATTGGATTACCCTTATTCATGTGAAAGAGAGAAGGCACAATTCCCAGTGAATTTACCCATGCTTACGGCTGTGTGCAAGGAACGTGAATGCTTTCAGATCATTAGATCATGTCTCTCACACAGCCTTGGTTTACAGCTGAGAGATGAGCGTTCAAGCAGATTACAGGCTAAAATTTCCACTAGGGCAGAGGGGAAGAGGATGACGAAGGTCTTTTGCTTAGTACTTGGAGCCAGAAATTTTGTGCGTCTTGCATGGCTTTGAAGCAATGAAGGACTGTGACAGAACTGTCAGCTAGATATATAGTTTTTGTCTTTTGAAGGGAGGAAGAGATGGTATTATCTATTTGCTGAGGCCTATTACAACTTCATTTACTGAAAGCAAATGAAAATAAACAGGTTAAATGTTTTAAATAAAAAGAGCCAGTAGGCAACCTTTTGTGATCAATGAAGGTCGTGTAACATGTCTTCTGCCTGCTTTTGATAGTTGAAGGCTTTCAAAAGGTATTCTGGAATCTGTTTGAGCCTTTGCAGTTGTTTGGGGTTTTGTTTTGTTTTTTTTGTTTTTTTTTTTACTTTGCTCTGTTCAAAAATATGTTCTGGAATCTGTGCAAGCCTTTGCAGTTTGCTTTTTTGTTCACTTGTTTTTCCTCAGGTGACCTTAATTACTAGCATGAAAAACAGGTATCAGTCAGGGAAAGAAGGGAGAGAACCTTATAATTTACCTTCCTAAAAGCAATATTAATGTGTTACTAAAGGAAGGACAGAAGTTAGTGGTGGTAAGTCAGGAATTGTGAGACACCTCATTTTTGCTAATTAATGATCTCATTGAGGATACTAGCTATTCATCCTTTCATACACAGTACTAAAAAATAATTGTTTCTCCTTGGGTGATTACAAATACAAAGTTGTTTGTCATCTTTTTTAATTCAACTTAATTAAAAGTACTGCTTAATCGGTCTCAAGAAAAAAATCTGTATATGTGTCAGTAAATGATGATAATAGTTTAGTAGAGCATAGCAAATACTGTCTCTGAAAGTCTGCTGGTATAAAATGCTTCATAGAATTTGATGCTACTTGTTCATATTGATTTATTTATTTCTTCTTTATTAGGAATTGGTGGCCAGTAATAAGAAACCTAAATCCATTCAGTTTCCTTGCCCCTTCTTAAGTTAGAAACTCTCTCCCTGTCATATTTAGGGATATGGATTGGATGAGTATTTAAATCTTGTTACTGTTTGATACTTCAAACATTTTACCTCTTTTTCTCTCTAAAATGTTTTTTGTCAGAATAGAACACTTTATCTTGGTTACCAACTACTGAAATGTTTTTATAAGGATGAGAAATTCCCTGGTAAACATATGGTTGACCTCATTGTGCCAACCTTCACTATTTTCTTAAATTAATTTCTTTAACTGAAGCAGCTCAAGTAGTGCCAGACTCTTTTCTTTAAAAGATAAAATTATCTGTGGTTGACTTTTTATTACTGTGTGTGGCTTGTGCTGGGCGTTGGTATATTTAAAGACTCCATTTACAAAGCAGATGACTCGCTGTCAGTTTCATCTTATTCTGTAACAGTGGATTCCACTTAATCTGCTTTCAAATGGCAGGTTCATTGTAAAAAACTTGATTATCTGGCAAAAAGATTTTCAGAATGTGAAGTACAGAATGTTTCCTTTGTATGCATATAATTATTGTGATTTATCTTTAATCATACTGTAGTTATGATTTCAGGTTGATCTTGTCTCTTAGTCAGTTTAAGTCAAACGTATTATCCTCTTTTAAGGAGGACTGTTGCTTTGACCTTTCAGATATTTCAGAATATCTTGGAGCATATGAAGATAATATTCTGTTATCAAACTGAGAAATCAACAATCCTTCCTCTTACCACCCTCAATCCATAACTGGATTTTAAAAATTTTTAAATGCTCAGAAAAACAAAAGATGAGTGATAGGAACTTATTATAAGTAGCTCAATAAAAAGATACATGCATTGCCATTTGATTCCTTTAAAATGAGAGAGATGTGCAGAATGCTTGACATTCAGATCTCGCAGTCAGGATTGGTCTGAGGAAATAACATTGGAACTCGGTTGCCAGATGTTAACATGTTTTATTAGAAATGAGGAGGAGACTAATCTGCTTCTGCATTCTCAGTATAGATTGAAAACCTGCTATTCAGCCAAAAATAGATAAAACTAAAAAACAGTTCTTTGAGCTAAAATCCCAGTATTACTTTTAATGGACAGAATATTTTGTGAAGCTGTTTCGTTATGCATCTTACTGAAGCTTTAATTGACCATATCCAGACAATTATCTCTCTTTCCTCTTCTGTGCCTTAACTAAACCTCACTAGAAGAACTTTGACAGGAAGAATTCATGCAGGGTTGTGCTAATCAAGTATCTAGATGGTTTTTGTGTTTGAGAGCCTGGAGCAAATTATCTCACCTGAATTATGGGATGTAATCTGCAAGGACTTTCTTGAATGACCTGGTTGACTGGGAAATAAAGGAGGTTTTATTTGTAGGAGCTGTCATTCTCTAGATTTCTTCAATAGTGAGATGGAATCTAGCAGGTAACTTTCTAAATGTTACTCTTGTTAATCTTTATGTTGTTTCTCGTCTGTTTAACAGCTTTTTGGTATTTTAAGTTAGGTTTCTAATTAGAGAGTTATGTGCAGTGAGTTCCCGGAATACTTAAACTGTTTAAAATGAGTTGGATTTTCTTTTTCTGTAGAGGAGTTTAGTCTGAAAGCATAACTATTTACCTGGTAGATAGATCTACTTCATATTCTGGATTTGAGGCACTTTTCAGTAAGAAACATGTGAATGGAAGAAACTGAAATACTGAAAGAGTTATAGTGGTCTTACGCCCTCAGGCTAGTAGCTTGTACTAACAGTCAAGCTTTGCATATGAATCAACATGGTGGTGTTGTACAACACTGTCATTACCGCCTGTTTTCAGCTCCTCTTCCGCGACAAGGCTGCTGTTGTCTGTGTACAGCGACTGTCTCCTGCACGTAAAAACTTCTCCAAAACAGAAAGGGTTTTTTTGTGAAACATTTTATCACTTTAGTGAGGGAGGAGGTGACAAGTTGTAGCTCATAAGCAAAATGTAAATTCTTTGCCAAGATTTTATCATATTACTGACAGTGTTTTGGTGCTAACAGAGTTTGGGCCCATTTAAATTTTTGGGTGTGGAAGAGAGTTTTGGTAGTTATGAAAGAAAAGTTGTTAGGTCTCCCTAGGGTGCAGCAGGTTTACACATATATATATATATATATATATACACCAAAATAGAAGAATGGAGCCCCTGTGGGATTAGTGTTTAACTTCTAACTATTTATGAGTTAGTTTTCTTCCTCTTTGATCTTTGAGCCAGATTAAGATTTGAGTTTACAGTGTCCAGGAAGGTTCAGCCTTGCAAGATTATTCCTTTCTTACGTTTATGGTTTCTTCAACAAAGAGAAGGGAATTTGAGTGCATAGAAATAGAAGATTTGTAACACAGTTCAAGTACAGATGTTTTGTTCCTGCATGCTTCTTAGTCTGTGAAGTCGCTATTCCATCTTTGTTTCTTCATGTCATCATGATGCTACCTTATTGGACATGGCTAGTTGAACTCCTACCAGTACAGGTGAAAAGGCCACCACATTTCAGTTAAATTGCCCATCACATCTTGTTTTAATGGTGAAATAAGGTGTGGCAATGAAACATTTCCTCCAGCAGAAGTGAAAGGAATCTGTTTGTCCATTTTCCTCTTTTTGCTCTGCTTGTATGTTTCTGCTCTACTGATAGTTCTGTGTTTCCCCTAGCTATTTTCTGCCAAAGTCTTTCCACTTCCCGTACTATATCGTGTCTTTTGCTGAATCTGCTGTGGGTTTAATCAACTCAGCTTTTCTCCTTACTTTATTTCTCTATAAAAAGGAAAATCACTGAAATAAGTTGCTTGTAGGTAAGGTATTTGGCTGAGATAGCTCATCATTTCGTTTACTCCTTTAAGATATTGCTGATTTAAGACACAGCACATTTGGTGCTGCATTTCTTGAAACACCAAAAAGTGAGATATTCAAGAATTGGAGTTTTATTTTCTTTGTATTTTTTATGTTTTCAAAGTTTGTCATTTCAGGTCATAGGGCATAATAATCCAGGAGTATGGGCATACATTCAAACTTGATTGGATTAATGCGTTAATATTTTACTGCTAATCAACAGCCAATATACCACTGTATGTATGCTTTTCCTGCTCCAGATATGAAGAATAAAATGTTACCTGAAGCCCTGGTTGGCCTAGGTGCTCTCAGCTGTATGTACATAACTTGTTCTTGGTAGTGACCCCTCTAACTTCATTGTACACATGTTTTTGTTTGCCCTTAGCTCTGTTAAAGTTTAACTCTCAGTGCTCCACTTTTCTAAGGGAGGGGCAAAGCTGTTGTAAGAATTCTGGCAATGGGCTTAGAACTGAAAATAGACTCCTGATATTGTGATACTTCTTTTTGAAGGCATTGAGAAAGGTAATTTTCAAATGCCTACAAGAGCTAGGGAAGTTTTCATGGTGGGTAAAGAAGATACCTTTGCATTACTTCATTGTGAGGGATTGTGGTTGAAGTCTGTTGTTCTGTCTGACCGTGGGTGTCCCTTGTTTGTGATAGAATCAGAAAAAAAATCCCTGGTTTTGAGCAGTGTGATGGTGATGATGACATATATGCTTTAGGAATATAGGTTACTGACACTTGAGGTAGCTAACAGGGACACAGAGACCAGTGAAATAATTTTGTATCTTTTAATAAGCATTTATGTGCTATAATATCCAGCTTAGTCATACACCATGACCAGACTACCTGTTTCTAGGGCTGGTTCTGAAATACTCCTATTAAAAACCTTTAAATTTCTTCCTGTCGTATATTGCTGCCCCCTCTCCCTTTTCACATGTTCCATCTTTTTTACCTGCAGGCCCTGCCTGCTTCTTTATGTGATTCACCGAGAATCAATTCAAGTGAGAATTCAGCTGTGGCATTTGAGATGTTATCTCCCCAGTTCCAGAGGTGACCAAGTAAGATGTGTGCCAGTTTGGAGAAAGAGGAGTGTGTATTTTTGCTAGAAGTTGTTGGCTTCAGACATACATTTAACTCGAACCATGACAGACAGTGAGTGCTCTCTGTCAGGATAGAAATGATAAAGGTGGCTGTGAGCTGTTTGGGGAGCTGTCAGG
Source organism: Irena cyanogastra (assembly GCA_013397155.1). NCBI lineage: Eukaryota > Metazoa > Chordata > Aves > Passeriformes > Irenidae > Irena > Irena cyanogastra. Next base: position 9,737 of record VWZV01005543.1, on the reverse strand, counting down.
AATTTTAGTCCACTGGCACCAGCTAATTTTGTGTTCTTTTTTCCATATGCTGTAAGAAGTCTTATGGGTTTGATATCTTAGAAAATCTGTGGAGGATCATTGAAGGAGTTGCACAAATCCTGTTTGACAGAATTAGCAACAGGATACAAACCACTGCTATGTCAGTCATGTCTCAAGTACTTGAATAAACTTCTTTTGGAAGTGATGCTTGGATTAGTATTTAGCTGTGTTCTTTGATTTCATCCCTGATTCATCCTTTCCTGTAGAGATAGGTGAATAAGTAATCTTGGTTTCGAAGACTTCCACTTGGAAATACTTCCAGTATTTTGAAAATACTTCTATAAGCTACTGGTTACATCACTCCTCTGCATTTTGCATCTGATATTTCCTTTACTTGAAGGACTATGCTGTTAAGCAATCTTGGGTTTCTGATATTCTTACTCAGCTGTTCTGTTCTTCTCTAGATTGTGAATGTTTTTATCAGTTTGATACCTTTTAATTCTGGTTTACTTTGAAGTTGTATTACAAGAATGCTTAAGTATAAGATTCTCTGAAAAATAAGGAAAACATCAAAGTTAGATTGCCTGTGCATCCTTCATGTATTGCCCTATAAGTCTGCAGCCTGCTTTCTTCCAGTCCCTTTCAATAGAAAGTGGACAAGCAGGAAGGTGTTTCTATATGAAATAATTTGATGGGTTAGCAGAATCATTGAAGAGAGTGTCTTGTGATGTGAAAAGGACAGTAAATAAAGCACAGCTCCCAAGAGTATATCAATGTACTGTTAGGGGGTTATTTTAGGCATGAATAGCTGCACCAGCTTGTGTTTTGACTTGAAGGGGTGCGTTGACGGGCTGAAAGAAACTTGAGTGTGTGATTAAAAAAGCATTCCTGATACATGGTAAGGAAAAAGCTGAAAGCAGTTGTGGTATTGACTTTAGTTAAGCAGGTCTTAATATAGCTGGAGTGTTGAAGGGCTACATGTTTTTAGAAAAATATAGTGATGTCTGGTATCAAGCTGTCTCAATATGGAAACAAATAGGAATAATAGTAAAAGTCAGTATGGCAACATGAGCGCTTATTCAGTGACGTGAAGATTGAGGAGGCTTTGTATAGAAGAGAAAAGTAAAACTAAGTAATTCCTGTTAAAAGGATAAGCATTGTAAGAGTGGAATCTACTCATGATTCATTGTTTTAAATCAATGTATTTGAAAAGCATTAATAGATGTTTTTATAAGTCATTAGGAAGATGAGGAAAGGGATGAGCCTGTAAATAGGAAAGGAAAGCAGAGCAAAGAATAGATGACAAATACTTGAATTGATGACAAAGCATGTCAAACAAAAAGACCAGATTCTTTTAGACACTGGATATTATGTCAGTCACTAAAATTTAGCTATGTGGGTTGGTTTACTTTTTAAAATTTCAAGCAACTGAATCTGAGATTTTTTGACAATTCTTTTGACTGAGTTTCCAGATGATAAATATATTTTTTGTTTTTCTGCTATTATGTGGAAATTTGACTTCTGCAAGTCAGTGGACCAAATAGTCTCCGATACCTATAGCAAACAATCGACAATTAGCAAAGACAATTAGCCAAATGGATTTCAGAAAAAAAGTCACATTGAATTAACATGATTTTCTCCTTGTGTTGGGCTGTAGCTGTTGTGAAAGAGGAGCAGTAGCTGTATTTTGACTGTGCAAAAATTTTCCACGTGTTGATGTGACATTTGAATAAGCACACAGAAAAAATGTGCTGTCAATCATGTGGACTCTATTTTTTTGAAACCATAAAGACCATTTCGCAAGTTACCAAAGTTGTAGTTGGCTGTTTAGACTGGGTGTCTGATTGAGAGGGGATGTTTGGTTCGGTGGAGCAGAGTGAACTTGCCAAAGGGTATTTTGAGGGCAGTCTTGGCTTGAAGGTGTTTACTTGAGTAGGGATTGGGAAAGGTGAGATGTGAGTTGAAGTAAATACAAGAATGCTGTTGTGTCCATGAAGCCTAAGAGAAGTAATTTGACCATAATTCATTCAACCCACCTAGATCTCTTACTGTAAAGAAAATTCTTCCAGTTGTAAAGCAAGAGATAAAGTGATGTGAAAAGATGTTAAAGGCTTTTAACACAACTTCCTTATGTTAAGATGACAGAGAGGTGTCTTTAAATCCTAAATTTATAAGATTCTACAAATGCGAGTTAAAATTGTCTGAAAAGTGTTAATCTGTTATATTTTGTCCTCCTATGTATATTGCTGCTAATTTTCTAGAATGTTTGTGAAAACAAAAACAATTCTGCATTCACGGCTGTCAAATGTAAGAAAGGCTTTCCCACTGCTGAAACTTTCCTTTTCAAATCCTTAATTTCAGAATCTTGCAGTTGCAATGTGCCTTTTGTAGCTATGGGCTTGATATACCAGAGTCGTGTTTTTTTAAAGTACATTTTACTCTTGAAGCTTAGAGTGGATGTTTAGACTGTGTTGCTGTAAGAAAATTATTGTCCTTTGTAACCTTTTTGGTCAGCAAATACTATTCAACACTCAAGAGAAATTAATTTCAAGTTTTTAAATTCAAACTTTAGATGTTTTCTGAATTACTGTGGTAACAAGGAGCTCAGTTTCCTCATTAAACTCTATGAATCTAGTCTTTAAGGGTTTCATTTAAGAGCTCTTTTTTTAAAACTAGATCAGTCTCCTGGTAATCCAGTTTCTGTATTAATGAGACACAACAAGAGACAAATTATTTTAAGAATGAGAGAAAGAAATAGTCCTTCATAATATCTTTGGAAAATATCTTCAAGTTTTCTGAATATCCCTAGCTGCACATCAGGCTACCTGTGCAAGCGTCGAGCCAGCAGCTCGAGGGAAGTGATTCTTCTCTCTCTGGTACTTGAGACCACGTCTGGAGTGCTGTGTTCAGGGAGCTGCGGTACAGGACAGACATTGGGGTTCTGGGGTGAATCCAGCAGATGACAGGCAGGATGGCTGGGGCTGAACTGTGTGACCTCCAAGGAGACTGGGTTTCTGCTTCTGTGAGAAGAGAAGGCAAATGAAAGATCTTGCTGATGCCTACAACAACGCAATAGGAAGATATTGAGGGAAAACAGAGCCGCTGTGGGAAGACAAAGGGCAATAGATACAAATTGGAACATGAGGTATTTCGATAAGATACAAAAGAAACATTTTATACCATGGGTAGTGAAACACTGAAATGCATTGACCAGAGAAGTTGATTTAAAGATTGTTTTCTAAATATTATTAAGTCTCTCTCTTAAAACATTTTTTTTTCACTGTTTGCATGAATTCTGGTTAGTAGGCTCTTTGTGCCCTCTGCAGTTTTGTTCCAGCTGCTATAGAGTACTCCCATGTTCTGGAAAAGGTCTATGGGCAGCTCTTTGTTATTCTGTACAGAAATAATTGAGTTGATGTTTGATTTAAAAAACCATAAATTTTGAAAATGTGTGGTGAAATCCTGTTAAAATACTCAGATATGTTCATCAGATTAGGAATTGTTAACTTCTATGGTGTGGTTAATGGAATAGTAGAGTGTTTTGAAATATAGAGTGTATTTTATTATTCCAGCTGGGGAAAACCCCCCCCCAAAAAATAATGGGCTTGAATCACATCTTAAATGTGTGTCTGTTGGTCCAATAGAAGTAATTACCTTCAGATATATAAACTGCCTTACTTCTATCTCTAATGGCAAGAGTAATACTTAGGAAGTCTTTAAAAGTATTTTTCCATTTGAACTGTTTAACACTTTCGGACTTGCTGTCATTGAGAACTGGAGAAATCCAGGAATTTATTACAAGGTACTTCTTTTGATGTTTAATATCAAGGCAAATTAGTCAGATAGTCAGTATAGCTGGAGAAAAGAAAAATGAAGATGATTTCTGCCATTTCTAATAGCAGTTGTTGCTCTTCTGTCCTGAATAACTCTAGGGTTGGAGCCTCTTTATTTGGGAGGGTGCAGTGATGAGATATATAAAATCCATCAAGGTGTAATATAATGGAAAACAGGTTCTTTAGGCAGACATATGGTTAGAGAGGTTCCTGTAAGGCAGAAGGAAATAATGCCTTTTGCTGAAACTTGGTTTTGTTTGGAATATTGCTCTGAATCAAGAACAAATCCAGAAGAGGTGTACGTTTCTTCACCTCTAAATCCATTCCTTCGCTATACGGTGAGGAGCTGTGTCTAGGAATTTACCATTAATCAGAATTGCACTGGAGTTTCTTATGCTTAATAGGTAGTCATAGTCAGGGTTTTGTGTGGAGTCCCTTATATCAATGTGATAAATTCATTTGCCATAAATTGTTTTCATTATAACACTGACAGTGTTAGTCTTGCTTTTCTGGGTTATTGAGTTTCTGTAACTTAATAGATAACACATTCATTTTCTACTGAACATGCTCTTTTCAGCTTTATATGGGAATGGCATAGATTTTTTTTCTTGTATTGATATTTCCACTGGGAGCTGCAAATAGAGGTCAGATGGAACTGATGATAGAATGGTTTGGATTTGAAGGGACTGTAAAGATCATTTCACTCCAACCCCCCCCAGATGTGACTGTCCAACCAATTCATTACCGACTGAACAGTCCACCCATCAAATCCATCTCCAATGTAGAGAGAAGAATGTTGTAGGGGACCATGCAAAAGACTTCGCAGAAGTCCAGATAAATGACATCTGTAGCCCTTCCCTTGTCCACTGATGTAGTCACTCCATTGTAGAAGGTCACTAGGTTGGTCAGGTAGGACTTGGCCTTGAAGAAGCTGTGGTGGCTGTCTTGAATCGTTTCTCTGTCCTATGTGTCGTAGTACAGCTTCTTGGAGGATGTATCCCATGAACTTCCCAGGCACAGAGGTGAGGCTGACAGGTCTCAGTGTCCTCCTTTTTACCCTTTTTCCAGTCAGCTGGGGCTTCACCTGACTGCCATGACTTTTCAAATATGGGAAGTGGCTTGACAACTAAATCCACCAATTCCACTCAGCAGTCTGGAATGCAGCTTGTTGGCTCCCAGAGGTTTGTTTATATTCGGGTTCCTTAAGTGGTCATGAACCTGACCTTTACTTAAAACGGAAGGGACTTCGTTCCCTCCTTCTGTCCATCCACTGGAGTGGTGTGGGAAGAGACGTGTCTATTGAAGACTGAGGCAAAAAAATCCCCAGTCCTGTTGTTGAGTACTGTAGCTTTCGGCTCATCAGTTTTTTCCAGTTGTCTAGGATTTTCTTATGGACTGGAGGAGTTATACCTTCTTTGACTTTCTTTTTCTGGCTTACATTGATACTTATTTGAATTGGCTAACTGGGAAATAGTAATTTCTTTAAAAATATGATTTGTTTGATGTGACACATTTGACCCAAAGTGTAAATAGTATTTCTTGCTATTTCTCTGGGATATGTTTTGTGAATTTTGTTTTGAATTACAAATGATGAGAAGTAGTGTATTGTCTGTATCTGTATCTATTATTTATGCTGAATGGACAGGCCCTCATGACAGTGTTAGCAAATGTTTTAGGATCAGAGGGACAGAGCACTTCAGTGGTACTCTGTTGTTCAAGTATATATTTTAATTTTTTTTTTCTTTTTGCTACTGGCTTTTTTGTTTAGAAAGGACCATAAACAAAGTATGTGAGAACCAAAAACCTGTGAAACAGAGGATGTTTTTGCACTAGTGAGATGGACAAAAGCATGGCTGAGTCTGTGTTAGACTGAAAAGATGGTTGCTGGAGAAAGGGCCAAAGGTGCAAACTTGAAATTAGATAATATTTTAAGTGTTGGTAATTTGAAATTCTTTTTAGGATAAAGACCAGACAAAATTTTGTCCCTTCAAATTACTGTCAGACACTGATAGCTTAACGTTTCTGATTTTAATTAAATCTAAAATATGTTTTGGGGTCCTTTTTATAAAGACGAAGTTGTTTAGTTGGTCTACATGTATAATAAATGGATCTACTGAATTATTTGCTGTTCTTATATACGTATGTTTTTTGCTGTTTTGTAACCAATGTTTCCAAGTCTCCTCTTTAGGAGAGTTTGAATTTCCATTGTCATAAAATATTCTCATATCTGAACTTCTAAAATATTTCTCTACATGACAAAGTGTACAGGTTGACTGCCTTTGAAGTTTATTTGATGGTGGTCTGGGGAAGTGCCAGAAAGAGAATTGACTTCAAAACATCTCTGCCATTCAAATTAAGGATTTATAAAATGGCTTTGTAACTTTGCTCCTTTGCATTTTAATTCATAATAGAGGTGTTGGAAACACTGTTAGTGTTTTCTTAATCTGAGCAGAAAGAAAAAGGTAAACACCAGGATTCTAACCTGTTTTTCAATGTGTGAACAATGTATACAGTTTATGAAAATGCTAGCATTGGGTTTTCAGTTTGCTTATGTTATATCTCAGTGTCAGGTAGGAACATTGAATATAGAAGCCCAAGGAAGTTTTTCAGAGCTGCTTGATAGAGACAGAAAGTTATTTTAGTATTTTCGGAGTGTAAATTGTGAATGTATAAGGGCTTTATTAGTTGTGTGGTTGAATTTATTGTAGTCCAGTTTCAAATATATTTGATAGGATACTGAATCATTTCTGTGTTTACAAATCAACATTTTATTTTCCCCTGGGATTTTTTTTTGAGTTCTGCTCAGCACTGGAAAACAGCTAGAATTGTGTGATAAACCTGTGTTTTAAAAAATTGGATAGTGAATGGATATGAGGTACTAAATCCCCAGACCACGTATTTTTATTCCTTTGGAGTATAAGGTCATTTTGACTAGTAGTGAGGTTGAAGTGAACTTGTAGATGGTAACTTTAAAGTTGTTGGCAGGAAAAAGGACAGTAGAAATGAGAAAGCCTTGAACTTTTTGTCAGCTAGATGGCTTGGAAATGACAAAACATATTGTGTAACTGTTTATATGGAGAAAATTGTCTCTGAGAGCAGTGCCAATGGCAGCACTTCACAGAGGTTGCATTTCCCTTGCTCAATAGATTGTAAGAAACTGTTCTGGTAGTTGTTATAGAAACACCTTGTTGCAGTGACTGATTTATCTCTGTCAAAACAGGCAAGAATTACCTGAGCTACTGGATTAACACTTTAATAAGTGCTATGACTCTGTAGGTTCTAAGATGCAGTTAGTTTAAAGTTTTTAGTTTGTGTTGTGCAATCCAAATAGTCTTGAGTTTAGTTTTCTGTTCTGTCCTCTGGGATGACTTAGAACAAGACAAAGGCTTGCATAGATGCCAAATGGATGTGTATTAGGTTATGCAGAGGAGGAGGTTGTGCTGTTAGTGTCTTGTAGATTTAATTATAAATCTAATGATGTTGTGTAAATATGAAATGTTTGCTGCTAGGAGTAGAGCTCTTCCAGATGTTTTTGTAATACAAAAAATTCTTTTATACCTCCATGTAGTTTGTAACACAATAGCTCTTCCCTTTGCAGTGTCGCAAATGTAAGTGCCATTGTATTTTACCCAAAAAGTAAGTTTAAAGCTTGTAACTTATTTTGCCTGTGTCTTTTCAGTTATATTTCTAGAAGCGAAGTCATCCTTCTTTCTCACCTTTCAATTTCACTTTGTTTTTAAATTGTCAAGTAAAATTCCTTTTACCTTTCAAAAATTGATGAAATGTACTTAAGTATTCATGTTTATTGTTGAACTTTCTTTAGTATTTCAAATATTCCATACAATTTCTTTATAGAAACGATTACAAAAAGAACTATTGGCATTTCAAAATGATCCGCCTCCGGGAATGACTCTAGATGAAAAGAGTGTACAAAATTCAATTACACAGTAAGTATATATACTGTTTGATTTCTGCTATCATGCTGAAAAGACTAAGTAGTGAGGAGTTCTCTTCACACTTCCACCACTTACTCCAAGTAACGTTGTGAATTTTGCTTTTAGTGTAGGCAATGGAACATTGTTCTCCATAGTAAGCATATTGCAGTAATGTGTTGGACACTTTCAGGAACAGGGTAGTGAATTTACTAAATTTTTATTAGGCATTTTACTGTCTAACAAACTAAATTGGTAAAAGCTTCTGCATTTTTTAGAATAAAATAATTAAATTATCTTTCATAGCTACTAACCTTGATAACTCTTCCAGATTATTGAAATAATGGAGTAGCTGTTTTAGAGTTCTGTGATATTTGAATAGAATATATGTCATATCTGTTAATTTTCATTACCTTCTTTCTCTAAGGCAAGTGGAGAAAACTTTTTAAAAAGCAAAGTTGTCTGGTTACAGTTGTTTGTGCTTTTTTCCCTGCCTTGGCTTTCTCGGTGATTCATGAAATGGGCAGAGAAACATGGTGAAATATTCTGTGTCTGTTGAAATGGACAGAGGTTGTTCTTGGTATTAATCTATTTTTTAATTGACGGAAGTTCAAAAGATTCAGACTGTGTTGACATTTTTTTCTCATTACTTTCTTAGTTTCATTTTAGAGAAATGTTAAAAATTGAGCACGTGTAAACATGGATGAAAGTATGATCTCAGACTATATGTTCTGGACTATGTTATCGATTGATGGAGCAGCTTAAACATAAGAGCTGAATTTTGATGTTTTCACATCTCCATTTGGGGTGGTGGCATTCAGACCATGTTACATGAGGCTTTTCTGAGACTCATACACTCAGTTAAACACTCAGTGCTTTTTAAATTATGCTGGCCTTTGTGATACCTCATGCAGATGAATATGACTGAAATTGAAATAGCAGTTTTTAGTTTTCTGCAAAAATGAGTCAGTCTAATATTGCAAGTGGTGTCCACTTATTTCAACAAAAAACAATTAAATCTAAGTTTAGAGCAGATGGACAAGGATATCTGTTTCCAGAGTACTTCCTCATTATAATTTCTGTCCTGTACAACTTTTATACCTTTTCAGTACCTTGCATGTAAAAAACTTCCTATTTACTGTCTTGCTAAACTTTGAAACTGTCACTGTTTTAGAAGCTTCTTGTCACAAGTAAAATTATGGTTTTTTCTCTTTGGGGTTTTTGTTATCAGGTAGCATGTTTTGAGTTCATTAGTGAAGTTACAGTTTGAATTGGTTGCATTAAAAATTTGTGTAGCAATACATGCTTGGGTTTTAAAGATGTTTAATAAAATAATTGGATCCCATGATGTAACTGGGTCATTTAAAACATTGAGCAATCTTTTATTTTAAATATACAAGGATTAGAAAATTGAGAAGGCTAAACTGTAAAGCACACAGGAAATATGGGTTCCACTGATTCCTTGACCATGAAAGGAGCAATGTCCAGGCAAACTTATCTTCTACTTAGTAAAGTAAACTATTTAAAAAACTTGAAAGTGGAAGTTCTGGATCACAAGAGTCAATAAATCTATGGAGAATTGGTGCACTGTGTGTATAAATATAAAAGCAGCAGGCATAAGAAGAGATAAGTGATCAGGAGTGCAGATAGATTAAATTGAAGGGATCTTCACAAAGTTAAAATATGAAACCTGCTTCATCAGCCTTCACTGTACAGCCATCACTGTACTACTGTTGAAGATGCATTCCTCTCGAAGGGTGTGAGATATATATATATATATAGAGAGAGAGAGAGAGATATATAAATATATAGTTTATTAAATATGCAGTTTTTCTCAAAAAACACCAAAAACCAAAACACAACAACAACATACAACCAGCAAAAAACCCACCAAAGAGTGATAGAGGGGAAAATAAAAAATGTGCATGGCTTAAATACAGAGGGAGAGTATATATTACAGGAGAATGGTGAG
>VWZV01005541.1:652284-698392 GCA_013397155.1 Irena cyanogastra | reverse complement strand
GTTTTTCCAGGAATGTTTTGTTTTCCATTAAGTCTAGTGCATTGAACGCATCAAATCCTTTCAATTTAGCTATAATGAGTGCATCATTCATTAAGTCCAACAGGGAAGTTTCTGTATGTCTGTATGAATATTGCAAAAGGAATAGGCAGCTTTGAGATTTTATGAACAGGATGGTGTATCATTGTTGAAGGTAATGTGTAGAAACTGAGGAAGTCTGTTAAATATCATTTGAACCCTCTACTACATAAGTGTGAATAATATGATCCCAAGGCAGGAACCAGTGGGCTACCTCTTCTACATCTATCACAGGAGCAAGATTAAACTGTTTCAATTAAGTATTGATTAATTCTTGTAGTGCTTTAGTATCTTTTTTTTCCCCTCCCATTGGTCTCAAACCTGAAGTCTTTGTGGCATCAGGAAGTCTGTAGAACTTCATTGTTCTTTGTAGAGTTGTTTCTACTCAAATGTGAAAATTTCACCTCCACCAATTTTCTGGGATTTAGTGATCGATGCTAATACCTGCAAGTGGTCACAGGTTTGGGAAGTACCACTCCAGCAGCGTAAACAGCCTGAAAAATTCCTTCTAGATTTACTCTTCTGGTTATTCCCAAATCAATACAAATGCCACCCATTTAGACCTTAGTTTTTTATGGACACACAGAAAATCTGGTTGACTTGCACCATGTGAAGTTATAACTTCATTAAGTTTAGGTACAGCTTGCATATCCCAAAACTGGTATTTACATCTGGTAGCCTCATCAATATTCTTTGCTGGGCCTTGGCATCCATTGCTCTCTGAATGTCTCGAAGCTTCTGCATTAGAATGGCTGCATTTTTTTGAAGATTGCTGAATTTTAATCTCCTGGGAGTTAGATGCAGAATCTGATTTGGTGTCTCCAGAATTTGGGTTCTCCCCTTTTTTTTTTTTGCTTCTCTTTCTTCTTCACTCCCAAATCTCCTCCAGGACTTTTCATTAGAAGATTTCAGGGTTCTCAAAAAGTTGTAGCCAGGGCTGGGACATTTCATGTTGAAGTTGTAGCTCTCATGGAAGCAGCAGCGCTTGGGCTGGTGCAACAGGTCACAGCCTAAGTCCTTCATGGACATGTCCTTGGCCAGGCTCTCGTCATGGAACACATTGGTAAGCAAGTTAAATAGTCCAATTTCTTAATATTATAGACAAAACTGCATTAAAAGGTCAGCACTAATGCTGAAAACCAAGCAGACAAATATTAGGAAATAGCTCAACTGTCTCTTCACTCTCAGCTTGGCCCCTGGGATAGAACTGATATTGTAGCAATAAAGGCACAAATTATTTTGTTTCCATTTATCCTGAAGAAAAAGAGTCACTCTTTAATTCCATCAGTGTTGAATAGCTAGAGACATCGATGTTGGATGCACAGGAGGGTGAGTATCACATCAGGGTCACCCCATGTCGCAGCACACTCCCCGACACAGTCCATATCTAAGACAGCCATGACACATAATAATCCAGAGTTGCACCATACCTTGTCAGAAGGCTTCAGGCTGTCTGCTCAGACACAAGAACAACATAAGCCTCCACCAGCTGCAAGTATCTACTAGTGTCTGTCTCTCCCCTTCTCAAGCCCAACCTTTTTACCCCTTATAGTTCATGCACTGCACCTGTGTGCTCTTCATTACAGTCCATGCTCTTCACCTGTTTTCCCCAGCTGATGCCCATTGGGGATGAGGCTGGATCACAGCTCCATTCCCAAGCATCAGAAACCAGGTACCTACAATCACAAACTGGGTACCTACAACTTAAAATAATACAGCACTACTTAAAAAAAAAGGATTAATACAGCATAAATTCCAACATAACACATACAGTATTCATTTTAATATCTGCCAATAGCCAATCATACGATATGTACTTTTCACACAAACCTTTCTTTGTGTTGTCTTGTGTTGAGGTGGAGGTGAAAGAGGCCACGAGCAGAGAAAATCAGCAGTGAATTTGCAGGAATAGCTGCTACTTACCCCATCTTCCTGGAGGAACAGGGGAATTGAGCTGCACACCACAAGCAGAGGTTTTGTACTGCTTGCTTCCAGCACTTTGGCTGCAGGGGACTGGGATGCTGGGAAGGATGAAGGTTTGACAGGAAAGTTTAACAGATGTGTGTGCTTGGCAGGAAGATTTCTGAATGTAGAATGTGAGAGAGAAATAGAGATGGAAGCAAGTTTTGATATGGAAGAAAAGAATTGCTGAGCCAGTCTTACTGGATAACTAAGAAGGCAAAGGGTGTGTTAGTTAGGAGGGGTTTTTATGACTTAGAGCCAAGGATAAGCTGACCACAAACAAAAAGATGTTTTTACCAAGCAGAAAGATTCCACAGGCAAACAAGACTGCCGATGTTGCAAGTAGAAAAAAGGTCTCTGAATTTTCCACTGCAAAAAAACTGAAAAGCAACTTCTAGCTTAAACTGTAACACGCTAACTTTTAGTGATTGGAGAATAGTAACATGAATATGGTAATTATAGTAGTTACCATAGGCTATAGGTAATAGCAAAGGTATAGATTGGTTGTTATGTATTAAGATGCTCAGCAAAGAAAAGTATATAATGCATTGTAACCAAAATTAAATTTATATTTATATATAAAAGTATATAATGCATTGTAACCAAGTCAAATTTATATTTATATATAAAAGTATATAATGCATTGTAACCAAAATTAAAGGGTCTCCAGGTGTGTCTGCAGCTGGAGCTGACAGCTGCAGGCACAGGCTCTGTCACCCACACCCCTGGGCTGCTGTCACACCTTGGATACAATAGACTGCATTTTAAAGAGCAGCCTGGAGTCCTGCATCTCTCCTTCAGGCTCTAACACTGGGAAGTACTAAACATCCAATTTTTTAACAAGGAATTCTAGCAGAGATCTGAAGGGGAGGTCTGCAAGCCTTAATAAAGTAGAGAAACTACAATAAGTAATATTTTTAGTGGGTACCTGTGTATTATATTCTTGGGAAGAGCCAACGTGCCTCTGGTAAAGGAATATTGTGTCTCACACATCTGGAAATACACAGAAAGGTGTGATCTGCTAGCTTGGGTTTCAAAAACTCCCTCATCAAAGCTTCATCAAGGCTTTTTTTTAAAGGAAACTAAGCAGCAATGCTTTGAGTTATATTTACATCAATGAGTGGCTAAAAGATAAATAGATTATGGGAGTGAGTGATCACTGGAAGATCATTCAAAGCATTGTCAAAAAACCCAAACACTGCTTTTCCTTCTAATCTAAAAGCCTGGAAAGGGATACACACTGAGATGACAAAAGGTGTGAAAATATGGGTAAGGTGGTCTTTTTTTTTTTAACTTCTGCTTTTGCATTTTGCTTGTGACAAGTTCCAGCAGTCTGAAACTCTGTGATCCATTAGCCCAGTGTTTCATCCACCTCTGCAGGTTAAATGAGGAGCTGTAGAACCAGAGAAACCTAGGGGTGATTTGGTAAACTTAGGCATGTTTTAAGTAGTATTTTATCTAATTTACTAAAGAAACTAGCACCAAAAATAGTGCTGCTGTCAATAAATTACGGAAAAAAAACCCCTAACCTGCCCCGTGCCGCTCTTTTGCAGCAGTTTTGTTCATTTGGAAAAATACTTTAGCTCATGTTTGTTCAACACTTGAGCAACACTTCCATATGAAATTTGTCAGCTTAGGCAGAGCCCAGAGACTCCAATAAATGATTAAAGAGCAGCATTGCATAGCAGGATTTGTAGTGACACATTGTGTCCTCTCACAGAGAGAAATCAAGCTTTATTTTCATGTGGCTCCCTTAAGGATGACTCCGTGCTGCACTAAAGATTACTTTTAAATGGTTGCATGGGTGTTTCTGGAACATCAGCACAAGAGGGTTTCAGACACTAGAGAAGAAAGTTATTTATTCGATTAGAGGTGATAAATTTTAGGAAAACAAAGATCTGTCTGTGGAGAATTGTATATATAATACGTATATGAGTATATATGTTGTATATTCAGTGTGACTTTTTTGCAAAAATATTTAATTCTTTAAAAATATACTTTCTAAAGGAGAAAACTGACTGCTTTACTTTCCAATCTGGCAAATGGTGAACAATTTTGTTTTCAGCACCACAATCTGAGAAGCCCTGCACGTGTGTTTCAAGCATTAGGAGGATTTTTTTTGTTTGTTTGAGTGTTGTTGCTGTTACATCACTTCTCAAAATTTTACACATTTAGTACATTTTTGGCTTAGTCTTTAGAATTTGAATATTTTAGTTTTTAGATTTCGAGGCTGGTTTAGAGTTAGATAATCAAAGAAACAGGAAGAACGCGGGGACTAATTAATTTATTATGCAAGAATGTTTTTATAGCTAATGGATAAAAATGGAGAAGGACTTCACAGAGGCTGAAAATGTCTCCTGGATCTTGAGGGGGAGAGCATCAATGGTATTTCACCCATACCAAGGCAGAAGGCCTCATAATTAAAAAGTAAAATGAGATCATTAGACTTTTAGCCAAATATGAATAAGTATAAATATGCAAAAGCTAATGTATACTGTACCTTAGTTTATAATTATCTAGATTACATTTCTTGTTTACTATAAAATCTGGGATAATTAACTGATTTTTTTTAAGTGAATATTTCTATATTATTCCAAAACTTTTTCAGGCAGGGAAGAAAGTTTATTTGTTTCTACAGAGGGAAAATAAATTAATGGTTGTGGGTAACACTGTTTCATCATGTCTACTTACATTTGGTTGTAACTTTGGAATTACTTTGATGTAATTAAATGCCAGAGGCAAGGAAGCTGGAATTAAAGAGCTTTCTGAACAGGTCCTACTGAATGTTCCATTAAGAGGCAACTCCTGACCTGGTGACAAAAAGGTACAATGACTTTAAGTTTTTCAGCCTCTTCTCCCCGTGGGGTTTTTTGTTTTGTTTTGTTTTGTGTGTGGTTTGTTTTTCGGGGGTTTTGGGGTTTTTTTTGTTTGTTTGTTTGGTGGGGTTTTCTGGTTGTTTTTTTTTTTGTTTGTTTGTTTTTTGTAATTATTCTTTCCTCATTGGTTATGTTGTACAGGAAAGAGTATGCATTTAAAAGTTCAAGTTTTTGCATATAAAAGAGTTTCTGAAAACAGGCAAAGGAGACTTTTTGGTCCCATGTGACACTGAACAGAGGTGGCACATTCATGTCATAAAAACTGGTACATCCCCAGCTGGTGGGTGAAAATTGTCAGATTTCTTAGCAAACACTTTTTGAAATTTAACTTTTTAAAATTTTATTCTGTTAATTGTGTATTAGACACATGAAAATAGGATTGTATTATTGGTAATAAATAGCTAAGATTAACATTTTAGGCATTCTCCAAAACAGTTTGTCCACAGAAGATTTTCCTTTTATAATATAATCAGTCCATGATAAAAACTGATTATATTATAAAAGGAAAAAGGTAATTGGTAATGCAAGGTTAAAACCATAACAACTGGCAGGAAATCAGAAATATATTGTGGTTGTTACAGGGCTTTAAGCCACTACAAATGCTGCAGTGTTGTGGCATTTCCACACAATGATATCTGCATCGGGTCTTTGCTTTTGCAGATACCGAATTTTGAAAGAAATGTCATTTATCATTCATGGCAATGGAGCTAAAACAATGTCACACAGAGCTGGCAGATCCTGCAGAGAACTGTACACTTTAAATGCTTATTTTTCAAAGCTCTTTGTGTGCTTAGCACTTCCAGCTTGCCTGCAATGTCAGTCTTTTCTAAAGGTTCCTATGTAAATGTGAAATGTGTGCTGGCTGCTCTACATTTAGATCTGTAGATAGAGGATAAAAAGCTGCAGCTGAGCTAGTTGCAAGTTTCTCTTTTCAGTCAGTGGAGAAAAACAGGCAATTCTTGACTGTAGCTGTTATTAAAGATTTCTCAAGCCCGTCGTACAAGTGATTTTTCACTACGGCAGAAGGGTTGTGTAGTAGAAAGATCTTTGGCTTCTCTCAGAACTGTTTCACTGTAGAGCTCATCAGAAATTATAAAGGAATAACATTCAAAATCTCAAAGGATTCATGCTTTCAAATATTGACTCTCTAAACTCACTAAGCTTCAGAAGTAAGCTTGCAATACAGAAGAAATTCTGTGAATGAGTTTCATTAGTTAAGAATGATGAAAAATATTAATGGAATATTAGTTCTTCCCTCATTATCAATGCAAAATATTTATGCAGTAATAAGCCTATAATAAATAAATAAAATAAATAAATAAATAAATTTTAGGATTATGAAAGAAGTTGACCCTAAACAATGGGTCAAAATAATTGGGAGTCCAACATTACAGGGAATAATAATGTTTACAGAAAGTCATTATTCAAATTTAAAAGGAAGAGCACCTTGTAGATCAAACCAGTTGAAACTGCATTTTCTTAAGGAGATTCATATCATCTTCCACGTGTGCAGATGTTTTGCAGGACCTTTATCGTGTGAACAATTGAATTTAGTCCTGAACAATTACAAATTTGATGGAATTATCCACTTCACTGGCAAATATTAATAAATCTGTCACGATCTTCAGTCATATTCATTTATACCTCTTGGAAGGCACGCACAGGATGCTCTTGAATGGGAATTCTAACAGTGATTAGACAACATTTTCATATATGCATCATACATAAAGAATTTAAATTATCACAACAATCTCACCTCTTCAGAACTTGTAAAGCATTGAATCTTTTAACCTTGGAGAAGCATAAAGATAATTCTACATTGAAGAGTTGCCAGGCAGAGGCAAATGTTCAGCTGTGTCCAGTTTTGTGGATTTTGTTGTTCTGGTGTGTTTCAAGCTCCCTCTTGTATGCACAAAAGAGAATTTCCATTTCATGTAAATAAGATGTTGATGGTAAAGGAAGTTGTGCTGCTTTCAAATCTCTAGAGTGCAGCTACATTCAGTACAGTTGTACAGAGCATTATAGGAGTTTATCAGCCTGATTTTTCTTATGACTAAGAAAAGAGCCTTGCAGAGACTCCCCAGCTTGTTCTTTTGTCTGCTTTACTGCACGACTGTTCTGGTGCCATCAGAGCTGTTTGGATTGGTAGGCAAAGGTATTTCCTGTGCAAACAGAGCCCTTGGAAGTGTTGCAGCATTTAAGCAGCACTGCTGCAGGCAGGAGCTGCTCAGCTGGGTTGGGAGCAGCCACTAATGCAGCCATCAACACACTGGAATAACTGGGATATTGGGATAAGTCACCTCAGAGCTTCGGGAATGAAGGTGAAGTTTCCAGCCAGCCATTGAATTGAGTCCTCTGGTCTGGACCAGAAAAAGGTGATTTCAAGGTCCCCTCCCCTTCCAAAGGACACACAGACACAAGTGAAACTGCTCTGAAAAACCTTCAGAAATTGCTGTGGTTGTTACTTCATTTTCTTGCACTTCTCATCGTTGCTGCAGGTTTTTGAAGCACAGCAGAGGACGCAGAACCCTGACCCTTCAAAGTAGCCAGGACCAATTTCTTCCCAGCAGAATTTGGCAGCACTGATTAATGTCCAGCACCACCAGCACCAGCACTATGTACAAGCTGCTGAAAGCTATAAAGATGCATCAATCTCTACTCCAACACATAGTAAAGAAAGTATTTTTAAAAATCTCAATCAGTGTCTCACTATACAAGGTGAGAGAAATTGTTCTTTTGGTGTCACAGCCTCAAAAATATAGAAAATGAAATATTGCTTAATTTTTTCAAAACCATGGAATTATCATGATGCCATTCTTAAATGGGATTTCTGGCATTGAAATGGAATAACAACCAAAAAGGAACACGAACTTAAAAAGGAAATCCAGCAATTTTTGTACTTATTTATCCATTAAATAAAATGTATCAAATTGAAAAATATTTTAAAATTCACATGTAATACAGTAAATCATCAGAAGAGAGCATCATATTACAAATATAAAAATCAGGTCACACTCAAGAAATGGGAAAATTGCTCAGGGATAGTTTTCTACTCTCAGTAAAAGCCAATTCTTAAAGCCCATAAAGTATTGGTATGGAAAAACTCCCATTTTACATTTGTGAATGTTTGATTCTCAGGGCCATTAACTGGCAGAAAATTGCATTGAATTAAGTATGAATTCCATCTCCACTTTTACTGAGAATTAATGATATGCAACATATCACAAGCTTTAATGTCTTGCAGCTCATTTAAATAGAACAGCCATTAACATTTTGCAGGCTTGCTCTGATTTTCAAAGAGAGGCCATCTCCTCGTTATTTGTACTTGACTTCCTCTGTGTTTCCTCTACTTGTTTATTCATTATAGAAATTATGTTAGGCCTGTCACTTCAGATAATTAACGATGCACAAGGAAAATCAGTAAAGAATACCCTTGGCTGATTATTCATAATTACTCAGATACTGCAATAGTTGTGCTAATGGGGAAATCTATCTTTGATTTAATTATAAAACTAGACTGAAATAATTTTGGAAAAAAAATTGATCTGCTCTGTTTCTGTCCTTTATGATAGAACTCAGTAGAGAGAAAATAAGAGGCTCTTGATACTTATTACAATTGTTATCTAAATACTTCATTTTTAATTACTTCTTATTTTCTCAGACAATAATGAAGTTGGCTTATTTTAATTTGGGGTATTGATAGTCAAGATTCAATAACTGTTTCTCCAGTCTACACACCAGCACACTCTTTTTACATAAAAGCAGCAAGCAGGAAATTGCTCCATGAGACAGGTTGGCATCAGTCAATTTTTTCCAGAGAAAGTCATAGAAAATGAGTAAAGAAATGAAATTATGAAAATGAGAGATCTGTATCCCCTAAATACTGCCTCTGTAGGACAGAAAAAATATTCACTCAACACACAAATCTGAAAATAGAAGAAATGTTTGGGTTTTGCAGTCATTGTGACCAAAGTGGTGACACTGATCCATCCATCCATTACAGTGTGACACCTAATGATGGGTTTGGGACTCTTCCTAAAAAGGGGAAATGTCCCACATGCTTTTTGAGATGGTAATATTAGTTCTTTTATTAGCTATTCTGATAGTATTTAAAGTAAACAAATATGGAATATTGTTTAGTGCCAATTAATGTGTAGGGCTTTTTATTTGTTCATTTACTTTTATTTTCACAAGTCTTTGTATCCTAGATGAGGAGAGATCTCATGTTCAAAAAACAGAAATAGGAACGGGCAATAAACCCTTACCGAATGTTGTATAGAAACCATAAATATATAGCATTAAATAAGTGTGAAGATTTTGATTTTAGTCAGATTTCCACTCCAAGTTTTAAAAAAAAAAAACTTATGAAAATACAAAAACTCTTTTTCTTAATTTCACTGACAAAATTTTCCCCTTCTGGGTAAAATCCAGGATTTCACAGGCATTTCTGTAGTGTGACATGGAGAATTAATAGATTTGACAGTTTTGGAAGAGCTTTCTACTTCTAGAAGCTGGAGATGTCAGTAGCATCTGAGTTCCTCTTGGCTCTGTGGCTCTGCCATTATTTCTTTTAAAAACCTTACTCTTTTCCCAAGAGAAACGCAGCATTGCTCTATCTGATTAGTTACAGACACAGAAAAACCCAAAAGTAAGTCTGCATGATTTAAGTCAATACTTAATTTTTTCCAGATCTGATATCATCTGAGTTATTGTAAGGTAGCGATAAAATATACCTTAATGCCTTCTAATTTTTAGGTAACTTTTCAGCCCTGGAAATACTAAAATTTCTGAGAAGTAGTAACCTTAATAAAACTAGGAAATAATTTTAAAATTTAAAAAAAATTCTTTGGAATTTTGAAGAAAAAATAAATTTTGGAATCTGTCTATAACTACTTCAAAGGACTCCCCTGCTGGTAAGGAATCCGAGGGAATGTTTGTGGATTTGGGATTTTCAGAGCAACACTTCTGTGCAGTCTGTGTGACTGCTCTAAGGCTCATTTTGTAACCCAGATCGTTTGTAACTGGGATCTGTTTCCTTCTTTAGTGATTTCCTCATGTTTGCCCAGGGTAGCTCCCCACAGGCTGGGATTTGTGTAAGAGGATGGCACAGATTTTTATCCTGCATCCAGAAGCACTGGATGAAAAGCACAGTAAAACTGAAGACCAAAAAAACCTAAATCCGTACTTTATTTCTACTTTTCTACCAATAACTAACTAACTGTCTAACACACAACACCTGCATTGTGACTTTCCTTAACCAATCACCCAGTGCCACCCACACTGCAGAAAATGGAATAGATGAAGAAGAAGAAGAAGGCAGGACAATGCCCAAAATCCTCCATTTTGTCCTCCATCTAACCCCATACTAAAAACCCAAAAGTCTAAATTTTTCACCCGGTGATAACTACACTACAATCTACTCTACTCACTCACAGATTCCACATCATCCCAAAGCCTAGGGAGTCCTCTCCATGGACGGAGGTTAAAGGCAGGGCACTCAGGAGGATCAGGGCTTGTCAGAACAGACAGAGGAGCATTCCCTGTGCCCTGGGTTCCAACAACTTAACACCTGGCACGACCCTTACAATCTCTTGCTCCACGAAGGGAGCTTCGTGCATTTAGCAAGCGCAGGGGAGTGCTGCGATTTCAGGGTGAGAGTGGGAGCATCAGCTTGGAGATTTAAGGGAGAAGTTTGGAGAAATGCAGGCATCTGTGTCCCAGGGAGAGATTTGAATTGGCAGCTTTCCAGCCACACATGCCATTGACAGAGTTTAAATTTATTTAGTGCCTGACAGAAGTACTTCATTAATTGCAGAAGCACTCCTTGTCTAAGGGTATAATCAGAAACAAGGTACTTAAGCTGTCATGATTCAATGCAAGAGTTGTGGTACTTGGGGAAAAGTAAACAAACTAATTTTCCTCCGAGGCTGACTTCTTCCTTGGCAGAGTTTATATGCTTAGTGCCTGATTTGTCTCTTTTTTAAGTGCTTGATTTTCCATTAATCTGTGCATCAGAACTGGCAAGCACATGATCTGTAAAACTGTAAGAACTGTGAATCTATAAATGGCATGTGAAGGATGGCATATGTATGAGAAAACCTGTACATTCATCAATATATTGTAAGAAGTTAGACATCTATCTGAAAGAAAACCATGCAGTTATTGTTTATATAATTATATGCAGACCTATGCTTAGTGCAAATATTTCAAAATTCTCTTTTTTGTAAAAAATTTTTCTATTTCATGGTGCTTTATATAGGTCAATATGGAAACTTCACGTTGAGAAAATTGGTCAGCCTCTGTTTTTTCCAAATAGGCACATGGAACAATCTAATCAAGCTCTAGGATAATTTGGGAAAGCTGGAAAGGACAGAGAGCTATGAACAGTGTGCTTCAGATTTTTCCAGATCCTCTGGGGCTTTGGCTCTTCGTGTGGCACAGGACCACAGCTTCTCTGACAGATTGTTTATAGCTTCTGGAAGTGATTTTTCTGCTCTGGTGAACTTAACCACTCCTTCCATTGTTTGGGATAAGGCTACATTCCCAAGCTTTGTCTCTATCAAATCCAACATTTGTACATGTAGGGTTTCTATAAGGAAGGTTGGCTGCTATCCTGAGGCTTTCCTGTGCATTTTCTTCAAGTGTCAAGTACAGAACTCATTTGTGTGCTCCCTTTTCAGTGCTTGAACCAACTTCTGACACTCTGAAAAAGACTAATTGGATTCACCATTTCCAAGGAGTTATCCTGTTATTCTCCAGGGAGAGAACAATGTGCCACTGTGTCCTCAACTCCTTTAAACTCACAATGTTCTCTTTGCTTCAGTCACTGTGAGCTCTTCAAGAACAGCATGAACCTTTCAGAAACTGGCAGAACTGACAGTGCTTTGTGCTTGAGGACCTTGGCATGGCCTTTAGCACCAAAACAGGCATTTTGAGTTCGTGTTCCAGCTGTCAAAGCCATTTTGTCTTTACTTTCCATTCCCACCTTTCTGCATCAGCAGATTTCAGAGCAAAGCTGTCAGGTCTGCTACCCCAGAGCCATAAGGGTTCAGCATCCTGCCCTGGAGCTGCACAGTTCAGCTCTCCTGCAGTCCTTTTCCTGGGATTTCTCAGGGTAGGAAGGAGATTCCAGTCAGGACCTGCCACTGCTGCAGGTGAACATCTTACCCTAAAATTCCAAAACCTATCTAAAAATATTTCAAGGAGAGAGTTCCTAATAGCTATTTGCTACTATTATTGAACAAAGGAGGCTGGAAAACCACTGAGGGTTTGAGGAACTTGAACACAGTAATTCAAACACTGTTATTAAAGTTTGCCATTGAAAATCCTCATTAGGATATTGGTTTATTGTCTTCTGGTCTCAGTCAGGTTGAATTATGTTGTTTACCATGGGCCAGAACCATGACCATGAGTAGAGAATTCTGTTGCTCAACAGCTTTGCAGCATCCAGACATTTTAAAATGTGATGTTGCTCACCACACTCTTGAGGGTGAAAATATTAATTGCAACACTTCGCATCAGCATCAGGCTTACAAAGGAGGCATCTGAACAGGGTTTCAGCTGATGAAAAAAAATATTTTGAGTCTATTAGTAACCAAATGGGTGGCACACATCATTTATTCCTGAGTCCAGCTGGCAAGCCACATCTCACATCCATGTGGTTAAACTCTTTTATCTCTAAACAAGAGTGTGGGCAGCCCAGTTGCCCACTGGAATCATTCCTGGCCCATATTATGCTCTAAAATGTGACCAAGTATTGTCTGGGACTGTGGTGGCTGACATGGGGCAAAACCACAGCAGGAACTGTGCAAACAGTGCACACAGTTTCACAACACAGGCAGCAGAAGGAAATTCCAAGCCATGGGCTCTGGTGCAGTTTAGTTCTCAGTGTAGAAAGAGATCTGAGTCTGAATATATGTGTGGAAAAGTTCCCTTGGAGCCAACTAAACCTCTGGATTAAACCTTTGGTTTGGGATTGGTGATCTTGAAAATGCTGAGCATGGAGCTGGTCAGTGCACCAGCTCTCCTGAGCACTTCATCAGCTCATCAGCATGAATATCCCTCTGTACAAAGCCCTGGGCTTTTGTTTCTCCATGGCAAACATGGAGAAAGAACGTATCAGGGTGTCTTTCATATGATCTTTGCTACTCTAGTTAACAGTCCTGTTTGCCTCTTTGCCTAGTTGGAAGGTTCATCCCAGTGATCTGAAAGCCCAGAGTTTGTCACGTTTGGGAATATCCCAAGGGCCTACATAGAGAAAATCTATCAACCCCACACAGTAACAGGTAATCCCACTGCTGTGACATCAACAGGTAAGATACTGCAAGGTTCCCATCTTCTTTGCCAGCAAGCACTTACCATCAAGTTTAACAGCAAGGAACTCTTTTTCCACGAGCTCCAAACACAGCAGTGAAAGTGCTGATTTAAAGCGCTGGCCATGAAATGGGGAGTGGGGGAAGAAGGGATGGAGAACTGCATCCTGAACAGCACAGCTCAAGCAGGACCAAGTGCAGGGGCCAGAGCAGCTCTCCTGGGATACAGCCCCAGATGAGGCTTCCCAGGTGCTTTTCCTTCTCAGTTAGCATTTCCTCCAGTGGAGCACTTCCCACAGAAGTCTGACCCAAGCTCTCAGCTCCACTGTATCAGAGCTGGCCCTGAGCACACACAGCTGAGTGCCCAGGGCTGGGAGGGCAGGGCAGGGCTGCACCACTCCCTGGTGCACACACACCCCTTGCCAAGTGGGCTTTGCCAGCAGGGATTCAACTGGCCCTAGTCTGCCCAAGGATCTCCTTCTGCTTTGGAGGCACCCAGTGAGTCCAAGAGCCCTGTCCTTCTCTCCAGCCCTTCTTGTACTCGTTTCAGGCCAGGTGTGCCATCCCTGGCTCTGCCATCCCTGTTCAACGTGCTGGGGTTGGTTTTCCTGCTGGATGAGAACACATCTGCAACTTCCCAGCGAGGGAAATCCTGATCCCTGGGCAAAAATAACTCTGCTGTGCATCCAGGTACACGTGTTCTTCAGCTGCTGTCTTCTCAGGGGCTCTTGCTGGCTTGGCTGGAACATGTGGCACTGCAAACACACTGAAACTGGAGCTGAACTACCCCAGCCAGAGAAAACTGAGCCACAGCCACACGTGGAAGCACTCAGCCTTTTTCTGCTCTTTATGCTGAACTTCCTGACATTGGCTGAAATCTTGTTCTTTCAGGTATGTTTTTGTGTGTATATTCTTGCATCTGTCCATCACTTTGAGGCCACAAGCTGGGGTTTTTTGGTTTTTTTTCCCAGAAATTCTGATGGTGAGAAGAACAGGTATGGCAGAGTGTGTGCCTTTCTTTTTTACACCAGCATGAGCGATGTCAGAAAGAAGAAAGGAGGGAAGATAAGAGAAAGGTGCCTTAATGGTATTCCCTGAGCATACAACTGAGATAAAAATTTGTCAGTCTCAAGTGCATGAATACACATGCAGGAAAAGCACAAATGCACATACTGACAACCCGCTTAGATGCAGAATATTAATTTCTAGACGTTCTTTTTTTAACATCTTTTCATTTTAAAAAAGAAATGAAATTGCAGAACTTCTAAAAACCTCCATGCTGCAAGAGTAGGATGGCATCAGCTACAGAGCAGGTTGTAGCAGTTTAAGGTGATGAATTTCTAGTCTGGGGCAAGGTGTGATTTATGAGATAATTAGAAAACTAAATGTGTAACCACCCTGTTTACAGGTGGGGAAGTCAGGATTTATAGACAAAACCTGCATTTTGCTTTATATTAGTCACTATTTGAAAAACTGGGAAATGCCAGTGAGAATTTAATGTTGTCGTAATTGAGATAAATAGAAGGAAGAGGGGCAACAGGGTGTAAGAGCAGCAGAAAAGTGATTAAAGGAGCTTTGTCCTTGTTTTCAAGAGGGCTCAAATCATCTAAAGACATTACAGGAATGCTATGTAATGATACAGACAAAAAATATGTAGAAAAAGCTCTCGGTCTACTTGTAGAAAATTTTAAAAAATTAGTTAAAATAGTCTTTAGATATTTTCATACACATTCCTTCCTGTTACAAATTGCACATAAGCTGATTTGCTTTTCCACCTTTTTTTTCTTCACAGTGAATAGCATTTTCTTTTTCACTTTAAATGAAAAGCACTGAAATTAAATTTATAAGCATATTGAAATACTATATATGAATGTTTTTACTACTTTTTCCATGCTGAGTAAGGACTCAGAAACAGAATGTAAGCTGTTTATCTTGTACTTTTTCCTCTTTACTTAAAGCCAAAGTGAGGTTTTCCAGTAAGCACAGTGGGTGAGATTCTGATGTCATAAATACTAAACTTTTCCTTTAATTTCAGTGGAGTTAGGAGTGTTTATAATGTTCCACGGACTAATTTTTCTAAAGCATACAATTTATTTGCTTGTAGAAAAATTACACCCATAACTCTTAAGAGCTATGAAAACTGTGGATTTCAGTGAGCTGCTTTCTAGAGCAATGGTTACTTAAATAATGAAACAGGAAATTGAGTTATAGATGAAGGTTCTGCAGAGTTTGAAGCAAGATCAAGCTACTCTGCTATCAGAAGTAAATAAATAAGACATTATTTCTCAAGACTTTTCTTTCAGTTCTGTGTGGTGCCTAAATAATTTGAATTATTGATGTTTTGCTTCTCTCTTTAGAATTTTCAATGTAATCAAATCAATATTGAGAAATAACAGTGTGAAACTACAACTAACTGAGCCCTTTGGTCTGACCCGACAAAACATTTCATTACAAGCTGCAAATGAACAGTTAATGATTTCAATGGAGCTTCATGAATGCTCTAAATTAATCATCAATCATTAAACATATTAAAGCAGGTAGCAAGTTTTGCTACTTAAAGGAGCCCTTTGACCTTGATTTGATGAGCAATGTTTTGGATAATTAAGAATCTAACCATCCTAATTCTTCATACAGCACCCAGCTGTAAAATGTTATTCCTGAAAATTGTATCATTGCCTGTACCAGGGGAGATGGTTTTCTTTTTGTATCTCCTACTCTCAGACAAGCTGAAAAGCTTTTATGAGGGTTTAATGATAAGAACATTTGATTCATCTATTCCATCTAGTTTGTCAATAATATGTTGCTCTTATATAAAGATTTAATATATAGATTTTATATTTAATATATAAATTCATTTTTTACGAGATTCTGTCTGTGGGAATTCAGGTGCACAGCTGTGCCACTGCCTCACCACCCTCACGGGGAAGAATTTCTTCCTAAAGATCTAATCCAAACCTCCCCTCTGTCAGTTTGAGGCCATTTCCCCTTGTCCCAACACTCCATGTCCTTGTCAGAAGTCCCTTTCCAGCTCACTTGTAGCTCCTTTAGGTGCTGGAAGATGCTCTAAACTTCTCTTTTCTTGCAAAGAAAACATTCAAATTATTTGGACAGTGAACCCAAGTCCATGTGATACTTAAAACACAGTTTCAAGGCCAGAATTCAACTCAAACAATTAGTAAAAGTAAACTAGGTGTTGTCAGATGCTGCTGATGATAAAAAGGAGGGGTGTTAGTTGTTGTTACTCATCTCCCACGTACTGAGCTTTATGCACTGCTTTACTCTCTGAGTAGAACGTGTGCCAAAGCAGTCCTGAATCCATCACCTGCCCAGGTGGTGCAGAAAGGCTTTAAATAAAACCAGTAACTGTCACGTGCAGTACTCTGTGTTAAGAATATTATATATGGCCTGACATCTCCAGCAACCCCCAGAACCTGGGATTTCTCCTGCCCAGCTGCTGGAACCCAGGCTGGTGTGTCTCCAGTGGGAACAGCAGAGCCTCACACTGCTCTGTGATCTCCTCCTGGCCTCCAAGTCATTAAGGTTGGGAAAAAAAAACCTCTAAGATCACCAAGTCCAAGCACTTGTCCTGCATAGCCCCCTTGAGTACCCCAAATCCTCAAGTTCTCCTTCTTTTTCCCTTCTTATCAATTGCACCTTCCCAGCTAGCTCTCTCCAAAGCTGTAGTTAGTTCCTTAATGGTCCATCAGTGCTGGTCTAGATACTTCTGTTCTTCATTCCCACCTGTTCATCCCTTGTGTGCCAGACCTGTGTCCCTGTGTTTTGTTTATCCCTTTCCCTTTTACCTGTTTTCCCCTGTGAACTACAAATGTCTTGATCTTGTAACTTCATTCAGTCAGACACTTTCATGTTCCATGTGCCTTCGACAGTCTGCTCCTCAAACTTGTTTAAAAAATCACTCCCAGAGCAGTGTCTGTGTCCATTAGAACTTCCCTGCACCTCAAAAACCTCCCTGCCCTATAAATTTATCAGGCAGCATTTCTGAACCTCAGCCGCCTAATAAATGTATCAAGTAGCATTTCTCATGGATGTGTACGTCCCAGGGTGTGCTAAACTGGGATGTTATTCAGCCCACTGCCCTCTCCATCAAACATCACCTTGTGAAACATCAGTAAATATGGATTAAGTGTCTGTATTTCATGGGAGCAACTTTAAATCTGATAGACATGGTTAATATTAAAGTGAGTATATATATATGTCTGGAATTCAGTTTGTGCTTTAAGGCCTCCCTGAAAGATTCCCTGAAAAATGACTTCATCCTCATTTCTGTGCTCAATAACTTGCACTGGATCTCATCAAGTCCACCCAAATATCCTTATTTGCTTGTACAGTCCTGGAATCTTTCCCCAAGATCCTTCCTATCCCCCACAACCCCCTTATGCTTCCTATCACTCCTAAAATATTCTCCTCACCTAGAAAATGCTTCTGACATCAAAATATTTAATCCTGATCCTCTGTGAACGAGGACAAAAGGCTGTATACTAACTAAAGAGTGCTAGATCACTAATTATTGAAACAATGCCAGAGGTCCAATTAACTAAACATTGCTAGAGACCAACTCAGATATTCTGCTTTTTCTGGACAGAAAACTGGCATAACACTGGTTTGCACCAGCCCATGCTCCTCATTGCAGCTTTTACACATGGTTTGGAAAGCCAGTGTGGACAAGGCAACATAGATGAGACCTTTCTGTTTCAGAGATAAAAGGGTTTTGCCATATGGACACAGACAGGGCTACTTCAGTTGGTTTTGTGGTGTTGGAGTTGGATGTGATGATCATTGTGGGTCCCAGAGGGAAATGCAGACATCCCTCAAGAGCTCTGCACTGAAACAATGCCTGGAGTGGAGGAATTCTGGAAACAGCTGTGATTCATCATCCCCAGTGTGATTTATTTCTCCTTTGGGTGTTACAACACAGCCCTGCATCAAAGCCACAGTGAGGATGGCGTGTGCATGGCTGTGGAGGAGATTGTGGACAAACAACTTCTCAAGATAAATGTCCAAAAGGAGAATAAACAACTGCATTCTTAAACAGTGCTGTATGTAGGCAACACATAAAGCCTTTGGAAAAATAAATCACTGGTGGGAAATGAGTGAGTTGGGCCAGGCCTAACAGGGATGATGAATTCAGTGGGGGTGAGGGAAGAAGCTGCTTGGGTAGGAGGCCACTTTCTGACCTCCTACCAAAACTAACTGGGAGCTAAAAATGACCTGTGGTCTAAGGGGGAGAATGTGCTCAAGGACTAAAAGGGGGCCTCAGTGCTGAAATATCACACTGAACTTTTTAAGGCTCACACTAAAATAAAAATGATTTGTGGAAGAGGACTGTAGGGACTGTATGGGAAAGGTCGTGGATCATGCATTCCATGGAGAGTGGATCCCATTAGCACACCTGCCCAGGGGACCCTTGCTGTCTTCTCCAGTTCATTTCCTTAACTCTCCCTTTTTTTACTTGACAGCTGCTCTCTGACTGCAGTTCAAGGTGAGCTTTACTGCCCACCTATTGATGGCCTGTGTGTCCCAAGAGGATTTCCCTTGACCATGGAAGCCAGTCTCTGCAGGCATCAGCTGCAGGCATTTCTTGTTTCCTTCCTCTCTGGAAACAAAAAGCCAGGTTGTGTTTATATATTTATATATCTATATTTATATCTATAAAATTATACTTATATATTTATATCTATATCTATATACTTATATCTATATATCTATATTAAACTGAAGAACTAATGCATCTACTATGCTCTCTGATTGCACCTTTAACCATTACATGGATATAAACCATGACATTCCACAAGCACAAAATATAAGGGACTGCAGTTAATGGGAACATAAAAAAAGCTGTTTTCATTTATTGATTTGACAAAGATCAGTTCATGTCACATGGAGCAGCAGAGAGCTGGACTGACAAATAAATCTCTTACAAGAGGGATGACACAATGTGCAAAATAATACAACATGTGCACCCCTGGCCTCTCGAGCCTGGCTCTGCCCTGCCTTGTTTTTGACTTGATCTGAGAGAACTCCAAATTTCTCAGGATTTTTCTGCCTCGTGGCTCTGTGGGAACCATACGATGTGGAGGTGTTTGTGTAGCCTTGGGCTCTACATTGAGCAGTTGGGTTTTTTCCACATAGAGAACATTTTGGATCAGTTTAATGAGTTATGGGTATAGATAAGCTGCATTGATCCCAGATTTAGACACAGCTTCTTGGCAGATATTATAGTATAAAAAGACATTTTCTTGGAAAAAAATGCGAAATTTCATTAAAGATATTTCAGTTTCTGGTTCTTCTCAGTTGCCTGGGTAAGTTGCAATTTATTTGAGCTGGGAAAGGGTGAAGCTCTCAACCTCTAAGTGGTGCAGATTAGAGCATACAGCATTTTTTTTCTCTGCAGTTTCTGTGCTAGGCCAAAACCTAACGTGGAAGGGTTTTCCTCTGTTGTGGGCGCATTATCTCCACGAGAAATATTTGGGAGTTCTCTGAGGCAGCAACAACCTGCAACCCAAAAGAAAGGGGATGTAGCTTGGTGCAAAAAGGTGAGGTTGAAGTGTGGGAAACATGTCAATTTATTTGAGAGCTTTGTATCTCAAAGCCTCAGAGTTTATGGTCTTTTTCACTCAGGGAGGAAGAAAAATTCACTTGAGGATGGAGAGTGACCACAGTGTCACCACGGGCAAGCCTCAAGCACTCCATCTCCCAGACCTGGCTGGCTGTGGTGACTACTGGTGTTTAGGAATCCACAGGACAAACTGCTCTCCTTGCTTTTTTGTGTTAGGGGCAATCTCTGGGACTGCCCTGAGGGATGCTCTTCAGAAGGATATGCTGGCAGGGAGAGTGATCCGAGGCTACAAAGCCCAACCAAACAGCTGGAAGTGG
Organism: Irena cyanogastra; assembly: GCA_013397155.1. NCBI lineage: Eukaryota > Metazoa > Chordata > Aves > Passeriformes > Irenidae > Irena > Irena cyanogastra. The sequence continues at coordinate 678,273 of VWZV01005541.1, read as the reverse complement.
CAGGTAATGCTGGAGACTCATACTTGAAAAAAAGTCTTAAATTAAAAAAACAAAAACAAAAACAAAAACAAAAACAAAAAAAAAACAAAACACAAAAAAACCCCCAAACAAAGAAAAACCCAAACTAAAACCAAAACAAACAAACAAACAAAAACCCACAAAAAAACCACCAAAAAAAATCAAAACCAAAACAATCTAAACAAACAAAATAATCAACCAACTAATAAAAACCCAAGCAGTGAGAAAATTACAGCTTCCACTGTCCAAAGCCACACACACTGTTTCTGCAGAGGCATGGCATGGCTTGGGTGTAAAATATGTTGTTTGATCCAGGTGTGACTTCAGATTTCCTACCCCAACGACCTGGGGTACTACACCCACATTTGTGGTGGAACCCTTAGCAGCAGCACATGGGTTGTGACTGCAGCACACTGCCTCAGTGTGCAAGGGGGATAAAAACTGCCAAAACTCCTGTTCTGCTCCTCATTCTTGCTGCAGATGGGAGCTGTTACCATTATCGTAACAAAAGGCAGAGGCTCCAAAGGATGGGTTTGCAGAAAATCTACTTTTACTACAAATTCTTCTTCTTTTATACACTGTTCCAATCCAGATGGATCAGATTGGTCAATTAATCAATACATTCTACCTGGTTGGCTGGCAGCTCAACGTCTTAGAACAAGATAGAAAGTAAGAAAGAACAGCACCTGCAGGTTGTTTAGACTAAAGCTATCATTGTTTATTTAAAACTGCTCAGAGCCTCACAAGCCAATCCTGGGAAAACTTAGTTTTCTCACTTTCTGACCAGCCTGTGGTAACCACAGGAGTTTTGACCCTTCTCCTCCTCCGAGCTCCCCACTGGTGCCCTGCGTTGCACAGCTGGACATCTCCCTGCTCACCTAATCAGGGGAGCTGGAAAACTCTGCTGGCTCCAGCCTCGGTTTTACATATTAATCGCTGGCTTCCTGGGAGTGGAAATCAAACTGATTGCTGATTTGCATAAGAGGAGGTGTATTTGCATGCGTGTGAGCATTCCTCATGGGTTTGCACCCTGAGAGACCGGCACAGAGATGGAAAGATGGAACAAAAGGGGGGCAGGCTTGCTCTCAGGCTGTGCTGTACAACGTGTCAATTCCAGGAGACACCAACACTCCCCTTTAATTGCTCCTGCCTTTAGTGATTGCACTTAAAATAAAGTGTAACCAGCTGGTCCTTCACACTCTGCTCCAGAAAGGTGCACAAGTGGAAAATGAACCTCTCGTTCAAGACCAAGCTCAGCACTGCAGTAGCTGATGCTGCACCTTCAGTTTCTTCACCAGCAAACTGCAGGAAGCATGTGCCTCATTCATAAAACTACTTAGAAACAAAATTTAGGTCAAAAAAATCCTCTAAAATCATTGAGTCCAGTCATTACCCCAGTACTGCCAAGCCCACCACTAAACCCTGTCCCCAAGTGCCACATCTACACATCTTTTAAACACCTGCAGGGATCCTGACTCCACCACTGCCCTGGACAGCCTGTTCCAAAGCCTGACCACCCTTTCATGTGGCTGTGTGCGTCTCCCGACCAATGGGTGGGCGATGGTAAGCCCAGTAGCTGAGCCCATGTCGCCACGGGTCTTGCACCAACGAGGAGTGGGTTGGACTTGCTGGCAAAGTGCTGGCCTGCGAGGGATCCGAGGCAAGAGCAAGGGAGAGACCAAATGCTTGCTGTCCAGAAGTGTTTTATTACCCCTAAACAGAGGCAGAGGCAAATGGCCCCGAGCCAGGCTCGGGAAGGGGTTATAAGCAATACAATAACTGGGGTTTGAACATAAGGTAACCAATGGAGGAGCTTTAAAGGAGGGATGAGGGACAACAGGGAGCAAATGGGAGAAACCTAGGGGTGGAGGGAGGTTTGAGGGGCAAATTACCTGAGAGGACTGGGATGACTGATAGAGAAGGTTCTCGAAGAACCTGGGCAGGGCTAGGGTGATGGACAAGGGTATGGGTAGGATTTTTCAGATTTGACAGGGATATATTTGGAAAACTGGGGAGGAGAGGGAAGAGTGACACCACTGACAGACAGGTCAGTGGCGGGAAAACTTTGAGGTAAACAACTTGGGAGGGACCACTCTGAGGGGAAAGAATAGGGGTACACAGGAACAAACCATTTAACAACTGACCAACATAGAAATACCTCATTATAACAGAACAAATAAACTTAAAACAGAACACCACACTTTCAGTGAAGAAATATTCCCCCATATCCATCAGCCATTTCCTCTCATTCTGTACTTGTTACCCGGGAGAAGAGACCAACTCCCACCCTGCTAGAACTCTCTTTTCAGGGAGTTGCCGAGAGCAACAAGGTGCCCTCTGAGCCTTCCTTTTTCCAGGCTAAACACCCCCAGCTCCCTCAGCTGCTAATTCACCACTTCCTTGCCCTTCTCCAGACCCACCCACAGCACATTTGGCTACAGTGTATTGAAAATTCTTCGGTGGAGGGTGCTGTGGAAACGATGACACTGGTGGAAGGTCTGTGTTGTGCAGGAATTGTGCTGCAAAGCACTCAGTGGGGAGTAGATCTGGCACCAATTTCTCTGTGATTCATTTGCAGGCCCCCAGGAGCATCCTACCAGGTGCCTCTGGGTGAGCACAACCTCCTGGAGGTGGATGGCACTGAGTACCACCTTGGTGTGGATGCAGTCTTCATCCATGAGGGCTGGAATCCCAAGGACATTGCCAGCTGGTGATTATTTTTGCTGTCAGATAGCTGAAGGATGCTGAGCATCCTCTCTCACCAGCATTTAGGTGTATGTTCAGTCCAATTCCCAGTGAGGCTGGATCTGTGGGAAGCACTGGAAGATGCTGCAAAGGAGATTTCCCCAATGGCTTCCTCTCCTGGAGGTGTTCCATGGTGTCCACGTGGATGATCTCAGTCCTGTTTTACCCAAGATAGGGAAAAGATGGGCCTGTTTTCCCCATCTTGGGAAAAAAACAGATGGATCCAGCATATGCAGAAGATTCTGAGACTTGCCTGCAGTCACAGGCCTGTGTGCATCTGATGAAGGAAAGCCAACAGGAAAAAGCTGAAGGACTGTCTCAAACCCCCCTCAGACACATGCCTGTCCACCAAAATTCACCTCAAACCTGTAGGAGACTTTTGGGGAGTGTTATCCCTTTATCAATCTGTACCTTGGCCTTTTCTCTCTTACTTGTTCTTATTTTCCTGTCACCTGTGATAGCTATAAGGAATAATTAATTGTATTTGCAAGGTGCTTGTCTGTCATCATGCAGAGGCTGGAGCCTTGTGTGAGTGATGAAACGAGAATGAGGATGTGTGGTTCATGCCTCATCAGGATTTGCAGTGAGGAATCTTTCACCTGTGCCCTGTTTCAGCTCTGACATTGCCCTGCTGCACCTCTCAAACTGTGTCAAGGGAAATACAGGTTGGATATTAGGAAAAGTTTTTTACAGAAAGAGTGATCAAGTTCTGGAATGGCTGCCTGGGGAGGTGGTGGAGTCACCATCCCTGGGTGTGTTTAAAACGAGAATAGATGTGGCACTGGGTGCCAGGGTTTAGTTGAGGTGTTGGGGCTGGGTTGGACTCAATGATTTTGAAGGTCTCTCCCAGCCTGGCCATTTTGTGAATCTCCTCCCAATGCCAACGGATTCATTGAGCTGGGAGCACTTCCACCTAAGGGAGACACTTTTTCCCAATGACTGTCCATGCTATGTTACTGGCTGGGGAGGGGTCAGTGGTGAGTAAGGGGGAAGGAGGAGTGTCCAGGGAGACCACCATGCAGATAAAGCTTCTTTCCTCAGCCCCTGGAGCTGCTGGGCCAAGGTATCACCCTTTCTCATGTCCCCTCTCCTGTGCAGGGGCAGCACAGCACGGACAGGCTGCAGTATTACAGAATCACAGAATGACAAGGTTGGAAGAGACCTTCAAGATCGTCAAGTCCAACCTAGCCCAACACCTCAACTAAACCCTGGCACCCAGTGCCACATCCAGGCTTGTTTTAAACACACCCAGGGATGGTGACTCCACCACCTCCCCAGGCAGCCATTCCAGAACTTTATTCCTATTTCTGTGAAAAACTTTTTCCTGATATCCAGCCTATACTTCCCTTGGTGCAGCTTGAGGCTGTGTTCTCTGGTTCTGTCAGTGCTGCCTGGAGAAAGAGACCAACCCCAGCTGAGCACAGGCACCTTTCAGGGAGCTGTAGAGAGTGATGAGGTCACCCCTGAGTCTCCTTTTCTCTAGGCTAAACCATCCCAGCTCCCTCAGTGGTTCCTCACAGGGTTTGTGTTCCCAGCCCCTCTCCAGCCTCGCTGCCTCCTCTGGACGCGCTTGGGTGTCTCCATGTTCTTCCCAAACTGAGGGCCCAGAGCTGGACACAGCACTCGAGGTGTAACCTCACCAGTGCTGAGTACAGGGGGAGAATGACCTCCCTGCTCCTGCTGGCCACACTGTTCTTGATCCAGGCCAGGAGCCATTGGCCTTCTTGGCCACCAGAGCACACTGCTGGCTCATGTCCAGCCGACTGTCCACCAGCACCCCCAGGTCCCTTCCTGCCTGGACACTGTCCAGCCACACCTGGAGGTGACCCTGACAGTGGTGGGCCATGACATCTGCTCCCAGGAGGAGTGGTGGGATCCCAGGCACAGGACGCCATGCTCTGGGCAGGTGGAGATGGCATGAGGGCAGCATGCAGTGTAAGAGCTCTTCTAATCAGAGGGGTTTCAAGCTGCCCTCTTTCTTTTTCCTTCTTCTCTCACCTTGCTGTGCCTCACATTCTGGTTTTGCCAGAACTGAAGTTCTGGTTTTGAAAACCAGAAAACCAGAAGAAAACCAGAAGAAAACTGGAAGAAAACCGGAAGAAAACCAGAACTCAAGTTCTGGTTTTGCCATTTCTCCACCTGCAATAGTTCTCCTGCAATTCCTGGCCCCTTTGCTGCCTTCTGCTGAATATCTTCTGAACCAGGCCGTCTCCACATTCTTCCAGAAACCAGCGAGCAGAGAGAAGAACCTTCAGATGCTCATGGTGGACCTCTTCCCTCTGATTTTGGAGAGTAGGTTGGCCCTGTCTCTCAGCAGCGTCTCCCAAGGACCAGATCCTGGGGACAAGGGTGAAATTTTGGCAGTCGCCTCTGCCTTGACCCAAAGGGTGAAGCTACAAGGAATTTCGTCCACTCTTCCAATGCTGCTGTGTTGCTGCACCCTGAGCCAGGCATTGCCACCTCCTGCTTGTCACCCTTCTCCTTCCCATCCACTCTGTTTACTGCTGAGGTTGCTGCAAGTTTGGGCTGTGTCCAACAGCTTCCCTTGGCCCAGCTTGGGTGGAAAAAGAAGATATTGTGGGGTTCCCATTATCCCAGAGGATCCAGGTGGCCTCAGCATCAAGGCAAGGAGGTTTGGCATGTGAAGTCAAGAAATACTTGTTGCCTCTTCCTATATTCCCTTCACTGCAAAGGTGGCTTCTCATAAAAGCAGCCATGCAGAGCCCTTAAAAAATTGTGGGAAAATGCATAATGTGTGATTATGTAAATATCCGAATATAACACAGAAACATAGAAATAAAGCAGGTTGTACAGTTATACATAAAACAGTTATAGGTATGGGATAATTATAGGTCTGTAGATATTTAGTGTATTTTTGTGTGTGTGTGTGTGTGATTTAATTATGTCAGAACCTTGTTACAAGCCAGGTTGTGAGCCCAGGAAGAGCCTTTATCTTCTCACATGTTTTAAGTCTCTAGTGCTCCTTAATCCTATCAGTCATTGCTCAGATAATTTGGCTGAATATTTCTTTTCCTCCCTCCAATCCAAGGGGACTCTGGGGGCCCTCTCTGCTGCTACAGTGATCATCACTGGCAAATCCATGAGACTGTGAGTTTTGGGTGAGTTCCCTGCTGTAATACCTACCAGAAGCCCACAGTTTTCACACGTGTGTCAGCCTACATGGGCTGGATCTACAGGGTAAGTTGCTTCATGCCTGTGCATCCCCCCTGAAAGCAAGGAGCTGGCCAGAGGTATTTATCATTTATTTTTCATTCAGAGTAGGTTTTTTTGTTTATTAAACCATTAGGAGTGGAACAGGGAGATCTGGGGAGGTCTAAAATCAGGATATTTGATGCTACTTTTGGTGTAGTCAAACAATTTTAAGCAACTAGCTGCTGCCTCAGAGCTGAAATGCTCTGCTGAGGGCCACAGACAAAATTCAAGCCAGGCAGGAACTGGGCTCTGTGTCCAAAAAATTATCATCACCATTCACCCAGACAAAACCTTGCTGCCGGAAACCATGGGAGGAATTAGCTGGATGGGAAATGCAGCAAACATAAAGCATCTCTGAAAGTGCAAATCCTGCAGCACTCCACTATCCACACTCAGCTTTACATTTGGGAATGAACGAGCTCTTTGCTCCATAAATACTGACTGGTACAAGGAGCAGCCTTTTCCCAGGCACAGGGGATGGTTTTGTCAAAAAATCTCTGACAATTGTGGGTTCTGTTGGAAAGAAAGGTGGGGAGAGGTATTTTAAATCAGTGTGGGGTAGAGGGGGGCCACTGCAGTCCATAAACCTTTCTGGGTGGGAATAGGTTGTTAGAGTAGTCCTCTGGTTCAGCTGGGAACAAGCCCTTCTTCAGACCATTCTCTGGGATGGAGACATGCCTTATTCTGCCTCTCTGCTGAATTAATCTGCTTTTTTGCTTTCCAGACTGTGGAGAATAATGGGGGTTTCTAGAGAAGGATTGCTTGGTGCATGAATACATGAGATAAGTACCTGTGCCCTTTAACCCTCCTCTCATCCCTTCTGCACCTGTCTGGGTAATTAACAGCAAGATTTGGCTAATATTGGTGTAATGAAGTCCCAGTGAGTGCAGCCAGTGACCTGTTGGTGTGTTTGCTCTGGGGTCCAACCTCGTCAGCAGGGAAGGAGGCTCAGGGAATGCCCCAGTCTGTGACAGTGACCTTAACCTGGGGCTGGGCAAGGCTGTCATTTTGGCACCAGAAAATGCATGATGGATGCAGAAAATGGCCATGATGGATTTTTCTCGTTGAGGGGTCCTTAGGGATTACCCCACCAGAGGCAGAGGTGCTCAGCTCAGTGCTCCCAGGTCAGTGGGAGCAGAGCAATGTGTGATGCTGCTGGGCACCATGAATGCTCCTGTCCTGATCTATTCTCACTGCAGCCAGCAGACGTTTTGCTTGCAGAACTGGGGTCTCCTCATACTCCCTAACAAACAGCTTCACTCATAGAGATGCTCCTAGAGAGAGCATTTTCCTCAAGTGTGTTGGCAAACTCACCCCACAGAAAGCACAATCCATCCAACTTGTTCTTAAATTCACTCTGTACAGATGATTTTTTAAGACTGAGAACACAGAAAAGGGCATTTCTGGTGCATGCTCTTCTAGGCAGGAAGCAAGAAATTCCTTGTAAAACAATCCCCTGTGCTGTTAGGTGTGCAGAGGCCCTTACTCAGTCAGCTGGGCAAGCCTGTCTGCAGTGAATAATATTTCCAAATGTTAGACACACAGCACAGATGGTAAAGGGAGGGAAAGGAGAAGATGGAGGAAAAAATGTATGTGAACAATAAAGCAAGATTTGTCTTTTGATGATCTGCAGAACCATATCTTCTCCATCCCTGGAAGGGTCCAAGGCCAGGCTGGCTGGGGCTTGGAGCAACCTGAGATAGTGGCAGCCTCCAGTGGAGGCTGGAACGAGGTGACCTTTAAGGTGTCTTCCAACCCAAATCATTTTATGATTCTATAAACTACAAAACCATCCTCTGGGAAAACACAGGGAATCCCACAACCTCCCCTGTCTCCCTTTTGCTGTGTGTGAGGTGCACAGTTATGGATGAAGGATTTTGATTTAGCTCTTCAATAATTTTAAACTCCCTATGTCCTATCTCTCCTAAAACCTGCACGCACTGGGGGCATGGCACTATTTTAGCAAAATCCTCTCTTTGGGGAATGCACAATTCTCCTCTCCAGGAGCCACTAGAGGGCATTGGCCAACCAAGGGAATGTCCACACGGCTATCGCCGACTGCTGAAAGAGCTTTTTGGGCCAAGACTGATAACGTGCCATGTCTCAGCCTTACACTCTGCCCTCCGTGTTTGCTTGCAGACCCACAGATAAGCAGTGACACACAGAAGCTGCTTTTCACCTCTGTTTCCCAGAGCTCTGCTCTGCAAACAGTTAAATCTTGCTTATTATGGCAAATGAAAATGAAACCAGGGGTGTTTTCTGTAAGGCTTGTGAAGGAGCAAAGTCCTGGCTGTATTCTTGGCTCTCAGCTTTATGCTGCTGCACTTGGCAGTGTCTCCTGGGTGCTCGGTAGTTTGGCAGTTCTCCTCTTCAGACAAATTAAAAACCCCTGAATCTCAGTTTTTCTACCCCTTCATAGTACTGAATGGTTCTTGCTGCTTTTAAGACAGCATGTGTGATTTCTGCTGCTGCATCATAGAACCCCATAATGGTCCAGGTTGGAAGGGATCTTAAAGTTATCATCGAATTCCAGCCCCCATCCCGTGGACAGGGACACTTGTGAAAGAGCCTGGGTGTGTTGTGTCTCAGGAATGTCCATCTGAGAACACTCAGCAGCCACCTGTCAGGAGCTCACTGGCACCTGAGACCTTGCCTGACTGTGTTCAAGTTTTTCCTTCAAAAAGAAGGAATTAAAAAGACACAAGATCAAAGGCTTTGAAAAATGACAGGTCACAAAGGGAGCCTCTCAAACTACTTCCAAAAATTACTCAGATGCTGAGAAGTGAAGTATTACTGGGCCTGATGCCTGGGCTGGGGGTCTAACCCTGTGTGCTTGGTCTAAGGGAGGTTTGGGATGTCCCAGGGGTCCCAATTTCTCATCAGCCTCCGTCCCTGACCAGGGCTGAGAAGAACTGGGAATCACTGGGGGAATCACTGGGGGAATTACTGGGGATCTTGCTGCTACTGGGACCACACAAGGAATTTGGTGAGTGTGCACGTGCCTTGCCACAACCCAAAACACCACAGCCATTCCCTGTTTGTCCCTGATGTGACAGGCTGTCCCTACTTCTGCCCACAGTTGTGCAACTACCCCTGTGGTCTCCACAGGACATCAGCTGCTTGAAACCTCTGGTCACAAGCTGCCCTGAAATCCAGGCTGGACATTGCTCCTTTAAATCCTTCCTCCACGTAGACAAGTCCTGGACCTGTTCCTACAACTGCCAGGAGGAGAAACCCAGGCTGCACCCACAGGGGCAGGAGAATCAGGTGCTGGAGACACACAGCTCTAATTCAGGGTCATTATCACGTCCCCAGTGCCAAGAGCAGCATTTTCTTTCTGCGTTTTGCTGACAGGAACAGCTTGTGCTGCTCAGCCATGATTTATTGTGTAGGATAAGAGGGAGGCAGGAGCTGGCAGCACATGGTCAGGGCATGTGTGCCTCTGCTGTGCCTCCTTTCCCTCTCACCATCCAAGTGCCTGGCTAGAGCTGCATGTTCCTCAGCTCTGCTGGGCAAAACTCTGATCCCAGGAGCCCACCTTGGAAAGCCTGTGGAAAATGCAGTGCTCCACAGGATTTACTGTGTGGAGATGAAGGGTTTAACAGTGATATAATATCCAGTGGTGCTGGGAAAACACAGCTGGGCACAGCATTATAATGTTCATAGGGAATGTCCACATGCCCTTCCCCAAAACTGAGTGGGGAGGATGCAGCTGAAGAGGGAATTAACTAGATTTTGGAAAACTGGTGCTGTCCGCGTGTTTACAGAGGGCAGAAAAAGGAGACAACCGTGGCAACAGGAGAATTAGCTCCCGTGGGGCTGGCTCTAGCAGGTGTAGGGTACTCTGGTGAGGTGTAAGGCTGGCTGCAACAACTTGGGATATTTTGGGAAGTGAAGCTGCAGGTGCTGTGAAACAGGGGATGCACAGATCAAATATAGGAATCAGTGCCATTAGAAATGTCTGAGAACATTCCATCCCATTATATCCCATCCCATCCCATCCCATCCCATCCCATCCCATCCCATCCCATCCCATCCTTCTGTGTCAAAGGGGCACAGCTCTCCTGAGGTCCCTTGTCATCTCACCACCCCCATGGGGATGTCTTCATACCCTTGAGCACTTCAGCTGGCCCGAAATACAACAGAGCTGGGAGCTTTCACAGAGCTAAGCTCAGCCACACCAGGGCTGCAAAAAATGTTCTGGTTACAGACATCTCCTCATCCAAATCCTACCCTGGCACTGATGTCCTTTATCAGGATAACCCCAAAATCTCTGCAGTTGAAATTGTACCACTCCTTCACCAATCAATCCTTGCTCACTTGCAGGCAAAAGTGATGGATATTTGGGAGAGTGGCTACAAGGGGCCCTGTTGCCTCCTGACAGCCATCCAGCCTTAATTACCAGAGAGTACTTTGGGATGCTTTGGCTATGAAAAGCACTTTGGTACCATTATGTTTCCTTCTCTATTTACTCCAAAGTAGTAGCCAAGTATTCATTTCCAGGGTAATGTAATAGGGAATAGTTTCCTTTGCAGAGGATCTCAGGGGAGCAGGTTTATTTTGGAGGGAGATTCTTAGATGTTATTAATTCTGTAATGTTTTAGCCCAGTGTGTGGCTCATGTGGTCCACAGGGAATCTCAAGTCTTTCAGCCTTCTCAAATGGGCTGATTAAAAGCCTCTGTGCTTGTGACAGAATATTTCAGCTCTGTTCTTGCAGATATTTCAATTTTGGTGGGTTTCATGCACCTGCTGATGTAATGGAGTCAGGAATATCCAGCATGTTTTGTCCTCACTCAGCTTCCCTGGTCAAAATAGAGGTGCATCCATGGAGGGTTGGGGGAGTTGAGCATTTGCCTTCTGGAGATGGTTTCACCCAGCTGAGGATGTGTGTGCCAGGCCAGTAAAGCCCCAGGACACTCCCATCTCTCCTCCAAACCCCAGTGGGCCATTTAAGCCGTATTTTTTTTTCTTTTACTATGATATCTCAGTGAGATACGTAGTGTATCGGTCCCATAGAGGAGGACAGGCATTGCCCAGGAGCAATTTGGCCAGCTGAGAGGCTGGGAGAAGGAAGCAGCTGCCCAGTAGATGGCAATACTGCCATTTATTCAGCAGCAGGCTGGGAGGGGTAAAACAGGCTGACGGGAGCGTGTGGATAAAGCAGCCCTGAAAATTCCTAATGGTCGTAGCTGTGGAGGAGAATTGTAGAATCATCTCCTGGTTTGGGTCAAAAGCGACCTTAAAGATCATCCAGTTCCCACCCTCTGCCCTGAGCAGGGACACCTTCCACCAGACCAGGTTACTCAGACCCTTGTCCAACCTGGCCTTGGACACTTCCAGGCATGGGGAATGCAGAGCTGCTCTGGGCAGTGTCTCATCACCCTCACAGGGAAGAATTTCTTTCCCATATCTAATCCGAACTTTCCCTCTTTCAGTTGAAAGCCATTCTCCCTTTTCATTTTAAAGCCATTGACCCATCACTCCATGCTCTTGTTCCAAGTCCCTCTCCAGCTCTCCTGTAACACCTTTAGGCTCTGGAAGAGGCTCTAAGGTCACCCTGGAGCCTTCCCTTCTCCAGGTGAGCACCTCCAGCTCTCCCTCCAGAGCAGAGGGGCTCCAGCTCTCAGAGCATCCCCAGGGCCTGGCAGCAGCAGTTTATCACAGCTTCTCTGCCCAGAGGAGTTCACGTTTCCCTTGAAGGGTGAGGCCAGAGAAGCCCTGGAGGAGTTTCTGGGCTGGTTGGAGATGGTCCCTCTGCAAGCTGCTGCTGTTAAAGCCGTGCTTTAAAAAAAAGCTCCGCTTTTACAGAGCTGCACCTTGGAAGGGGTTAAACCAGCTGCAACTCACAGCTTGCCCCGTCCTTGGCAGGGCTGAAACCAGCCGGCCGCCTGCACACAGAGCCGTCCCAGCCCGGTGACACCCAGCTGGCACTCCCGCCCCATTTGGCACCCGGCGGTGTTGCTCCTTCCCATCCCTGGCAATCGGTGATTCACTGACCCCGAATAAACCCGTCCGTGCACTCCCCACCTCGCTTAGGGCTTCACCACCCTCTTCATTTCCATTTATTTTCCTTTCCTTCCCCGCACACGGTCCCCCCTGGCACAGCGCTGCTGATCGCCTGCTCTCGGTTCGTCCCGAGGTGCCAGCACGGCTCGGGCTGTGCGTGCAGCCACCAGAGCAGAAAGCGTTCCGTCCCCGGGTGGCGGAGCTGCCTCCGGAAAAGGGATGAGTCACTCGGCGACCCGGGGCCGCCGGGGACGGGAACAGGCTGTGACGCCAGGCTCGGTGACTCCAGACCTGGCGCCGTGCGGGAAGGAGAGTTCCGAGGACTTTTCTCAGGAGCAGCTGTAAAATGACGGATAGGATGGACTTTAACTCCGTCAGAGGAAAGTAAAAAAAATAAAAATAAATAATTAAAAAAAAAAAGCCCAAACCAAACTAAACAATCCAGGAGCTGCAGGGCAAGGGAGGGAAGGGGTGTTGGCTCTGCAGCACTGAGGGCGTCCACAGGGCCTTGTGCTTGCCTTGGAGGCAGGAGATTTGGGGGAAAATAATCTTTTTGCATCGTTTGTCTGGCTGATAGAAGGAAAAGGGCAGGTTTGTAAAGCGTGTCTGAGCAGCGTGACACTGCAGTGGGTAAGGGAGTCCTAGTTCTTCTGCAGAGGCAATAGCAGCACCCCAGGGGATGCACTCCTGGGGCTTCGAGACCCCTGTGACTGCAACAGGCACTTCCTCTGCCCATCCAAGAGCATTTTCCATGGAATTCACCAGAAGTTTGCCAGAGCTGAGGCTTTAACTCAGACCTGGAAGTCAGCTTGGCTTTCCCAGGGAAAGAGCGCTGCAGAATCCCCAATTACTGGCATGTTCCCGTTTGAGTTTTAGTCTGCCACCAGCATGAGATGGGGAAAAAAGGCCAAGGTCCTGCACCTGGGTCGGGTCAGGGCAATCCCAAACACAAACATAGGTTTGGTGGAGAATGGATTGAGAGCAGCCCTGGGGAGAAGGACTTGGGGGTGTTGAAAGGCTGGACGCAATCTGGCAAAGTGCACTGGCAGCCCAGGAAGCCCCAGCCACATTCTGGGCTGCATCCAAAGCAGCGTGCCTGAAGGAGCTGTGGAGGGACTTTGGACAAGGGCACAGAGCAATAGGACAGGGAAGCTGGCTTTAAAGTGACAGAGGGCAAGTTTACATTAGATACTAGGAGGAAATTGATTACTCTGAGGGTGGTGAGGCCCTGGCACAGGTTTCCCTCAGAAGCTGTGAATGCCCCATCCCTGGAAGTGCTCAAAACCACATTGGATGAGGCTTAGAGCAGCGTGGTGAAGTGAAAGGCATCAGGAGAGGGGTTGAACTAGGTGGTCTTTAATATGACACCTTCAAACCCAAAGCATTCTAGGATTCTGGGATTCCCCATGGGGGTGCCCATGCCTGAGGCTGGCTGATGGGATGCAGCACCTTGGGGCAGTTTCAGCACTGTCCCTTAGGGGTGATGGGCCCCCTGGCAGTGATAAACCATCATTCAAAAACCCACCAGTGCTCCAGCTGGAGCTGTATGTTGGGGACTATTCTGCTCCCAGTCAGAAAATAGGTAATGTAAGAGGGAATTACACATATAAACCCCATAAAAGAAAAAAAACCCACAACCAAACACATCCCTCTGGGTGGGTGAACAAGCAGAGCTTCACTGTGTGTTGCAGAGCCTCCATGGATGAGCCTCTTTTCAGTATTTCTGCTTTTACAGCTCAGCAAATAATTTGTAACAAATAGTTTATTCAATTAATTGAGTTTCTTTGCTCTGGGGGCAGATGGCAACCTTTAAAAATGGATTCCCAATGGAATACTAGACAATGGCATTCTTTGGCCAATTTCCCTTGCTTTCAGATCAATGGCAGTGGTTATGATTTATGCCTGTGCTGACAGCCACAGACCCAGGGGAGAGGTGTGCTTCTCCCAGTCTAGATTCCTGGGATTTATTCATCTTTTTTTCCTTTGTGCCATGGACTGCTTCACATGCTACCCTCTTCTTTCCGTGCTGCTGCCACAACCAAGAGTATTTTTTCTGTTTTTCCCCAGGGGCACAGGGCCACGGTGATGTTTCTGTCCAGCTGCATCCTTCCAGGTCCCAGGGGAGCCATGGGGCAATGAGAAATGGTTTGTAACCCAGGAGGGAAAGTGGTTTCCAGGGTTTCCCAAGATTTCTCCTTGGTGATGTGGATGCTGCCATGACTGCTGTCTATCCCACCATCCCTTAGAGACAAGCAGCCACCATCCGCAAGCCCAAAAAGTTTGGGAAAACCACATCTCATGCACTGATTTTTTACTTTATTTAGGGAAAACAGAAAAGGTTATTGTGTCACACAAAGGACATTAGTAAAGACACTGCCATATTCAAACAAAATTCTTTTATTGAAAGTGTAATGGAAATTTCTTCATATTGCTTTGATGAAATGAGAGACAGCAGCTGTTGACAAATATGCTTTTTTTATAAACAAATGCAAATGGATAAGGTAAAAATAAAGCATTTTTTTTTAACTTGTACCTTTAAGCAACATAATCACAATATATACACAAAGAAAGCTAAAATAAAGCTATGTTGAAACCGAAGTGTTTCAACCAATACATTAGATAATTACAGATTGTGTCAATAAATACCCAGTTTTTAAACTGTTTAACAGGCAACTTTTTACACAGATATCGAGAAGAAAAAAAAATTATATATTTACAATTCAGTGCCCTGGGGGAAAAAAAAAGAGAAGAAAAAAAATCTTTTTTTTTCTTTTTTTGGCACCAACACAAATAAAAAGAATAAATTATTGAAAAAAAAATCCACAAGGCAGGAGTCAATCCCAATCATTCATTAAAAAAAAGTGTGTGTATATATATATAAAATATAGGTATATATTTTATATATATATATGCAGAAAAACCAAGGAATGTTACAAAATATATTAGTGCCAATAAATACAGAACGCTACCAGACTTTCAGCTGTCAGTATTCTTGATGCAGTCTGAAGGATAAGGAACTACCACCTAGGAGATAACCGAGAAGGGGATTTTTCAGTCTAAAGAAACAATGACAACAATGAAAAATAATAATAAAAATAATAACAATAACAATAATAATAATAATAGATATATCCAGGAAATCCTCCATCTGCCAGTAGTATTCCTACAGTCGCCCCGGGGGCGATGCCTTGCGGGAGGCAGCGGCGGCGAGCGCGGGCTCAGGACCTGTGGAGGGTCAGCTCCACTTCCAAGTTGACCGGCTCAATACCAGAGAAGATGTACAATTAAACAGCAATAATTAGGATTT
Organism: Irena cyanogastra; assembly: GCA_013397155.1. Classification (NCBI taxonomy): domain Eukaryota; kingdom Metazoa; phylum Chordata; class Aves; order Passeriformes; family Irenidae; genus Irena; species Irena cyanogastra. The sequence continues at coordinate 662,983 of VWZV01005541.1, read as the reverse complement.
TAAAAAACCCCAAGCAACCCACGTTTCGTACGCCAGAAGTTTCCTAAGTTGCCGTCAGGTTTGCAGTGAGGCACCTGTTGAAGAGCAGGTATCCAAGAGCACCATCCCTATGGTCGGGGATAGAAATGGTTCAGCCAATAGAAAAATCCTCAAATCCAGGTTCTGGAGTTGTTTCCCTTGTCTGTGTGTCTCTGCACCCTCAGAAGTTCCCTCCAGCTGCTCCCAGGGCAGCAGGGCTGGGGACAGCAGAACTGTCTCTTCCTCCTGTGCTGGTAATACCATGACTCACTCTCACCACCAAATTTTCCAAGGGGGAATTTAAAGCCGGTAGGTTTTAAATCCGTTTTGCTTTTTCCATACCACTGGTGTAGGCACTTAGTGTATCACTGATGCACAGATTTTTTGTCCAGTTACATTTTGTGGCCAAACAGTGTCATGCTCTCAGACTGACTTAAATAGCAAAAGGCCAAGGCAGCCTCCAGTATCCTTCCTAAACACAAAGATTTATCTCATTTTAAAAACCAAAAGCCTTCAGTTTTTCAGCTTGGTCTTCAGGTCTTCAAAAACTGTATTCACAGGATAAATAACCCAATAAACTTCATATCCATCTGTTTTGCTTGAATTACTCGATTCACCTATACAAAAATACAGTACAATCAGTGTGACCCACTGGATTTTAGAGCTGCGACATCCTCGGTGCTGGGGAGTCCTAAGGAGCACTTGCTGAGGAGCTTGAGCACTGTTGCTGCTTTGGCTTTGCTCTCCCAAAGCCCCCCATGAGCCTGCCAAGGTCCTTATGGTTACACCTCCCCACCGCTGCTGACAGTTCCTCTGCATATTCAGGCACCATAACTGATGGGGAAAGATCTCATGGCCAAATCCCTAGGAAATTAAATAAATTATAAAATAATTTACAACAAGGGGTCGGGTTTTGTTTCGTGCTAGTATTAATGTTACTTTTTAAATAGTTAAAAGGTTTTGCTTGCTTCGCTCTCCACAGTGACATTATGGAGACCAGACACTATTCTCATGTCTATGACAAGGCTGAGAGAAACCAAGGGATGTTGCACCAACTCTTCCCTTGTCCCTTCCCTCCCACACCACCTCTGATCAGTGTTTTTAGAAATGTGAAGTGAAGACCAAACAGCCAACATAATTCAGACTGAGAAAAACCAGGGTCATCTTCCTCTTGAAGACCTTATTGCCCTTCCAGGTCATCGACAAACCACAGTGCTATTCACGTACTACAGGTAGAAAATAAATAAATACAGATATATTATGCAAAAAAATATGATTGTACACATAATACATCTGAGGTATTACCAATTTAAATAAGGTTTCATGCTAGTTCAAGCTTCAGTGGCTAGTTAAATTCTGGAATTTGCAATAAATAGATGAAGAATGATTATGTATATAGTGTATGGATCTCTTCTGTAAACCTTGTCAGATTTAAACGTAAGAGTGTGTTGGGTCGACTCTTACGCAAACCACAAATTTTCACAATAAATACAGCTTCAAAAAGTTGCCTTAAAAAGTTCCCGCAACACTGAAACATTTCTAGAAGGGGCTGTATGGACGACTGGCAACGTTAGCGAGGAGTTTTTCTCAACAGGTCTTTTCATACAAAACACAAGGAAATTCTCATGTGAAAGTCTTTCTCCCTCCCTCCCTTCCCCACCCCGTCATGAAAGTTTAGAAATTTTTGCACAAACAGCAAGAGAACTGATTGTAGTTGCAGTATGTCAAAATGTCCACGTTGTATAAAGACCAAAAATAGTTAATTTGCTTTAGAAAGTCTTCTGCTGTTGCTGTTTTTTCCTCCTTATATTTGAGTAGCACACCATCCTTTCAGTGAAAGTTTGCCTGTCCAACTGTTCCTCTGTTTCCTTTTAGGCATCAGTCCTTGCCTGAGCCACATCAGTGTTTCACACTTTCACTGTCTCCATCAGTGATGACTTGATGGCATCCTCCAAAAGTTGATTGTCTGTGAAAGGGGCTGGGGTTTCAGGGACGGATTCGGACAAACCAATGAGGGACTCCAAGAAACAGGAGCCCTGATCTCCGGCTTGCGGGAAGCCAGGGAAATTAGGCAACTGAAACTGTAACGCTGAGAAGTTATCCAGGTTCTCATACTCCTTTAAGGAGTTGTAAAGGGGTCCCAAGTTATAGTCCGAGAAGGACTGGAAGAAATCCAAGGAATCGGAGGAAAGGCTGAGGTCGGCGTAGCTCTTGGAGCAGGGCTCAGTGGAGGATGAAGCGCAGCAGGACAGCCCATCGCACCTCACGTGGGCCGCATCCTCCAGCAAACCCCCGCTGTCCTGATTGGCATTCTCATCCAGGCACTCCGAGAGGTGGGGCAAGTGGCCAGCAACAGGCTTGGCCTCGCTGCCGTGGTCCTCAATGAAGAAGTCGGTGGGATGGAAGCAGCCGAGGTCATCCTGACCACGCCTGCTCTCTTCCTCGGCATCCGAGTCATTGAAGTGGAGGATGCGCGCCAAGCCGTCGTCATCCACGTCCGACTGGGATTTGTCGGAGGGGAGGCTCTCATAGGGCTCCTCCAGGTCCTCACTGGGGTGGGAGGAGATGGAGGAGTCTGTCATGTCGCTGCTGCAGCTGTTCTCCCCCAGGGCCTCCAGCTCGGGGCTGAACTGGAAGGCAGGCGCCAGCGGCACCGCACGCTCCTCCAGCGAGCCCTTTCCTGCCGCGCATCCCAGCGCAGGGAGCCGCTCCCGGAAAGGGGGCTCGGCCTCTGCCACCTTCTCGCTGCTCTGCTGCTGCTTCTCCAGCTCCAGCTTCATGATGGTGTGGATGAAATGTGTCTGCACGCGGGCCTGGTTGAACTCGATCCTGCCCTCGGTGTTGCCACAGCCGTCCTTGGTGCAGCCGCAGGGGAAGGAGGTGTGATCCATCTGCCAACAGGGAGAAGCAGAGGGGGAGGGTTAGGGTTGAACCCAGTGGCTGGCATAAAACCAAAACTGCCCGTGACTCATCTGCCCTGAGAAACCAAGTAACAGCTGAGGGGTTTAAAGGCAGGAAGAAAAAAAAAAAAGACACCCTGCTCTTTTGAAGAGGTGTCATAAAAAGTTGGATTTCAGTACAAATGAAGAAAAAATATTCAAAAAAAAAAAAAGCAAAATATAATGGTCCAAAAGGAGACATAAGGAAGCAAAAGTGAGTTTTTTCTTTATTGCTATTTAATGATTTCACTATCCAATCTGCAGCAGCCACTAGAGGGGGGCTGTGATACACACATGGAGCACCCTGTGCACCCACCTCCGCCACCCCCAGCCTCCGAACGCGGCACGGAGGGAGAAAGCAGAGCCGAGAATAGGGAATGAGGCTCCCCAAATACAGCTGAGCAGGCACCTGCAAAAAATACCCTGAAAAATATAACTCACTAATTGAATACAGGGGGATTATCCCACTGTGCAGGTGGCCTGCACAGCTCGCTGTGGGCTGACGCTCAGCTGACACTCCCACATTCGCCTGAGCACACTGGGATTTGTGACACACACCAGAAGAAAAAGGAATTAAAAATAAAACCTGGGGGAGGGGGAGAAAGCATAGCCTCGTGTGAGGAGCAAGGAGCTCTTCCTTGCAGACACTCCCACGTGGCCCACCGCCAACAGGAGATCAAGCAGGTATGGGTCTGGTGGGGACATAGAGTGTGGACATTCTCACTGCAGGCATGGCAGCGTGGGGATGGCTGCACGTGTGATTTGGGAACAGGAGGCTTTTGAGCAGTGCCTGCCTTGCAGCCTGATGGATGCTCCAAGAGCTTTCCCACCTCCAAGCGCAGGTGGGAGCAGATGGGTTTACAGGCTGCCCCAACTCTGTCCAATTTGCTCACGCTCCCCTGCTCTAACACAGAGCTGGAGCCGCGGCATCCCCCCGTGCCCAGGGTGAGGCTGTACCTGACATTTAATGCCTGCCAAGCTGCAGCTGCAGGTCTCGGGGTCGCAGACCTCGCGGCAGTCGCAGCCGCAGTCCTCCCGGGACAGGCGGATGCTGTGCAGCTCCCGCTTCTCCTCCTTGTCGATCTTCTTCACCCCCACGGCCTTCAGCAGGGCGCGCCTCTTCTTGGCAGGGTAGGGCTGCAGGAAGAAGCCGTCCTCCAGGTCCACGTTGCTGACGTCGATGTCGTCGTCGGAGATGTCCTCGATGGTGAGCTGGTTGGCCTCTTCGGACTCCTTGGTGCCGTTCATGGTTAGCTGAGGGCAAAAAATGGACAAAGCGTTAGGGGTTTGGCACTCAGAGACATTGGAACCCCCAGCTGAGGGGAAACAAGAAAGGAATGACCTCTCCCCCATGGTGGCCAACCTCAGGATCAACATCTAAGTCAGAGCCCACAAAGACCTGACACCTGACTGGGGATGTCTCCTGGGATATCAAGTATCTAAATCAGAAATGAAAAGACTTTGGGAGACACCAAGAAGAGTCTCAAGTGGATCCCAGGACAGAGAGGTACTACCAAAACAACAAAAATGTCTTCTGTGTCTTTTCACTTTTCAAAGGTGGAGAACTCAATGAAAATCCCCCACTGGAGCCTGTGTTTTTTGGAGACCCAACTGAGAGCTAAGGATTGATGCCCCCAGGTCTCAGAGGCTCTTACTAAAAACTGGCCAATTAACCAACAGCACCCACCAGCTCCTCATCAACCCAGCCCCATGCTCCTAACTCACCTTCCATTTCAACGCTTCCAACTTCTCCTCTTTTAATTTCTCTTCGAGTTTGCCCCGACGGACGTTTTCCTGCTCCTTTGAAAACTCTGCCAGCGTGAACTGCCGGGAGGAGCTGTGTTTGCTCACCATCCCCAGGGTACAGCCCCCACGGCTAGGCACGCTTGTGAAGCCCTGGCAGCGTGGGAAGTAAAACACAGTGACCCGGTCAAACTCCACATTGTTCTTCTTCAGTCGCTTGGATTTCTTCAGGATTGACGTGGCTAAAAAGGGGAGAATTTAAAAAAAAGAAAAAGCACTAAGTCAGTGCTGCCATGCTGCAGATGGGATAGAAACATTATGAACAGGCAAGACTTGTAATTTTTCTCTCAACAGGGATGCACTGGGACAAGGCTACAACATTGCTTGGTGGTGTTTTAGGAGCTAACACTTCAGAGGTGGGATGAGGATGGAGAGGAAGCTAAGCCAAGCCCTGCTGCATGAGAGTCACCAATGAGATTCACCCTATGAGGTGGCTGCTGCTTCTCCTTCCCCCTTGACTTCCCCCAGGAACATCCATTTGCTTATTCTTCACGTGTGGCAGAGCATAATGAACAAGCAACCAGCCATCCTACACATCTGCCTCTCTAAATCCAGTCTGCCCCACGCTCAGGAGCCCCTGGTCTGCACCTGGCAAGCCAGGGCATTGGCATTCTCAATGCTTCATAGCTCCAGCTTTTGTGGCAGGGCAGAAAATAGCCCAAATGGCTGGTTTTTTTCTGGTACTTCCTTTCACCATCCACTGGGAGGAACTCTGAATCTATGGCTTATTCTCAAGAGACTCATTTGAGAGCAGCTGCAAAGATGTTAATCTTTGTGCAGGTGATCCCCGGGTAAACATGGCAATACATGACTCTGGTTTATCTTAAACTGCTGAAACATGCTACACATCACTTAGAGCAGAGCCTCTCCAGAGATAGCTGGCCCTGCACAGCTGCACGTGCAAACACAGTAGATGGAGGGGGACTAATTAGTCAGGGCAGGTTCAGAGTCAGTGAGTTTCCACGAGTGGGGCCTGACAAGAAAGTAAAGTGAGGCACAGCTGTGTGAGTGTGGCAGGAACAAGAGTCAGCTACACCCAAATTCGTGGTGGGGAGGTACTTCTGGTCCCAATCTCTGCTAGTGCATGGGTGCTTTGGTTGCCTCCATGGAAAAAAATAACCTAGAAAAGATGGGTGACTGCTGCAGAGCTGGGAACAAGCCCTGCTCTTTGGGAGGCAGAGCCACAAGCAGCCCTACAGTGGGATCCAAGGAAAAGCCTGCAACAACCTGAGGGACTCAGCTGGTTTGGTGGGCCCCAAAGGCTGTGAAAGTGCAAGACTGGACAGTTAACTGCACCCACATTTCACAGGTCTCACTTGCCAAAATACAGTGTTTCGGTTTCATGTGGAAAAAAAAAACAGAGAAAAAAGAAGTGTTCACCCAGCTGTGTCAGCAGCTTCTGCTCAATAGCTGGGGGTTCACACTGGGCCCTGCAGTCACTCTGATCATATCTTTGCACTGTGCGTTGCATTTTCACAATAACCTTGACTCAATCTCCTAAAACACGAGCTCTTTATCAGAAGGCAAGTTAACCACCACGATCATCTATCGGCCGAGCTGCTGCACTTTGGCATTTGCTTCTCTCTCCCTGCACCCCTCCTCTGAAATTGTTTTCCCATTCCTGACCCTTTTCCAATCGAGCCAGAGAACACAAAAAGTTCATTGTTTTGTCACAAAACCTGGGAAGACAAGCAAGAATGAGACTCTTTATTATTACAAGACTTCTAAAGCCTTTTCAGACCACTGCGTGTTTGTGTATGTCTGCTAAGTGGACCTTAACTGCTATATACAGTGGGTGCTCAGTATAATTTACTAGGTTGGACTATTTCTTCTCCATGAAGATGTTCTTCTATTGTACTTTTTATTTTTCCCTTCACACGGCAGATAAAGGGCTTTACAACACTGCCTTCTGTGTGTTTTCCTAAAAGCTCTCAAAACTTACATTGCTGGGAAAACAAAATAGCTTTTATCTGTACTAGCAGCGGAGGCAATGTCAAACATGTCATGTTCTTTGGCAAAGTACCCAATTTACGTAGGAAACAAGTTCTGAAATGGTAATTACACTACTGGTTAATCATTTTTTAAAAAACACCATTACTGGCCTTCACTGTCTGATTAGGTCTTGCCTGTGAAACAGCTTGACAGGGAATTGAGGGTTGCTGGGATGGTCCTGCAGCACAGGCTTGGAGGCACCCACATGCCTCTGCACACCCATCCTTGGGTTTCTATTCCTGGAAACCTGGACTTCAGCAAAACTATTCCAAAGGAATAATGAATACTGGAAGGAAGGGCTGAAGAAGACCACTGTGAGGAGGCTGGATGATTATAAATCAGTGTCATGACAGGTAGCAGGTGGCACAGCCACTTCTAGCCATAAAGGTGTGCCTCAAGGGGGGCTCTGTGTGGTGATGACCCACCACCACCCTACAAAAAAGCCACGCAGAGGCACGGCTGATCTTGGGAAACCAGAGGTACTCACGGGTGAAGCTGGACATTAAGGCAGAGCTGGGCTTGGGCTCTCCATGGGAATTCTCCTCATCAGTGTCCCAGCCTGAGGATGCTGAGGAGGAGAGGGGGGAGCAGGAGGAGGAGGAGCAGTAGGTGCTGTCATCCCCCAGCTCTTCGTACTTCCTTTTCAATACTCCGCTCATGGTGACGCCGTTTTCGTCATATAACTGGAAAACAAAGGAAAAAAGCAACATGAAGCCAGGGAAATCTTGGCAGTTTCTGGTGATGAGCAGGACAGCTGTAACCCCCAGCAAGGCTTCCCCCATCAGATCCACTTGGCCATGCAAATGTGATTCCCAAGAAGTGCTGCCCCCAAAACACCTCATCCTACCACACTCACTGTGCACACCTGTGAATTTCTCTCCCATTTCACAACACTGCAGAAGAAACTGACTATCCCAGACAACAAACTGTCCAGAAACCAATCCAATCAACACAAATGCCATCAAACAGTAAGTATTACATTTTGCTTACTAATTCTTTTATGTTCACTCCTCACCCAGATCGCTTTCTATGCAGTTACAGCTTTAACGTCTTGCTAATTACAAAAATAAGCCAGTTTGCAGAAAACAATCTGTTGGCATGATTTACTTGCTACAGCCCCCCGGGGAAACAGACTTATTAAATGAAGCACTGAAATACAAATATATCAACTGTGAAGAACAGTCCTTCTCCTCACGGTGCCTTTCATAGTCAGTCCCCCATTCAATAAGCTATTCTTGTTTAGGCTGGGTTATGTATCAAGCATAGAAGCAATTAAAAACAACGCAGCTAATTAAAAACAAAGGAGCTCTGTGCTTGCCTAGATTCTTAAATTTCCTGCATGCTTTGCCCCTGCTCATCTTAAAGGAAAAAAAATAAAAGAAAGCCAAAAATAACTGTGTTGCATCTTTTAAACTTTGCTTTTATAAAGTTTGTGCAAATTCAGGAGACAAAAAAAAAAACAACAAAACACAAAAGCTACAGACTTTGCCTACAGATATTTGGGCAATGCTCTCAGGCACAGGGTGGGATTCCTGGGGTGGTCCTGTGCATGGCCAGGAGCTGGGACTTGCTGATCCCTGTAGGTCCCTTCAACTCAGGATATTCTATGATTCTAATGGACATCAGCACCCACCCAGCCTGGGATGCTCCTGCACTGATGATGGATCATTCCACCTTTGAGACTCTGGCAACACCACCCCAGCTGCCCCTGCTCCTGCAGAAGCCACTGCCAGCTTATTTGGGAGCCAGTGAGCCATCCCAGAGCTGAGAGCCAGGCTGCTGCCTGAGGGGTGGCTTGCTCTGACCCCATCCCACCAGGCTCTGAGGCACAACCACGGTGGGAGGGATGCAGCCCCAGCCCAGGAACTCCTTCCAGCAAGGAGGGGAGAGCCCTAGCCATGTGGGATGCTACCAGCCACCCCATAATACACACAAGCTAAAGCACCCCTAGAACTTGGATAATCTGGGACAGGAGACAGCCCAGGGATGGAGACAGTGCAGATACAGGGGTGCCAGACACTCAGTCCACATCCCCTCCCACCACACGAAACTTCATTCATTCTTTGCAACCCAAACACTTTCTCACTCTGCTTTGCATGTCTGAAGTTAATTTAAGTCTCTGAAAAAGAAAAAACAAAACAAAAAAGCACTAAACTTGCCCTTCTGACAGACCTGAGGAGGCAGCACAGACACCACACCAGTTTCAGAACCTCCCCACGATGGGATTTTCAGCGTCCCGACAGCACGAAGCAGTATCACATTGCAGGACAGGAGCACACAGTTCCTTCCAAGTCCTGCCCCAACCCTCCCTAATTGCATTTACCACCAGCTTCCCAGGAGACAATAGTCACCTAAAAGGTCAGAAAAGTCCCTGCATGAAGCAGTTCCCCAGCCTGCAAGAGTTAATAATTCGCTGCAAAGCGTGCTTACAGGGCCAGTGCATCCCTCTGAACCTGGGGAGAAGCAATCCCTCCATCCCTCCTCCTCCTCAACAGACCTGGAGCTGCAGGTGATTTTACCACAGAGGGTTTGTTGTTTTTTTGGCCTTAATCCAAAATAGATGCAGAGAAGGTGGATTTGGCCACCCTCCAGGCCCAGCAGCACATGTCCTACCCGACACCTGGATTAACCCCTTTCCTGCCTGCTCCATGGCAAAGCTGAGCCACAAAACAGCGAATAACAAACTTTTTATTTGTATTATTTTTGTGTATGTGCCTCCTGCTCTGTCTCATGTCTGCTTTAAGAAACAACCAGGAGCAAAGAAACTCTCCAAATCCATGACAGGAGTCCAAATCAAAGCCTGGGCTGCTTTTTGTTTGCAGAGGTTTGCAGACCCCACTGTCCACCTGGAACAGGCAAAAAGCCCAGATGTGGCTTCAAAGAGCATCAGTTCCTGCTGCAGAGAGAATGTTCCAAAGGACAGTGAGGGATGAACCAGCTCCCTAAAATGCCTGTAGGACACATTTCCAACAGCAAACACCCTCAGAGATGCGGTGCTGACCACATCCAAGGCCCGTGGCAGACAACGGAGGCTGCTGGAGCAGCCAAGGTTGTGCTGCTGAGACAGGGATAACTCCTGGTCTGGACCAAAGATGATGCTCAGCTCACCTGGCAATCCAACAGCCCACCAGGGGCTGCAGCACATCCCCCAAACCAAGCCCAGAGGGAACCCAGAGCGCTCTCCTCCAGCCAGCGAACCCAGCGAACACAAACACCAAGCCAGAGCCAAGGCAAGCTGTGCAGAAGATGGTGCAATTCTATTTATTTATTTTTTAAATACTATCACCAGCCAGGAGGATGAAGGGAGGTTTGTGCAGCTCCCCATCTATGAGAATGAGCCAAATGGATAGGGAAAAAAAATCCACTTTTGGCACGATGTCTCCTTCAAGACACCTATTGTTTTGTTAATGCAAAGGAGGCATTGTGCAAACAGGATTCCCAGCTAATGGGAAAAAGCTGGTGAACCTGCTGCCCACCAGCCAAAATATAGTCATTTTCTCCTGCTACACCTTCCCCCTCATTGCTGATTTATGGCTATGATGTTTTTCAAGCCAAGTTTTTAAATCCTTCTCAGGTGAGATGTAGTGGAGCTTCACCCATCAGTGTCTGCTTCTACCCTATCCCAAAAAATCCTCCAGATGGGCATTTTGCTGTCAAAGCCAGAATGATCCTCTACTCCCCTCCTCGTCCTGGCATGTGGAGACAGAATTCACACCAGCAATTTGGATGCTACCTTTAAAGCCGTGTCACCAAGGCCACTGGCCACTCAGCCAAAAAAGCCCTGAGGCCCATTCAGACACAATGAGGATATTTTAATTGCAGTAATTTTGCAAGGAACCTTAAACCCACAGCAGTGTCTTAAAAGCAAGTCCCAGAAATGTCCACAGTAGCATGGAAAAAATAAATATCCATATCTGAGTTTGCCATTGCAAATCTCTGCAGGCACC
>VWZV01005541.1:522594-650891 GCA_013397155.1 Irena cyanogastra | reverse complement strand
AAAAAAGGCTTGTCAGATTGTTCTACCAAGCCCTTAGTTCTTGCTGACAGCTTGAAAGGTAAATAAGAAATTTCAGCAAATACATTAAAGGTTATCTGACACGGCCCCAAATGAAAGGCGGTTCGGATGTGCTCGGCGCAGATTGTGCTGTAACAAACAGGAAAACAGCGAAGTGTGCTTTGTCTAGGAAAATCCTCTATTTGATCACACCTCATGAATAATTCACACCAGGTTTCCATATTTGTCCTCCTGTAGGTACACGCTGTGCGTTACCTTCCCTGCTATATATACGCACGCATTTCCTGCGCTGAATTATTAAAGCCTTTGCCGGGAGCTGCCGAGTCTCTCCGGGAGGAGAACAAACCCAATCACCCTGAAAATAACCCCGCCCCCCCCCACCCCACACACACCTTGACGGGATACCTCTGCAAACTGCTCAGCAGAGGAAAACTAAAATAATTTTCATGAAAAAATAAAGTAATAAAAGAAATTAATAACTGGTGATCAGTTCCTGATAACAAATGACAAGACTTANTTTTTTTTTTTTTTTTAAAGCATTAAAGTTTGGGTGGGGGGGATAGGAGAGGGCAGTCTAGTTGGGGGGAAGGGAATCCAATCTGCAAAGTCCCATTTCTGGCACCCAGCAAGTTGCAGGGTAAAGCCCTAATACACTGGAATGCAAGGAATTAATGTTTTAACTATCCTCCTCTTGGACGACGTCTCAACAGTAAATATTTCGAGTAATTTAGATTTAAGAAGGTTTGGCATTTGTTTAGCCAAGTGCAGAGGAAGGCAGCTAAAAAACCCTGGCAGTGTCCAGTCTCCAGGAGGGTGCACGAAGAGGCATGGTGGCTTTGGGCAGAATTACGAGGAGGAGATGTTTCAGTGCCGTATTTTGGGGCTGTCGATGTGCTTTGAAGCGTCAGGCGATCGCAGCAGTGCAAGCAAAGCAAAGGAAACTCCTCACAGCGAGTCCAGCAGCTGCCTTTGCTTGTGCCACAATTCCCATGGTATTGCAGGAGAACACCCAGGAGCAGGAATATTTCACATTTTGGGGGTTGGTCTGTGGAGCATCGTAAAGAATGGAAGGATCCCGATCTCTGCATGAGTTATTAAAAGCAAAGTTTCTTTTGCCAAGCGATTTAGGGACCACCAAGGAAACACCAATCCCTCCGACGCCCCAAAACTCAGCACACTGCATTAAAAGTATTCGTTTCCCAGTGATTTTTGAGCTGGTTTGCTGACTTTAAAGCCCAGCCATCTGCTCGCAGCCCAGGAAGACAGAGTGGATTTATTCGAGCACACCGAGGTGGACTCTTCCCAGCACACCGGGACGAGGGCTCGGGCTCCGGGAGCGAGTTGGGGACCGCGCTGAGCCGTGAGTCAGAGCGGCTCCCGCTCCCTCCCCCAGAGCCGCAGTGGCTGTGCAGGTCTAGCAGGAGTAAATATTAGTTTAAAAAACACCACCGCATATTTTAGCCAGGTACGGCTCCGAGGGCAGCCCGTGGAGCTGCGCTGGGGGAGTTGCTGGGGTTGGTGTTCGTTTGCGCGCTGCCGTTTACTGTGGGCAAAGAGATCTCGGTGTGAGAATCCCCAAAAAGCGCTGCCGAGCTGAGCTTCCCGCTCAGCAATGCCAGAAATCTGATGGCTAACAGCAGTGGTGATCCCAGTAACACCTCAGGGTTATTCAATAATCGCCACACTATCAGCACTGATTCACTGCTCAATCATTTAACTATTTTAATTCTTTGCATATTTACTTAAGTGGTTTCCCCTGTGCCGCCGTGACAGCCTGCCGATGACAGCACTTCCCAATTTCGGGGCTGACTGGAGCCAAGGGGAGCGGGATCATCCCACCAGGAGCCTCCAGGGGACAGTCCCACGCGTGTTCCCAGCCACATAAAGCTGTGCTTTCCAGTTCAGACCAGATTATTTTCACCCAGCTGGGTCTAAGGTTTCATAACCTTGCTCCGGTTAAAAATAGCCTCTGCCTACTATGCAACAGCAAAACCCAAAGTACGTCGTGCTGCGGAGTGGGAGCATGAATCAGTCCGTAGCACCGCGAGTTTATGCTCCTGTCAGAGACTGAACAGGCAAAACACCTTCCCCGGAAGGAGCAGCAGAAGTGTTTACTCCATCTCCTAATTTTTGGAAGGCCCCAAAGGGGAAAAAAAAAAAAACAACAAAAAAGGCTTGTCAGATTGTTCTACCAAGCCCTTAGTTCTTGCTGACAGCTTGAAAGGTAAATAAGAAATTTCAGCAAATACATTAAAGGTTATCTGACACGGCCCCAAATGAAAGGCGGTTCGGATGTGCTCGGCGCAGATTGTGCTGTAACAAACAGGAAAACAGCGAAGTGTGCTTTGTCTAGGAAAATCCTCTATTTGATCACACCTCATGAATAATTCACACCAGGTTTCCATATTTGTCCTCCTGTAGGTACACGCTGTGCGTTACCTTCCCTGCTATATATACGCACGCATTTCCTGCGCTGAATTATTAAAGCCTTTGCCGGGAGCTGCCGAGTCTCTCCGGGAGGAGAACAAACCCAATCACCCTGAAAATAACCCCGCCCCCCCCACCCCCCACACACCTTCACGGGAAACCTCTGCAANCTGCTCAGCAGAGGAAAACTAAAATAATTTTCATGAAAAAATAAAGTAATAAAAGAAACTAATAACTGGTGATCAGTTCCTGATAACAAATGACAAGACTTAACCTGGCAGTGCTGGGTTAAGGGTTGGACTCGGGGATCTTAGAGGGGTTTTCCAGCCTTAAGGATTCCCTCATTCTGTGACTTCAAGGTTTGTAAACGGCCGTGAGGGTTTTCTCTCCATCCATCCCACCCAGGCGCTGGCATTCCAGGCGTTAGTAAGGCTGAGCTGCTTTAGGAAAGGGCTGTCCCTGTGTGTCAGCCTCTTCCTACAAGCGACATTATGTAACTCGGAGGTGACAGACACTTTTGAGGATGCCGGGGGTAGAGGAGGGAGTGGGGGGGGGCAGGCAAAATAAAATTACAAAAACCTGAGAAAACTTACTAGTTGGGGGCGGGGGACGGGGTATCCTTTTTTTATTATTATTCCCTCCTTTTTTTTCAGGTGGGCTGTAAAAGCCGCGATGTCTTATTTCGGGAGGCGGGGGGGTGGGGGGTGCCCCGCTCCGTCTGTCCGCCCGTCGGTCCCTCCGTGCGCCCGTCGGTAGGTGTTGCTGTAGCGACGGGAAAGCATCCCCAGCCGGGCGGATTTGGGGAAGAGCGAGCCGGCAAGGCTCCCCCCGCCCCCCCAACCTTTCTCTCAACATCAAAAAAGTGGAACCGCGGCCGTGGGGATGGAGCGGAGCCTGGACTCACCGGGGCGGGGGTGAGAGGGGAACTCTGCGCTACTCCTGATAAATATTATAAAGGCGTTGGGGTGTCCGTACGGCACGGCCGACGGCAAAGTGCGGGGGGGCGGGTCGGGGGCGCAGCAAACCCCCACCCCTTTCCCCAAGGACCGCCGTCCCGCTGTCCCGGCGGCTCCCGGAGCTTCCCGGCGGCTCAGCCCCAGCCGCAGCCCCGCCGGGCTCCGCTCGCCCGCGGGCAGGAGCGGCGCGGCCAGACGGCGCCGGGGCGGCGCGACCGCCGGGAACGGGCGGCGGGCACCGGCAGCGACCCCCNCACCGCTCCGGACCGCCCCGCATCGCTCCGGACCGCCCCGCACCTCCCCGCACCGCCCCTCATCTCCCCGCACCGCTGCGGATCCCACGGGGGAGCTGTCCCCCACAAGAGGTTTAGGAGCCACAAGGACAGGTTGGACCCCAAAGTGGATCAGAGTACACAGAGAGCTGGGGACCCCAAAATAGATTTGGGTCCCACAGGGGAGCTGTGTCTCACAAGAGGTTTAGGAGCCACAAGGACAGGTTGGACCCCAAAGTGGGTCTGAGTAGCACAGAGGGCTGGGGACCCCAAAGGGATTTAGGTCCAGGAAGCCACAGATACCACTTGGAGCCCCAAGTGGTCGTGGGGTGCTGAGACCCCCAAAATGGATTTGAGTCCCACGGGGAAGCTGTGTCCCACAAGGAGCTGGGGAACCACAGGCACAGCATGGACCCCAAAACACATTTGGGCACATAGGAGCCTGGGGACCCCGAAGCAAGAGGGTGTTGGCTGCTTCAAGGACATCAGAGCCCACAAAGGGTTGTGAATCCACAGGGAAAACTTGGACCCCGAAACAAATTTGGGTACCACAGGGACTTTGGGTCCTACAAGGACTTGAACACCTACATGGCAAAGACTGGACCCCAAAATAGATTCAGGCACCACAGGGGCATGGAGACTCCCAAGCAGGCTTAGAACCTGAAAGGGATTTGGACCTTTCAGAGTGTTTGGGCCCCTGCAAAAGTTTGGGTTCTGCGACCCACAGGCACAACTTGGACTCCAGAATGCATTTAAATACCACAGGGGGCTTGGGAACCTGAAGCAGGTGTGAACCCCAGAAAGGATTTGGGTGCTTCAAGGGCTTTGGAGCCCATGAAAGTTTGGGTACCCACAGGCAAAGCCTGGACCCTGACACACATTTGGGTCTCACTGGGGGTTTGAGCCATGCAAAGCTTGGTGACCCACACAAGGGTTGGACTCCAAACAGATTTGAGCCCCACAGGGAGCTTGGGCCCCACAAGTAGGCTTGGACTCTGAGAGGGGTTTGGACCCCACAAATGGCTTGGATCTCTGCCTGGGATTTGGGACCCCACAAATGGCTTGGATCTCTGCCTGGGATTTGGGACCCACAGGCACAACTTGGACCCTAGAATGGATGCGGCTGTTTCAAAGGGCTTGGAGCCCACAAGGGGCTGGGAGCTCACAAGCAAAGCTCAGACCCCAAAAGAGATTTGGCATTACAAGGGCTTTGAATCCCACAATGGTTTAGGACCCACAAACAGACTTGACCCCTGGAAAATGTCTGGACCTCTTGGATGGACAGGGACCCACAGGCAAGGCTTGGATCCCAGAACAGACACCACAGGTAATTTGGGACCCATGAGAAAGGCCTGAGCCTGAGGCAAATTTGAGCCTCACAGGATGGTTGGTCCCACAGAGATTAGGGATCCACAAGCAGGACGTAGCCCCCACAAGGAATCTGAGCCCTATTATATGTTTGAGTTCCACAGGAGAAGCTTGGCCTCCACACTGGGTTGAGGTCTAAAAGCAGAGCTTGGCCCGCAAACAAGAATCGGCCCCAAAAAGGGTTTTGGCCCCTGGTGGTTGGGATCCAGACCTGATTGGATTTGCCTTGCCTAAGAAGGTGGATGAGGCTGGATTGGGGTGTGTGAGATTATTCCCATCCTCTATTGTGGGCTCCTTAGCTCCAAGAGGCTGCCCACACAGTGCTGCAAGCTAGAGTGCTGACACTTCTTTCCAGGATCATTATTTTACTTGTAAACCTCTTGGGATGCCTCTCATGGTTTTTGGGTTTTTTTTGTTTTTTTTTTTTTTGGTTGGTTGGTTTTTTGTTTTTGTTTTGTAATACAGGTGTCTTACGGGAAGTAGTGCCATCAGGATTTTCACTTCTGGTCTTGCCCCAGGTGTGTGTCAGTAATTCTCGTGGGCATGACATCCCTACTGGTCACCCCAACAACCATACTGCAAGGGCAAGGGTGACCTGAGAACATCCTCAAGCTGATTTTCCTGTTGGTTGGTTCCTCTCCTCTCCAGGTGCTTCACCCCTCTACCTGGCTCACCCCGTGTCTCTCTCCCGAGCTCATAAAACAACAGCTGGGCACAGAGGCATGGGAGGGATGAGCTGAGATTTTGCTTCAAATGCCAGGGAGGCAATCCATAATTGGAGGTGGTGCCCTGATGACGGGTGGCTCCTGTTTTTGAGGCACAAGGGCCTTCCTGAATTCACCAGCACACAGCCCTCCACAGCCAAAGCAGCGGTTTCCCTGAGGTTTCACTTACCATGTTTGGACATGGCCGTGATTAATATTTCCTAACAGGAAGGTGTCATGCATGCAGGCTTTCCTCTTCGGGGTTTGGGTCGAGGGTGGCCAAGTTCAGGTTGAACACTGGCTCCTCGCTTCCTGCGCCTCGCAGGCTACACCCTCCCCGCCAACCCCGCAGCCGCCTGGGCTCAGCCCAAAACGGGTCCTGGCGCCAGGGAGGTGTCACCACACAGCCCCTGGGGATCCAGAGAGCTCCCATGGGATTGGATCAGGGTGTAATGTCACCTGTCTGTCTCTGCACAGTGTCTGTGGGATGAACGGGGGTCACTCGCTGCCCTCCCCGAGCTGAGTTTGGCATGAAACCCAGGGTATGGGGGAAAGGGGATATCCTGGAAAACAGCTGGAAAAGCTGCCAGCAACCCCCAGGTTACCCATGTTGTCTTTTGCTTCTCATAGTTTTAATGAAAGTAAAGCCACTGTGAGATAGGAGTCCCACACAGGGCAGAAATTATTTAGTGATTCATTCAGGCAATGGACAGTTCTGCCTCCACACTGCCCTACACATAGCTCTGTGTGTGTGAAAGAGAAGGGGGAGTTGAAACAAAACTTATTTTTCAAGTGGAAATTTTAATTTATTTTTTTTTAAAATCAACCTAAAAGCGCTACTATCAATAACTGGAAGCTTACACAGGAGGATAAATAGCCCTCAACCAATCTAAGATGTTTTCCTGTGTTGAAAGAAATAGGTTAAAAGAAATATCTCAGTTCGACTCAATGTACATTTCGTTGTTTCTTTTTGGAGCCTCATTCTGCCAACAAATTAATTCACGGGAAGGAGAGAGAGAGAAAAAAAAATCAGTTTCTCTTTACCCTGAGCCAGGCGGGTGAGGTTTTTCACGCGGTTTTTTTCACCTCTCGAGGAGCATCCTCCTTTCCCTGCGCGGCCGGAGCGGCTCGCAGCCCCTGCGCCCAGGAAAGCCCTCTCAGCTTTGGCAAGGGCTGCTGGCAGCGGCGGCCTGGAGCTGGTTTCCCTGGCTGGGCGCCACGCGAGGCTGCTCCGGCGGCAGGAAATTCCCTGCTGACCGGCCGCGGCAGGGATAAGTGCCCTGGCACGGAGCAGCGGCCGCGCAGCGAGCGCAGCGAGCGGGGAGCCCAGCGGGAAAGGACCGGAGGAGGATTCGCGATACACGAGCAGTGAGATAAGAGGTGCGAGCTGGACAAGCTCGGCATGTCAAGCGGCTCGCTGCCGGTTTTGTGCTTGCCCTGCAGCAAGAGAAGCACTTTTTCCTGGGGTTTAAAGCCTCTTGGGTGCTTAAGGATGGATAAATCAGGGATATCTGGGCTTGGAGATAGGAATTTTTTTCCTAGTTTTATGTCACATCCCTACTGCAGTTCGAAAAAAGCTTATCAGCTGTATCTGGCTGTAGTTGTGTTGCTGGGTACTGTAATAGCCCGTTCCAGAGTGACAACACGGGGATGTGGGAAAGAAATCCTGGCTAAACAAACCCAGCTTGAGCAGTCAGATGTCCAGCGTCATCCCTTTGTCCCCAGCTTGCCTCCTGACCCTGGTCCTCATTGATTTTACACCAACACAGCTCCACCATCTTCTGCAAAGTTGCTCCTGTTTTGATCCAATGCTCTAAGACAGTCTCATCTATAGGGTTTAAAGCCCTGTGTGCTGTGCTGTTATAGACCTGCTGGGTAATTATTTATGCACATACCAAAATGTGCTTTCTTCATGCTGTCAGTCCTTGGTAGAGATCGGGCCAGGGTAATTCAGTGCTCTCCTACATCTACAGGCACCCAGTGAGCTTGAGAGAGATGCAGAATGTGACCTGCTTGCTGGTGAGCGCTGAAATAATTGTTAGATTCCCAACAATCACACAAAGATCACCACCCTGAGCCAATAAGTGTTAATTCAAAATGCAGGCATGAAGTGGGAATTGTGAAAGCGCCGCGTCGCTGCAGCCGCTCGCCAGCGGTGGTTGGCGGGCAAGGAAAAAATCAGTGTGACAAAACCCCAGGTTATGCAGACAGCTGGGTTTGAGTGGGGCACCTGTGTCCTCAGTTAACCCAAGTCCCAGTTAACTTTGGTGCCATCAGAAAGCCTCGCACCAGGGTTTGGAGGTGGGGAGCACAGGAGCGCTGCGCTTTTCACTCCTTGACATTTCGTGAGTCGTCTGTTCCAGCGCTGAAACGTCTCGAGTGATGGGACCGCTGCAATTTCTCTTTCAAGGGTATCTCTCTCACACAATAATTAAATCTCTGGCTTTCAAGTGTAATTGCCAATGACAGTGCCTCCGAAATTGCTTCTTTATGCTCGACTGTTCTGTCTCCTGGCAGAAAGGCTTCTGTGAAAATAAGCTGGAAGAGTTGTGAGTGGCAGCAAAGGCAAGAGGAAGCAACACAAACTCCATCCTTTTACCCCCAAAGGACAACAACTGTCCCTAAACATTGAGGTGGCCCAAAAACTGCACAGTCCTGGATTCCTAACAGGCCCAGGAGGAAATGGTAGCTCACAGCACAGCTCCATCATTACCAGGCCTGCTGGAAAAATGCAATTTTTCAGCACTAGGACCTGTCTCCTGCTCCAGGTTGGTAATTGGTGGTGTTGGCTGTGAGCCAGGCAGCACTCACAGCTCTGTCTTGAGAGGACAAAAACCTCCATTACTTTATGCTCTCTAATTCTCCCAAGGTGTGCTGCTGTCTATCAATGGAGTCACCATGAGGTAATAGAAATTACAAACCTCCCCAGACTTATTTGTCTGAAAGCATTTCTTGTAAAAAGACTTATATGAGTCTCCAGAACCGTGGCACATGAGAATGGCAGAGAAGAGAAAGTTTGCAAATTAAATTGCAACAAAAGGCTCTTTATCATAAACCATGGGGGAGACTGGGCAAGAGGGTTATTTCACTTCTGCTGGGCTGGCTGGGGACAGCTTTTAGAGAGAAAAAGCAATTTTTGTTGTCTGTTTATCACTTTGCAGTGAAGCTGCTCTAGACCCCAAGCTGTGCAGGGTGATGGGGTTGGCCAGACCCCACTGGGGATTTGTTTCCTACCTTTGCCAGTGTTTCCCTGTGAGCCTTGGTAAGCCCCTGCCCTGTCACCCTGGTGGCTCACAATGGCAGCATCACAACTCCAGTCTCACTTGCTTTGTCTGGCTTTTGCCTGCCAGCCCCCACCAGCCCCTGCCCTCCTTGCAAGAAGCACCCTAAACCTTCATCACACCCCCTTCCTAACCAGCAAAACCCATCCAGAGCAGGGTATTTGCAGTGATGTGACAGACCAGCTCTGGAGGAAATTCCTGAGCTCTCTGAAAAAGTTACTACCCCCTGCCTCTGCAAAGGCTGATGAGTTGAATCCGGGGTCTCAGCATGATCCTATTTTGATGCAAAGTCGGAGCAAATGGGCTGGACTGTGAATGGGAACATCTGGGGTGCTGCACACCTGCCCCCATGAGTGCTGGTGAAGCCTCCAGCACAGGAGCAGTGGCTCCTTAAGAATTTCAGAGCAGAGAAGTCAGAATCTAAATCCATTAAAAACAACAGAATGACTAAAGCTCAATTTTCTCCTCTCCTCTCTCAGTTTTCTCCTTTTACAAGTCCACAGTATGGGGCAGTGGCACTGCTTCCCCTGAGCAGCTCTTATGATGCTTGAGCTGCACTGAAACAGCAGTAAAATCCATGTGAAAATTACATATACAAGTAGGTGTGTGTGCATGTCTTAATATTTTACTTGATGGACAGAACTCACAGCAAATCTCCCAGCTGAAAAAATGCTTCTTCTGCATCACCAAGAGCTGGAGCAGCATTTGGTGGCCACAGTGGCTACAAGTGATGCTTCAGAGCTTTTTCCTCAGTTCCAGAGCTCTAGATGAGGGTGCTTGTTTAAAACTGGAAGCCACCAAAAGGGCACTAGGTCCACATTTGTGTGCTGTTTTTATCTGTGAGCTGTCATTATCCTTCTGACACTTGCAGGATGCCCAGGGTCACTGGGTTTTAGAGTCAGATCCTGGTGGCATGAAAAACTTGCTCTGAAAAGGTCAGCTGTGTGGAAATAAGTGCAGAGAGCTAATTATTATTTGTCTTGGCATGTTCTGTATGGGCTTGGTGGCAGGTCACGCTCCCAAAGTCCTTGTGGTCAGTGTTGGAACTTCTGAGCCAAATTCTGATCTGCTATAAAGGTTTTGGACAGAGCTGCCGTGTCCAGGGGCCTTGGTGTTCCCAGTGTAAGTGTCCCACCCTCAGTGTTCCCTGGGGACAAGATCCTGCCTCTCACCCCCACTTTTACCAGTGGGAAACTGAGGCAGAAGGGTGGGCACAGGCCCAGGTTTTGAGGCTGAGCCTAAAGCAGCAATTGCCAAGCTGCTCTGATATCAGTGCAGGGGAAAAGCTCCAGAAACAGGGACTCTGGATTGCCCCATGCAGGAGCTCAGGGGTTTCTGTAGGAATCCTAAACCCTCACTGCAGGCACCTACAGAGCACAGGCACTCAGGTAGGACAAGCACCACCCTGCCAGGTGGGAACTGCAAGGGAAAACCCCCACTGCATATTTTCTGGCAAAATATTGAGCCTTTGGTAATTTCATTGCCAGGCAAAAGAGATGACCTTCAAAGCCTGGAGGCCAGACCTCAGAGGACCTGGGAGCACCCACCTCTCCTCCCATCTGCAGCCAGGAGCCACTTGCATCAGTTTTGCTTAAGTAATTTGTGGCTGGTCTGGGCTTTTCCTCTCCTGCAAACTCTGCCCCTGGCACGCTGCACTCACCTCGAGATGCTGTTCAGCTCTGGCTCCTCTCCATGGAGCAGTGGCTGCTGTGCTCTGGAAAGTGACACAGCCCTCAGCTGCTGCTGCTGAGCCTGCAGGAGGTGATCCCTGCTGCAGAGCCAGCGTGGAATGGGGCTGTGCCCCCAGCAGGGAGTGGGGCTGTGCCCCACCATGGGCTGGGGCTGTGCCCCCCATCTCAGCACCCCCAACCTCATGTGGGGTGCAAAGGGCAGAAATTGGGGCACAGGGAGACCTCCTGCCTCGCTGGGGCTGCTCTGTCTGAACCATTACACTCCTTGCTGTAAATTAAAACCCACAAAGGGGGTGGCAAACGTCACGGTGGTGGTGGCAGAGCCAGGCTGAGCTGGCCTCATGCTCCTGCATGAGGGGGCATCTTGCTTTTTGGGACACTCCATCAGGGGTATGAACATCTCCTAAATCTGCAGTGCTCACAGTCCTGGAGGACAAAACCTTCTGGTTCACAGTGTGCCCCATTAACCCTGCAAAGGTGTTAGGGAGCCAGACATCCCCACTACATAACCTGTCCCCAGTGCAGGAGGGTGGGTGATTTGGGGCTTGATGCATGACACCCCACGTGAAGGTTATTTTCCCAATCATCCTGCAAAACTGAGGAGCTGCATTTGTGCTTCTGCCCCTTAGCTTTCCCCAAAGAGTAAAAATGAAGGTGTAAGTTGTAGCACACACACTTAGAGATACACATATTAGCTTAATGCGTATGTTGTGGTGACATCCGTGGTTGGTAGAAACCTCTGTAAGACAACAGGATGAATGACTGACACCTCACTTAACAAGAGGCAGAGGGAGAAATGGAGATGAACACTGTTCTGTTGAGGCTGAAATACCCACAAACTCATAGGAAATAGGAGCAGCTTGGCCAGTCCAGCTTAAAACCAACTGTGCTGCAATTCAGAGAGGATTAAGGAAGGGAAATAAGCCTGAGTCTGTTTGGTTTCCACTCTGGTTTTTGAGTTCCTAAACCTTTGCACATACAGGATTTTCTCCTAAACTGTGGCAGCTGCAAAAACGAGTTGTCTCCTCCAAGCAAAAGCCAAGATTGCCATGTAATGACATAGTCCCAGGAGACAGACTGCTGAGGAAAGGACCAAAAACTGTGGCAGCTTCCCTGCATGGCAATGTGCACATGTGTGTCCAGACATGGGATTTAGGGGAAGGCTCTGGTAAGCCAGCACTGACTATATGCAGTCTGGAGTGCAATGAAAAGAGCAGGCTTTTTGTTTCATAAAACACTACTTACATTATTTTTGAAATTATTCTACTCAGGTCAACAGAAAGAAAAGGTGGTAAGAATATTATAAAAACTGAGGTTGGGTTTAATTCAGAAAGTTAATGTTGCAGGAGGCCTGAAGGAACTTTTCAGGGCTCAGCTTCTCCCCACAGGTGTGATTTTCTGTCCATCCATGGACCTAAGGAATCCCTGCCCTGCCTGACTGAGGTTGGAGAACTTGGAGAACACCACAGCACACTTGGAGAACACCACAGCTTCAACTCCACAGAGAAACACTGCAGGGGAGAAATAGTTCTTAAAGTCAAGCATTATAATTTACTAACGGGTTTATTAAAATCTTATTAGAAGATTATTTTTTAAAGTCCGTTTTACACAGCTGTTGTCCTTCTGCTGCTGTCTAATCCTGGAAAATCTCAGTGAATGAGTCATTTGCACTTACTATCTATTACAACCTATTATTATACGCCTGAGTGTGTTTGCATTTTCTTCAAATAATATCACTAGAGCCACAATGGTGCCATAATATCTCCCACATCTCCCTTTTTGGAGTCTCTTTTGCTGTTGGAAGAGAGGTGTCACTTCACCCAAAGGTTTCATGGGGTCGTTCTGGGGTGCACAAGGACTCAGGGAGCATTTTGTTTCAAAATAACCCAAAAGTTCACTCCCCCCGNCTTCACCCAAAGGTTTCATGGGGTTGTTCTGGGGTGCACAAAGACTCAAGGAGCATTTTGAAGCATAAAACTTCACTCCCCCCATCCTGATCTTTTAGTACCAGGCTTTTAATGTGTGCCTTTTTGGGTTTGGTAGGTCAGAGACATATTGTGGAGGGTCAAGGATCTGCAAATTCCTGCTTCCTAAAGGTGACCTCAAGCACCAAATATTTGTGCATCATGACAAGGAGGACACCTGGCAGCTGTGCGTCGGGGATATCTGAGGGCCACGTTGGGTTGTTTTGCTTGTTTTTGGTATCTGAAGGCTGTTGAGTATTAAATGTGGCCTCCAGGATGGGACCCTCATCACTGCCTCGTTTGGCTCCAGGACATGATGTTCCAACTTCCATGACCATTGAAAAGAGGGAGAAGGAGAACCCAATACAAGAACATCAATTTCTGGAGGAGCGTTGGTTAGCAGAAGGTGCAAACACTGCCATAATAATAAACCATAATGTTGGTAGGTACAGAGTGTGCTTTGCTCACAGCTTTCATACCCAGCTGTGCCCTCTCCCTTTACCAGTTGTGGGTCTCACCATCACTCTGTGATGCAGCCCCTAAAATGCCCAAACATTGCCTCGGCCCATCCTCATCCTCCTCTTCCCCACCCAGGAGGACTGAGAGGGAACAGGGACATGGGTGGAAGCTGCTTTGTCATCAGATGGACTCTCCCAGATTGTGCAAACCATGTTCTCCTGACATCCCAGAGCGACCCTTTCCTCTGGGTCATTTGGCCAGAAGTCAAGGGAACAGTATTGCTCTGAATATAACTACAGGAGGGGAAAAAAAATTCATATTCAAAGTTTAAAATCACTTGCTGTAGGGGATGTTTCCATTGGCAAAGTCGCCAGAACCAGCACAAATGATTCAAAACATTTTGTTAAATGAAATTCTCAGATGATGTCAGAGCTGAGGCCGCTTTAGCAAAACCAAAAGAGAAGGAAGGTTGAAACCAAAAAGAAGGAAAAAAAAATATATATACCATTTGACAGGGAGGGATTAGGAGCTTAAAATTATTTTTATAGGCTATCCAAATATTCGAAAGCTTGGAAGTTCATAGTTCCAGTGCTTTAGCCCAGCTCTAGAGTCCTGCCAGCCTCTGAGTGCAAGTCACACAGTGCAGCCAGCTGGGCTGGACTTACTAAACAAAACCTATTTCCTATTATCCAGCCATGACTCCCATTTCCTATAGGCTCACCAACAAATCCCACCACCTTTGCCTGCCTCAGTTTTCCCCTCTGTCAAATACAGAGATTTCTATTCTCTGCTATAAAGTGCTTTGAGATTTGGCACTGAGAAGAGCAGGGAACCATCTCCTCCTGTGTGGGTCCTGGCGAAAGAGCAGATTGATCACTCAAAGACAAACAGCAGCTCTTTGTGTGGCTTTTTTGTTTTAAACCACCCATTTCTGTTGGACACAGAAAACCCAGGATGAGGCTGCTGAAGTGCTGTTTTCTTTCATGCCTGACACCTGCCTGCTTCTCCAGGACCGTGCAAAATAATCACGTCTTTGTCACAGCTCGGCTAACCCACTTCATCTTTATTGATTAATAGGTCATAATCCTATTTTAGTGAAAACATAACATGCCCATGGCCAGAGGATTCAGGTATCACTGCCACGGAGATTACAACCTCTTAGTCTGAGCACAGAGAGTGAGATGGACTGTCAGAACAAGAGTACTTGTTAAGAGGAAAATCAATAGCGAGCTATTTGGGGAGGGAGAAAAACAAATCCCCACCACCACAACTGCATTAAACATAGGCTACAGGGCTCCAGCTTTGTATAAGCCCAAATTAAACGTGACCATAATAAACTGTTTCCTTTCTTTGGGTTTACCCAGTAGAAAGGAGATTCCAGTTTGCTGTAATGCCTGTGCCAGCACAAGTGTTGGGTGTAGATTGTGGGGATATGGTTTCTGTTACTAAGTTTTGTTGGAAAATACTTCAATATTTTCCCCTCCTTCCTTTGGAATTGTAGCTAATTGTAACATGTTGGAGCTGTGGCCTTGATTAGTGACATCCTCACTGAGGAGTCAGTTGCTCATGAGAGTTTGGAGATGGGGTGTCCTGCCTTTTCTCTCCCTTTCTTTTACCTTTCCTGTGTTTCCACTTTGTTAAAATCTCGAGACCGAAGGGATTCATGCCAATCTTCATGTGTTTGATGCCCAGGCAGGGCTTACCTTCTCATCCCCCACCATTTGCCAGCTTCCCAGGGACTGCTTGTTATTGCATGAACACCCAGCCTGGAGCATCAGGGAGGGATCAAAATCCCGGGCTTTGCAGGCAGCCCACAATGCACAGAGTGCTGGTTTCACCCCTGGCTTTCAGGCAATGCTGTTGCTCTTGAATTTCCTAGCAAGGAAAGTGTGCTTAAGAACGGGTGACCCCACAGCTTTGCTCCCTCTCTGGAGCAGAGAGACACAGATTTAACAGTAAATAATGAAAAAGAACTAGATTTCCTTTGTTACGCAGCTCATTGAATGAGGTTTCCCACATCTGTAGAAGTCACCACATCTTTTATGAGATTTGACTGTCAGCAAGATGTTATGAATCCCAGATGTTAAAATATGGATTTATTTATAACTCAGAGCCTATAATAGAGCACTCAGAAAGATTATATCCAGCCCCCCTCCTCAAAAGATCTTCCTGAAATAAAAGCCTTAGCTTTTATTATTTTTAAATTATTATTGCCATATGATTTATCTTGGGTATTAGATCATTAAATGTCCTTTAATTACTGTGGCTTTAGGACTGGCATGCATTTGGCTTTGGGGAGCATTGAGCAAGGAGAACTCAGCACCAGCTCTCCCATCCTGAGTGAGATTGATGCTGCTTGGAGGGTGAAGGGCAGCATGGGCAGAGGAGTGGCACGGGGGAAAATCAGCCCCAGGAGTTCCTTGCCAAAGCACAAGGAAGGCACAGGCAGCTCCGGGCACCTGCAAAACTTGGAGCTGGAGGTGTCTGGTATCCATTGCAGCCCCAAGGAAATGCTCTGGTCAATCAGAAAGCAGTTCCTCACAGCTGGTGACCATTACACTGAACACAGTGTAGGACACGCCACAGCTGCTATTCTGCCGGAAGATGGAAATTCTTTTGGAGCCGCTCTCGGAGCATTTGTTCCATTAATGCTCTCTCCCTCCTTCCTCCTGCCCCTTGCTTTTCAAATTGCTGCAAGAAAAACCTGCAAGTGGGAGAGGAGGGGCCCTCCATGGGCACAGGCTGCTTTGAGGGCTGGGGTGCAAATCTTCCTCTGAGTTAATTCTCCAGCAACAGCTCTGGCCCTGAAGTGGTGCTGGGAGCTGTGCACTTGCACACAGCAAGAGACACTCTCTGCCACATCTGTCCCAGCTGCAAGCAAACAGCACAGGTCTGAAAGGAAGTTAAAAAGCCTTGTCCTGCACAAGAGGAACAGAAAGTCAGTCATTTTCCTCCAGAAACACAATGCTGGCCGCAGCCTCAGGAATCATGAAACAAGTGCTTGAGGCAGTGGTGGCTGAGAGCAGCCCTCCTTCCCATCCTCCCTGCTCCCTCACACCTCCCCTGCCATGGCACCCCTGCTCCCTTCTCATCCAGGACCTAGATTTTGGAAACCTTCCATTCCCTTCCCTTTCTGTTTTGCAGCTAGGTCATCTCCTGAGGCAAGTTAGGAGAGTGGATCCAGGTCAGAGATGGCAGAGAGTGTCTGCCAAGTGTGACCATGCCATCAACTCCTTGGGTGACACCACTGCAGCCTTTAAGGATCAAACCCACTGTTCACACTTCCAGCTCTTAGAAATTTCCAGCCCCTTCCAGCTTGCAAGTGATGGGCTGGAGCAGGGCTGGTGCCTGGAATCTCAAGGCTCCAGGCTAAGGGCCAGCTGGACAGGAAGCCCTGAGCCCTGCTGATCTCAGCTCTGCTCTCCTGCCTCACCAGGTCCATGTTTCACTATAGAGGTGCTTGCTCTCTAGAGTCTGCTCTCCTGGGCTGGGGCAGTTTGGTGTTTTAAAGGCAAGGCAGGAAGGAGGATGCCTTGAAATCCTGCTTGGAGGTGAGCCTGTTGCACTTTGGGATCTGCAGAGCTGGAAACCTGAACCTTGTCTGCACAACAGCAGCGAGGAGCTGAGGGAAAGGCAGGAAATCGGCTGTCAGTGCTGACACTACACAAATCTCACTGTGAGGAGGAGCAGCAAGTGGGCAACTGGGAGAAGCTACCTGGGCTTGGCACTCCCTGGCTCCTGGGATGTGGTATGGAGAGGTCCAGAGCTCTGATGTAAATCAGCACAGCTCCTGAAGAGAAAAATCTTTGGTGGGGTTTATGGGACACTCACTGGCTTGTAAATATTTTTCTGGCGTATCAATTTGTGCGCCGTGAGATTTAAAACCTTCATCACCCTCACGTTTCCCATGCTGCAGAGAGCTCTGATCTGAATATGATACACACTGGAGAAGGTTTGCCAGGAGTGTGATGTTACAAAACTTGTGAAATGCCTCGCTTAACCACAATATCATGCATTTTCCAAGGCACATACCTATCTATTACAGGGTCTTTCAGATGGAGCTACAGACAGCCTGTGGGTCATGAGATCCTGACCTTGGTGTGTTTTCACTCCCTTCTTCTCATGAATTAACTCCTGAACTATTGACTCTCTGTTGAATAGATAGCAGAGTTCAGCCACATTTTACATACAGGCTGCTTTTCCATCCTGTATCTCAACAACTGCAAACCCCAAGGACAAGTAAATACTTCAACCTCGGCCATAAAATTGATGTGTTGCAAAATGAACAAAATGGGCTTAGTAACTTACGAGGCAGATACCATCAAGTCCATAATGAGCCAGAACTGAGATTTTCCTGTCCCTCAGCAGTGAGGCTGGGAGAGCTGGGAGCAGTACTCCTTTGCAGGTACTCAGTTTATGCCTTACACCTTCTTCACTGAAACCAAAATCCACCTGTGGTCGTGTCAGATGTCAGCCTCATGTGCCTCCCTGAAAGGGAAAGATTGACTTAAGAATCACAAGGTTTTCGTGGAAAATCTTCAACTTTCAAGTTCTGCTCATGCCTTCTGGTTTTTGAATCTGCAGATGACTTCCTGGTAGGTTAAGGAGCTTTCCTTCACATTCAGAAAGGCCAAAAAAATCATCAATAAAACAAAGTTCCTAAGATCTTGTGAAGCACCAAAAAAAGGCAGTAAGAGCACAGATATCCAAATTGCCAGTACCTTGTTAATACATCAACAACCACACTCTGCTGCTGCAGCAGGCTGCAAATGGGCAGGATAGATGGGGCTACATCTATTTTGTCATTAAATAAGGAAAGGGCCCTAAAACCTAACATGTCACACTGGCATCATTAGAAGCCACGCAAGTTATTTCTACATGGCACATCCTACTAGACAGAACCCTTAAGAAATCAAAAATTAAAATCTAAAAATAAAGGGTTCCGTTTTCTTAGATGTCTGATGGAAAACATAGTTTAAGGTTGGTAAAGAAATTCTCCTTATTATCTGAAAGTTGCTTGACTAAGTATTGAAATAGCTTCATGCATTCCCAAGGCTTCCTAGCCAGCCTGGCTCTGAAAAACACTCCTCTGTGCTCCTCTGGCATTAGAGATGAAAAGTTTGAAGCTTTTCATGCTGAGTCTTCATGTCTAACTGAAAATGAAAACACAACATCCATCTCCCCACTCCAGAATACAATGGAGGCGAAGTGGCATATTAATAAATGTTCTCACTAGAAAACACCATGAAGAAATAGTAGGCTGAGCCTCAAGGCAGAATGTTTCCATCATCTTGGCAGGGCAAAGTTGCTGATGTGCACCCCCAGATGAACCTGCAGAGGGGAACAGAGCAGGACTGAGCCCACCTGGGGAGCTGGAGAGACGTGTAGGATGGGTTTGTCTGCCTTCCCAGGTGATCTCCAGCAGGAATAATCAGGGCAATGACACTTCCCTGTCCCAGATACAGCTTATCAGGAGAGGCTGGTGACAGATGAACTCAGGTCACATCCAGGCTGCCTGCACGTGTGGTCACAGGGCACCTTCACTGCAGAGATCAAAGGGGCTCCTGCTACCCCAGGCTGGTTCCTGCTTCCTCCTGGGCCTCGTGGAGGGAGGTGATGGCAGCACTTGAATGAGGCTTGGTGGTCTGGATGCTCTGGTAATTCCCCAGATCCTGGGCACAGGATCAAACACTCCCCAAGAGCACCAAGGCTCTTCTCATTCCCTGGCATTGCTTTTGGCCTATGATCAGGCTCCCATCTGGGCACTGTCCAGGGCATTGCAAGGGCCAGGGCTGTGACCTCACAGGCCAGACCACTCTGTGGGATGTTTTCAAGGGTCAGGGAGGAGGTAACTGTAGATATGAGCCATGTTCTTGTATTTATTTCCAGGGCCAGGTGGGTCTGGGTCTGTCTGGCCCTGCTTGGTTTGGTGCTGTAGCCACAGCCAAACTCTCTGTCTGGAGTTAAGGATGGCCCCTAAAGGCTAAAAAACCCATATTAAAAGGAAAAGAGGCAGCTAAATTAGCATCACATTTAGGCAAAAAATCAGATATGGCTCCTAGTGCCTAAAGCCTTCCTTGAGCTATGGCCAGTCACAATGAGCTCCCTTCCCCCTCAAACAATCTTTAAAAACTGATGTCTTGGTTCCTTATAAAACTTCAAAGTGAGGAAATAAAAAGGAGAGAGGAGTGGGGGAGGTTAATATTTCCCCAGGTTTCTCAGCCAGCCCGTGTGTCTCTGAGCGGAGATCAAGGCTCCGTGTGTTTGGGATGTCAGACACTTGCCTGGGATTTCAGCCTGCCCCAGCCACAGATGTTCTGTGTGCTCAGCCCATCCATACAGAGCATTTCCAGCAGTCTGACAAGCCCGGGATATTCATGTGCTGCATAATTTTTTTTTCCCAGGAAATCCTATGAGAATCCTACAAAGCGGGAATAATAAAATATACATGATAGATCAGTGTTCACTGAACAAATCAGCCTTTTCTGCACTTCATCTCACTTCTTGCTCTCCCTCTGTCCTGGCTAAAAACTCCTTAGGACATGGGGTGTGTTCCTGAGTCTGTAATGTTTGAAGGGTGCTCTGGAATTCCCAATTTGTGGGTATTTTTTGGTTGTCACCCTGGCCCCACTGAAGCTGGCTGGGCTCTCTGCAGAGGGAATTGAGATTTAATTTAAGTAAGATGGCAAAAATGTGGCTCCTGTGCTTCCAGGCTGGATTCTGTGCTTCAATTTCCACAAGGGCAAAGCATGCTAGGAAAAAGAGAGAAGGGACATAAATGGGAGCACATCAGGGAGGATGTGCTACATGAGGAGCATCTGGATTCATCTTGCAGGGTTCTTTTGGAGGTTAATTTTCATGTTTTAAGGAGCATTGACATTGAAAATGCCCTCTCAGAAGGACAATAGGAGGTTTTAAGACACATATACAAGGCAAGGCTCATTGAGGTTGGCAAGCAAATTGGAGTCCTCCCCAGCAGCAGCAGTGGAAGAAATTAAAACTAAGAAAGTAGGTTTAGATTGGCCTTCTGGAATAAATTCTTTTCTGTGAGGGTGGTGAGGCGCTGGCACAGGGTGCCCAGAGAAGCTGTGGCTGCCCCTGGATCCTTGGAAGTGTCCAAGGCCAGGCTGGATTTGGTTTGGAGTGACCTGGGATAGTGGAAGGTGCCCTGCCCATGGCAGGGGTTGGAAGTAGATGATCTTTAAGGTCCTTTCCAACCCAAACCAGGAGATGATTCTATGACAAATCTCTCATAAGATGTTTCCAGACTTTGTTTTAACATTTTCATGTAAGTTTGCATCATTTGCCCACAATGAGTCACTTATTTAATAAAATGAATTTAACCAGTAAATATAAATATCTCATTTTTCTACCATTCAGCTGAACCTCACTCCAAAAACATCTGAGCCGGTATTGTGATAGGTTCCACCTCATCCTTGGATCCTGGGATGCTCTGGTGATTTCCCTTTTCTCCCGCAGCGAAGCAGCTTTGTTGGAATCACTGCTGAGAATGAGAAAATAAGATATTTTATATGGGTATCACGTGCAAGCTACCCAGCCCCTGCTTACCTAATTAAAACCACAGCAGCTTGTATTGCATTCAAGCCTTGTTTGGGGCTGACTGAAGAGGCTGGGCTGGCCACTCTCAGTGTCCACTGTCAGGTGTCCACTGTCCCTGCTCCCAGCCCAGCTGGCTGCAAACCTCCAGGGCTCCTGAGGCAGTGCTGTCAAGCAGACATGTGCTGTGACAGAAAAATAGGTCAGAGTCAGCATGCTGTGGTCTGATTCCCAGCGTGTAGCCAAAGGCATTTCTGTGACTGAGTCTTTAAAAATGGGAGGGGGGGAAGTGGGGATGAACCTTAGGGATGCTGCGATAAGCACCGTGACATTTTGGCAGCATGGAGTCCTTTGGGGCCTCCTGGAAACAGCCAAACATCCCAGGAATGGCTGTGGGGAAGTGCCTGGGGCATTTTAGCCAAGATGAAGCTCTTGGGCACTGAGGAGAGTTCTTCAAAGGCACGAAAGGAAACCTAACTCCTCTTGAATTTCATGCTTTGGAAAACCTACCTAGCCATAGTATTTTTGTTGCTTGACAGGCAAACTTAGGCTCGGGTTTCTCCTTTTTAAAATAAGCTTGACAAACTAATTAATTTAAAAAATCCAGCTATCATGTTCTCCTCTTGCATGTGACACAGTAACCATTAAGGCTTTAGGAGATAAATTTATCTGAGTTCAGAGGGAGGAAGTTCCAGGTTGTACCTAACTTACATTAAATAGTAGGTCAGCCTGGTAAAGTGTAAAGTTAAGCACACAAGTAAGTCTCACCAGGACTAGGGGAAACATTAATGTGATTAAATATGTCATTAAGTGATGACTCAGAAGAGCCAGACTAGAGGACACAGCAGAAATACTCCAGATTTATTTCCTCTATTCCTCCTTTTGGATGAACACATCCAGGGGTTCAGGCACACCACAGAATCCAGGTAAATCCTGCAGAACCTGAAAGGCAGAATGACAAAACACAGTGGAGACAATGTCCATGACCTGGCAGATAAAGACTGACCTGCAGAAGAACTGATTTTGCTGTGAATTTTCCATCAGGTGATCACTTTAGTCCTGGCTCTCCATCCCAGGTCCAAGGGGCAGAGTAGGTAACTTTTGTTGTCCCTTAGGCATCTCTTGGAATATGGACAAATATAAACCTAATAGATTTACATTTTATTTAGGTTTATACATTGTAGGGCCTGGAGGAAATAATTCTTGGGTTTATCACTTAAATGTATGTAATTTAGGAAAAAAAAAACCAAAACATGTCATTAAAAAATTATTCTATAGTTGGAAAATCAAATACTAACCTTAGAAATTGTTTATTGGGATTGACAGTTCTTATTGTAGGAAAAAGAAGCAAACAAATAAATAAATATTGTTTCTAATATAAATTTGTCCATGTCAATTTTTTTGATGTCCAATCTTATTATGTCCATGTCACAATATCCTTCTGTCATCTTTTGATGCCCTACCAGAGTCAAGCCACCCCTTAGCTGTTTCCCTGCTTCCCTATACATCTTGAGGGCCCTTTAAGCCTTTCAGTGCAAGCCAGATATATATTTAAATCCTTTCAGCAGTCCTGTGACTCCCTCCAATTTATTAACACTTCTTCAATTTGCCCTCTAAAGCCCCGGAAGGCATTCTCCAAAATTTTTGGTTCCTGGGATGCTGTGCTGCACCGTAAATGTGAACAGAAAATCTTCATTGCTCAGAAGATAGATGTACAATATATATTAAATATTGATTGCCTGCAATGAGCACAGCAACCCATCCAGGGTGCCACTACCCCAATCTCTCCTTTCCTTGGCAGTTCCCAGATTTCCCCATCACTTGCAGACAGTAATAACATGTTTTTCTCCAGAATATCAGTAAAAGAGGTTGAAGTATAAGACCCAAACAACTCTGCAAAACACCACTAGAAGCACAGGAGCTCAATGAACTGTCTGCTGTTGCAATTAGAGTTTGAGATCTATCAAATGCCCAGTTCTTAACAGATTTTACATATGCCAAGTGGATTTAATCAGCTTAAAATACCTTGTGCTACTGATACATTTATAAAGTGCCAACTCCATTAGCACTGTTGTCCCTATCAACAGGGAAAAGGTAAGTTTACTTTGACAGGATCTCCTTTCCATGAAGCAGTGCTGATTGGTATTGACTACATTAGTGTCTTTATTAATCTGGTACATTTGAACTGATGTACTTATCAGCAGTTTATTATTGTGCTAGAATTGATACAGTCTCCAATTGTAACTCGCAGACACTCTGGAAATAATGAAATTCAATACTAATAGCCCTTGGGCAGCTTGGTGAAAATCCTGGGGTTCAAGTTATCCATTTAGCTTGAGTCACTTGCTGCTTAATGACCACAACAAGTACTGGTGGAGCGGAGGTATTTAATTTTCAGCACACAATAAGACTCTGTCACTGGACTGTTTCACCAATACAGCACAGAGTAGTCACTGAACAATTCTTCCCTCTGTCCCTTTGCCTCCTTTATCAATATCCTACAATTTCTTACTGCTCCTTTTTACTTACTGTTAAAACAACCTTTTCTTTCCTCTGAATGTTTGACTCTGCCAGTGGTCACCCAGACATTACCCTATAGGTAGTGCATATGCATTTTGGGGCAAAGGCAAAATATGCTTCACTGAACTTGTAATTATCAGTCACGTTTTTCCTTTAAATTATTTCTTTTAACTTTTTTGGCCTGTAACTGGTATCAGCCTCAGTAAGCTGGCCATTTTCAGCAGCTCAGTGTGCATGTAGTGTGCCCACCCACACGTGTGTGTGTGAATGCATGTGGATTTTCTCCTCAATCTGCTGCTTTTTGTGTGCACGCTAGACAATCTGCATCCCCCCAGTTCAATCCCTGCTTCTGTTCAATTCAGGCAGTAAAGGAGGAGCTGGAGATGTCCTAGGAAGATAAAGGCACTGGGCTCAGGAGCTGTAAAAGCCAAACATCTGCTGGAAAGCAGGACACTCCTCCCATGGCAGAAGCTGGTGCTGGATACCTGCCAGCTTCTCCTGCTTTCCCACACCAGGATTTTTTCAGCTGTCCCTGCAGCAGCAGCAGCAACAACTTCAACTTGGAGGAGAGCAGAAGGACTCAGAGGTGTCTCAGAGGGGTATTCCCCCTCTCCCATGTGCTGCTGGGAGCTTCTTAAAACTCCTTAGAGCAGCTTTGATGTTAGAATTGATACTCCTATAAATATAAATTCCTATACCTATTCCTCTTTTCCTTACCTGAAGAATAAAATACTTGTTCTGTGACTGGGAAAGTGCCTTGTTTCCGTGGAGGAGGAGCTTCTGAAGCAAAGCAGGTTAATTACAGGTGTGACCTAAAGGTTCAAGGTGCATTGGCATGGTTTCAAGAGTCAGTATAAAGGGACATCCTTCCTCTGGAAAAATCAGTGCTGGGCTGGCCAGTGCTGAATAAAGACCTCATCTGTGGAGGTGACCACTCACCTGGGGCCAGTGGGTGCCTCTCCAGGCAGCACCTGTAGCTGACCTGCAGCAATAAATTTAAATTAAATGGCTACATTTAGTTTTTTTTTGTCTGTGAACTGAATCTCATCCCACCATGCCTTGTTTCCAGCTACAATTTACCCTTGAATTATCATATCTACACCCTGTTATTCTGAGCACAGCCTTTCAAAGATCTCTGCTAACCAAAGGTGTCTCACCAACACCTTGGTGTCCTCTCCCCTTCCCGTGCTTTCCATGGGTTCCCAATTGCTGTTTGTTTTGGAAAAATCCACATTTCTCAGGTGTCCCAGGCCAGCCCTGTGGTTTCAGCTGGGCTTGGATCCCAGCCCACCTGTATGGGACACCTAAGCTGGATCTGCTTGAGCTTCACCAAACGCCTGGGCCTTAGAGGGCTCAGAGCATCAACATTTGACGCAACGAGGGGGGACAGCCTCGGGTCATGATGTCACTCCAGGAGTGTCCCAAGAGCTTTCCTAAGCCACTGGGACTCATCAGTAACGTCAACAAGAAAAAGGTCAGCACATTTTGTGGGCAGATCTCTGACCTCCTGGGCAGCTCGTGATTTCCCAACGCTCCCGCGCTGTGACAACAGTGATACATTAACTTGATAAAGCCTGTGCAGGTTGGGCCTGAGAAATCTCCCCAGCTCTTTCTCTTCTGCCATTCCTTTTCTTGTTAGGCCTGGGAAGAAGCTGAGTTTTCAGAGAATTCCATTGTTGCTGTAAAACGTAATTTGCTCTGCTGCAGAGCAAGCCAGGCAGAGTGAGCTGTGACTCTTTTCCTTCCTTGCTGGCTGCCTGTCTGGCATCACTTTCCCTCCTAAGCTGGGCTCTTAAGTGGAGACAGTGCATCCAAGGTAAGGATATTACCTCAAACCTCCTCTCTATAAATAGGCCTGGCTGCCACCCCGAGGTTCCTTGTTCTGCTGTCAGAATATGGCTAAATGGCCACTTACAAATTCCAACGTGCTTGATGTGGAGATTACAGCTGCTATCCAAAACAAAGGAGCTTTCTCTCTCACGACGTGCTGCTCCCTTTATGAGGCAGTTTGGAAAACTCCCGTCCCTTGAGAGGGTTTAATCCATGCCCTGGTGCTTCTTTTGTGTGAGGGCAGCGCAGCTTCCTCCAGACCTAAATGGAAACAGGACCCTTGAGTGAATGTCAGAATATGTTTGGTGCCCTGAAAATCACAGGGGAGGAAAGGTCTGGTCCCTGGAGGCTCACCCATGAAGCAAAATGAAAAGATGCAGAGCTGTGCCAGCACAGCAGAGGATGGTGAGTGCAGGGATGCCAGCCTGGAATGGCCTCGCTGCAGGAGTGTGGCATTGCCTCTGCACCCCAGGAGCCAAAGGAAAGATGCTTGGTTTGGGCTCAGGACTGTGCTAATGTGCCAGGGGTGACAGTGAGGATGTCTATGAGTTGTGACTAGGCTGAAGGTGGCTAATGAATATTGGTTGCTACAAAAAGGTGAGGTTTGCAAAGAAAACAAATTGTTCAGTGCCCCTGCACAGCTGTGTTGTCTCACAGGCCTTTTAGCAGAGCCAAAGAAAGCTCTGTTTTTCTTGTACTTTGTCCTTACACTATTTTTTCCTGCTTGAGGCTTTTTTTCAAAGGAAGTGGGAAAGGCTGTGTTCTCTTGATGGATGTGGGAACTGGGAGATCAGGTGAAGGAGTGTTTCCTCCTGTCCCCCAGCAAGTCCAGGCAGGATTTGAAGCAGGCTGCCCCACCACACATCCTCTGAGAGAGGAGAGCTTCCCTCACTCTGAGGCACCACAGCAAAGCCTAAGCATGACACAGCAGCAGCTCCTAAACACTTGGAAAGCCTTGTCCTTGCTGGGGTGGTGGGGCTGAAGCATGGCTAACAGAGAAACAACTTCCCTTTGAATTCTGGCAATGGAATTTGGGTGTGATTTATTCACTTATGCTGGGTTGGCATCTCCAGCTGCCGTGGCGACTCTACAAAAAAAATATAATTAACTTTCTCCACGGCAGCCCCAAGGCAGATGGCCACCACGGGCCTGGCAGCAGCGAGGCAGATGGCACAGGGAAGGCAGAGGCTGAGGGGTGGCCGTGCTTCCCCACCCACCGGCTTTGCCGTGGGAGCTGGGTATATTCTGTGGGTGGCCAGTATTTATATTTGCTTGTAAATTACGGCCCTCAAAACGCTAAATGAGTCTGCTGCAGCCTCAGAGCACAGCCTGGCTCCTGTGACCACAGGTTTGAGTCGTGCAAGCGGAGCCACGCTCACCTCCCACTACAAAAGAGTCCTTTGTGCATTTTCTCCTGCTCCTCAGGCACGCTGCTCCGCTGTCCCATTGCCTCCAGCCGTGCCAGTGCCTGTGACTCAGCTGGACTCAGCCACCTAGAGCTCTCAGCTGTCAATCACAACACCTACCTCTCGTCTTCTGCCATCTGCTCTCCTCCCTTCTGACATCTCCAGAGCTCTGCTCCTCACCCACGTGCCATTTGGTTCCACGTCTCGTGGAAAGCATGGCCCGGGCAATGCTTCCCTGCTCTCCCCACCGGAGCTCCTTGCTCTGGCAGGAGGAGAATGTGGCTCTGGGTGATGGGAATGCCAATGCCCTGCCTGTGTTTCAGCCTCCACTGTCAGCAGCCAACCCCTCTCTCTACCTACAGCATCCTAAGGGAGGGTGCCCAGCCTGAGTCACTCAACAAGGACTGCCATCATTTTAGGGACGGAGGACTCATCGTTCAGGCTCTGCTGATACTGCCTTCAGCACTCAGCCTGGCGTGCTCCCATGTCCTCAGTTCCCCCACTGGCTGTGGCTCTATCAGTGCCACAACCTCGCCACATGACATGAGAGGGAAACCTCAGCTCATGGCTGTGACCCTGCGCTCGTGTCCCAGCCAGGGGGACAAGCAGCTTCGACTTACTGGCTGCCAGGAGTTTTATTTTGGATGTTTGATGCAGCCAGGGCAGGGCTGTGGTCCTGGGGGCCGTGGCATTTCCTGCACCCCGAACACATCTGCAGGTGTGGGAAGGGCACGTCCTTGGTGTGAATAAACACCCAAAGGGATGTACTTTGCCACTTGTCTCACACTAATGCAGCTCTTGTTAGCTGATGATTTTTGATGGAGATGCGTGTGCACTAATGGGAGATTGCTAGGCTAGAAGTAAT
Organism: Irena cyanogastra; assembly: GCA_013397155.1. NCBI lineage: Eukaryota > Metazoa > Chordata > Aves > Passeriformes > Irenidae > Irena > Irena cyanogastra. Next base: position 623,573 of record VWZV01005541.1, on the reverse strand, counting down.
TAAAAAAAAGTTCCTTTCAGCATGTTATAATCATTCTGAATTATTAAACAGGACAGAATTTTTAAAGTCTAATTCACTTTTCCATTATTTATGCTGTCTGCTTCAGTTTTATTCTGCCTTTTGAGAGTTATGAATCTACCAGAAAGTTTCACTTTCGGGTTGTGATGCTGTCAGTGTTGGAGGCTGCCAAGACTCCAACGCTGCTCATTTAAAAACCCCGTATGAGGGATGAACCCTTTCCCATTTCCATGCACAACACTTAAATTTCGGGCCCTTTTTAGCACTGCACCTACAATGAAGGAATTTTTCCAGTTGCAGCAAGAGGCCAGTGAGGATTAGAGGAAAAAGTCAGCACATCAAAGGTGCAGGGCAGGGAGCAGCACACGGGCAGATCTGTCCTGCAGTAGGTATGTGATCAAACAGATAAGTGTCCATGCCTTCAACCAGCACTGTGTCCCAGCCCCTGCTAATACACCTCAGCTCTAGCTGCAGCCTCTGCTCTGAAACACAAGGGTTTTAAACCGTAATTTACTGTTTCTTTTTTTGACATATTTCTAAATCAGTTCAATATGGTCTCGAACCGCTAAACTGAAGGGTTTGACTTGCTTCCAAATCGAAGTGTTCATTAAAAAAAAAAAAGGGAAAGGGGAGGCTGGGGGGGAGAAAAGAAAATGCAAGGAAAAGAGAAGTGCTCTGGTAGTTTAAATCAGTCAACCCTGCACAGTGATTTAAAACCAGTGGAGCACTTCAAGTTTTCATAAGCACTTAGCTTTGGAAGCAGTCCGAGCCCTGAGCACGTGCGTGTGCGGAATCATTTCCCATTATTAGAGAGTTTGGATGGTGCTTGAGCTCTCCCTGTGCCCCGATAAGCAGCCTGGCTGCCTGTCATTAGTAGGGTGGTTTCAAGCTCGTGCACAGTTGAGGGTGATTATTTTCAAGCATGCCATCGCCTGTCCCTATCTCCAAAGATCTGAGATCTTCCAAATTCATTAATTCCTTCAGCTCATCTGAATGGAAATCACTGACTAGATGTGGTTCCCTCAGTGCAATTTTACAACGTGTGTCACAGGGAATAATCAATGTTTGCAGCCGGGGCAGATGGAGCAATAATGTGCATGCCACAGAGCACTCCTGTGCTGGGTCAGACCTGTTATTGAGATGTGTGATTGTGGAGACTTTGTGCTGGGAAATTCTGGTTTTAGATGCCCCAGTGCTTCCTTTGAGCTGGAAAGGGCAGAAGGACAGAGCTTGATATTCCCTTGTGGTTTTTAGCTTTGTGTTGTGCTGCACTGATGGACAATACTTGGCTAAGCCAAGCCCAGGTTTTTGCACCAGCACAGAGGAAGTCAAGGATGTTGCCAGATGAAGCTGTGCAAAGAGCTGATCTTTCAGGTTTGCTGGCTGACTCAAGCAAGTTAAAAGAAAAAATAAAAAATTTTATGAATTCAGGTTGACTAAAGATGGAAATGTTTTGCTTTTCTGAGTTGAGGAAAAATTTTGAAAGAAACAACCCTGTTTCTTGTTTTTCACTTGTTAAGCTTTTTGGTTGTTAACTGCTCGCAAATTTTGCAAGAAAATTCTGTTGCAATAAGAAAAATGGAATTGTTTCGACCTGAAATCATCTCAGCAATTTCCCTCAGGTCTTTTGGCGAGGTGGTAAAAAACAACAACAAAAAAATGCAAACCCAAATTCCTATTTTTCCATGGAAATTTCTGACTAGCAGAAAGCCCACATGGTCCAGTGTGAAAAAGTCATGCAAGGTCCAAATTTGTGCATGAAGCAATCTGGGTCAGTGAGGCTGCTGTGCAGCCCAGCTCCCTGTGAGGGCTTTGCCCAGAGCTCTGCTGCTGCTGGCAGGGAAGACGCCGGGAGTTTGAACTTTCGAGAGGGTCCCTAGATCCCTCCATGTGGAAAATCAGAACAATCTGCTGGCAGAGAGGTCAAACCCGAGGCAGGAGAAAGATAATCCCACCCCTACCTCCTCCCAGACGTGCAGCCAATGATTTGAGATGCCCTGGCCCACTCCAGAGCTCCTCTAGCCCATCTCAGGACATCAGGAGGTGGCTTGGTTCTAAAAAGGAAAAAGAGATGGATTTCCCTCTGGCAGATAGAGGTTGGGAGTGATTCCCTCCCTGCCTCTGGGACCACCAAAGCCCCATGGAAGGGCTCTTCTCGGTGCTGTCCAAGCAGGCTGTGGGTGCTGTGAGCATCAGGCTGGAGTCCCCAGCCTGCCCTGGCTCTTGGTCAGGGGTTGTTCTGTGATGGTTCCACTCCTGGTTTGTAAAAGAAGGGCTAGGGGAGGCCCAGGTGCTTGGATGTCCCTGCTCCATGGCAGGCTGCAGCTCCAGCTGATCTCACTTCTCCAAGGATCAGCCTTGGGCTTGTCTGTCCAGCCCAGTCCTAGACCCCTGTGTCACCTGTGTTCAGGTGAAATTGCTGCCTCTGTTGCCTGTAAATAGCCAGATACCTGAACTGCAATCTTTCCTTCAAAATACTTTCACAAAAAACTTCTGGAGCTTTTCCACCTGTTTTCAGGTGAAATTGCTGCCTCTGTTGCCTGTAAATAGCCAGATACCTGAATTGCAATCTTTCCTTCAAAATGCTTTCACAAAAAACTTCCAGAACTTTTCTTGTTTGTCTTGGTTTGGTTTGGTTTGTTTTCTGTTCTGGTTTGGTTTTGGGGTATTTTTTTGCAAGAGCAAATGCAGAAAATATTTTTGAGAGGAATGCCCAAGGAAAACCTCCAAACCATTGATTTTACACATCCAAGATTTCAGTGTCCTGAAGAAATGCATAGCAGAAGGTCCTCCACACCTTTGTGAGAAAATAAAACAATTTTGGGTCAGTATTAATAGCAAGCATTCATTAAAAGGAGAAAGTCATATATTTACAAACTGCCCTGATATTCTATAAACCAATGAGAAACTGGAAATGAAGAGAATTTTTGCTTTTTGGAAATACAAAAAAGAGTTTGAAAGATCAAGACAGGGCTGTGATAAAAGGTGACAACCCTTGGGTAGCTGTGCTGATGTCTTTAATTACAGGAGTGCAGGAGTGAGTGAGAGCTGAGGTTCCTGTGCTGACCACTGGCTGCCTGGATGATGCTGTTCCAGCTGTTTCACACCCCTGTGCCTCAGTTTCCCCTTCTTCACATTAGAAGCTGTGATTCAGTCCTGCCCTGCAGACAGCTCCGAGGTGTGCTTGCACCTTGCTTAAGTTCTAAGAGGTTTGTGGGATTGTGGGGTTTTTTTCACCCCTCCTAGATGACTGGGTCTTTTTGTCTCATTTTACAATCCTAATGAAAGGGGAAAACACAGCTGAATTTGCCCCGTTCTGGAAGGGGAAAGTAGTTCTCATTATTAAGCTGTTATTTTTATGAAGCTGTACCTTGCAGGCCCTCAATACTTGTGTTATAGTCATCAGAAGCCAGGATGAGATCCCATAAACCGTTCTTTATGGTAACCAGATGGTCATCAAGGCTGCAAAGGCACCTGACAGTGCCTATTCCAGGGAAACACCTGCAGGAGCCTTAACTACCTCTGTGCCAGCCCTGCCAGCGGGGTGACCTCTCCTGCAAAAGCTGGGGAGTTATCTGGGGGGAAATTGCCACAATCCCCCTCCCCAGACCCATTAACTGAAGCTGTCCTGTCACAGGGATGTCCTCCCCAAGCTCTGACTCCTTCCCTTTTATTTTTAACCCTTTCTTTGGGCATAATATGAGTAGGTGGAATACTTCTCCAGCCTTTCTGCACCTATCAGAAAACTTAGTTGGCTTTTTCTCGTCTTTCTGCTTTGTTTCTGGGAAATGCCACTGGGAGGGCTCTTTGGCAGGACCCCAGCTCACTGTGGGCAGGGCTGTGGGCTCACATCACCTCTGAGACCCTCCCTGCTGGCAGGAGATGCCAGGTCCCACCAGCCTTCCCCACAGCACAGCCCCTCTTGGAGTCCAATTCCCTCCCAACTTTGGGGCTGCTGGCTCACCAAAATGAGCTCCTGGGAGGGTCAGGACACTGCTCACTGGTGTCACCATGCCCAGCAGCAGTCAGCAAGCAGTCCCCACGTCAGGCTGGCTGGCTGGTGGCAGGAGGATGCTCAGAGAGGGTGCTGAGCAGAGGATACCCAAAAGCAAAAACCAAAACCCATGCAGGCATGTTAGGGCCACTGACAGTCTCTAGGTGACTAATAGTTCCTAATAGCAGCAGGTTCACAGCACCTGGTGTGGCAGGGAGGTGCTGCTACTGGGAGGCTTGTTTCATCTCTCCTAAAAATCAGAGATGGACTGGTTTTGCTGTCTAAACCAGTAATTAAGCAGAACTGGTTAAAAAAAAAATATTGAAGCCCTATAAGGAAATACACATCATTGGTTTTGCAAAGCTGGCTCAAACCTGTTTTGATCCATGAGTATCCCAGCCTCCTTACAACATCCTGCAGCAGCCAAACGCTTGACTAAAATAATATTGTTCAAATCCACCCTTTCAGGAGAGACAACAGCTTCTGAGAAACAACTGTGGTTTTTTTCGTATTATTTCTTTTTGCTCAAAATGGGCTTTTATAACCTGTGAAAGCAACACTGCCCCAACCACAGCATTAAACTCTGTGGCTTTTGAGCAAGGGGGAAGCACTGTGGCTCTTGCAGTGCCCCTCTTCCTTGACAAACTGATGTAACCTGCTCTGCGTTGCCCAATTCCCCTTGAAAAATAAAATTTAAAAAAAAAAAAAAAAGAGAAAAGTGAGAGAAGGAAAAAAAAAGTGAGGGAAAAAATAAAAAAAAAGCCCTTACTCATGGGTTCTTTCCTCAGAAAGCCACACCACGCTCCGTTTCCCAGAGAATGAGTCACGGCTGACATCCGGCATCCTGCCGCTCACCCCGAGCCCAGGGCAGCGCGGAGGAAGGGCGAGAGAACGCCCGGGGTTTCTTCTGTAAGCTCACCTGGGCCAGCTGGGGATGGCTGGGGCCCTGGGGATGCCGTGCTGAGCATCTTGGAGGGGCCAGTGCAGCCCATCCCTCCCCTGACACCTTCCCAGTGCGATCACCCCCCTACAGAACAAACACCAGCAAGCAGGTTTTTTGCCCTAAAGCAATAGCTGTGCTATAATCCTAAAAAGAGGACACTAAATGGCTTGGGAGATTCCTGTACCGAGTAGATATCTCTTCTTTCTGCAGAGTTTTTAAATCCTGTAGGTGTCTGTTTTCATTATTTGGCTACAGGTATGCACTGCTGTTTTCTTTGGTCTAAATGCTCAAGAGAGGCTTTCTAGCCCAATTTTTTTTGGTAAGTGGTGACTATTGATGCTGCCAGTGGTGGAGGCACCATCCCTGGGGAGATTTAAAGGACATGTAGATGTGGCACTCAGGGACAGGGTTTAGTGGTGACCTTGGCAGTGATGGGTTAAGGGTGGCACTCAAGGGTCTCAGAGAGCTTTTCCAGCCTTAGTGATTCTATGACTCTATTCTATGATTCTCTCTGTCCTCTAAAAACCATGGGTTACATTTGTAAAGTGCAGTCAAAAGTGGCTGGAGTGGGTCTGATTATTCATCTTTGGGGACATTTTTGGAGGTTCTTTGGTTGCCACAAGCTGAAATAATTTCAAGGTTGCTTATCCATCCCTGCCTTTCCAACCTCCACCTCTGCATGCCTTTCCTTGTGCCTCCATCCTTCCCTCTCCATCTTCTGCCTCTCCACCCTCAGCTCCACAAAAGAACTTCCTTTACCCACACCCTCTCCACCAGTGACACTTCCAGCCCACCAGCTGCCCCTCAGAAATGCTCTTTAATGTCTTTAATCCACCACAGGAGGACAACTTTGCATCTGTCCACCAGCACCTCCATTTCTATTTCAAACTGGGCTTCCAGGCACTTCCTGAAAATAGTTGATGGCTCATGTCCCTTTCTGAGCTATCTGGTTTGGAAAGTGCAGATATCCAGAGACAAGGAACAGTGGAAAGTGTTGATTTCCAGGACATTTCAGTGAGATATCAAAGCATGATGGAAAAATAGACGACTGGGTGTTGCCAGTGCTTTTGAGCTTAGGGCTGATACCTATAAATAGAAACACCCAAAATTATTCTTAGAAATTGAGTCACTAGTTCTTAATATTTCTAGTAAGTCAGTGGGAGTTGCACTTCTTAGGACAGAGGCAAAAAGTGTGTAAGCCCACACAAAAAATCAGCTTCTAAAAGCAATTACTGGCCCTTTTGCTCTTGAGCAATGTTTTCCCAAACAGGAAGATTTGTTTAACAGTGAGATAACTCACTCAAATCAGCTGTGCACAGCCCTTTTTTAGCCATAGAGGCACAAATTCAAGACCTCCCCCACAACTCCTGGCTGCTCCTTTTTGCAGTTACTGAGCTTTTCTGCTGGGTTTTTGTCCCCAGGGGCACCCCAGCCTTGGTGAAAGCACTGGCCAGGGTGGGGTGAGGGCTGGAGGAGGAGGAAGTGGTCTGTGAAGCCTTGGGGTTAGGAGGGTGCTGTGGGTCCAGGTGTGTTCCAAAGGGAAGTGTGGTGGCATCTCACTGTGCAGGGTCCAGACCCATGTGTGGTACAAGTGTGGGTGTCCCACCTCATTATTAGGGAAAGGTTCTTCACCCAGAGGGTGGCTGGGCACTGCAAGAGGCTCCCCAGGGCAGTGGGCACAGCAGCAAGCCTGACAGACATCAAGAATTGTTTGGAAAATGCTCCCAGGCACACAGTGTGACCCTTGGGGGTGCCCTGTGCAGGAGCTGGACTTGATGGTCCTTGCAGGTCCCTTCCAGCCCAGGATATTCCATGAGCAGCAGCATTTTCTGTGTGTCAGCACACCTGCAGAGCCCAGAGGTGATTTTTACCTTGTTTTCTGCCTTTTCCTCCTTGGCTGCAGCCAGACATGTTCGAATTGTGTCTCCTTCGTGCCGAGAGGGAAGAAGGGATTTCCCTGCCACTCTCGTGGTGCTGACTGCTGCATCTGGTCTGCAAAAGTCACTCCATCCACACAGGCAGGAACAGGATGAGTAACAGAGCCCCAGAAGTTCTTCCTCTCGCAGATTTATGGTCCTTTCCCTGCGTGAGGGCTAAGTTCTTTCCCTGAGCAAAATTCCTAAATCAATGGCTTGATTAATAGCTGAGAAACGTTTTTCCCACCAAGTCTGGAAGGACTTTTCATACATAATTAGCTAAAAGAGCCAGAGAAGACATACAGATTTTTAAATTGTATATTATTGTTTTATATTATATAAAGTAATCAGTTTTAAGTCAGATGAATAAAACAACCTTCTTGGGTGTTCAGCCACACAAAGGAGAGCAAAATACAAAACAAAAGGTCTGAGATACTCTGTAAGTCAGAGCCCTTAATTCACTGCATGCCAAGATATGTGACTAATGACCATCTCAAATTGCATAAAGACCTGAACTAGTAGAGGTCACCTTAATTTCCTCCACCTTAACTAGTGCATCTCTGATAAGCAGTGTGTGTGCATTAGAAGATGGGAATAAGCTAAACCAGAACATTCCTTGTCTGAGTTACACACAGGATGGGGGGAAGGTGGGGGGAGCCTCTCAGAAATTAGTATGTCTGTAGTGTGTTTCCCAGAGTGACTCCTGTTCAGACAAGCATAACATTTGCAATTTCCCTCTAACATTTTTCAATGGGCTAGGGTTTCTTTTGCTTAAAAAAACCAAAAACACCCAAACCAACAAAAAACTCCAACCCAACAGCAAAATAACCCCTAATCTATTCAAAACACAAGGCTGGGCCAAGATTAGATTTTAGAAAGTCTGATGCTCCATGAATTTCAGGTTCATTATTAGTGACACCACTTTGTGTTAGAGGGTGCAGGACACAGGGGCAGGACAGACTGTCTCTGCCTTAGCAGGAGAAAATACATACCGCACCTGAGGTCTTTGGCAGCTCAGACACAGATAATCACCACATGAGAAGAGCAGCAGGCAGAAATCGTGGTGGATGCATTTTGGTGGATTTCAAAGCAGTGCCTGGGTGAAAACTGGACATTTTGTTGGAAATGCCCAGGTGTGGTCAGGGTATTGACAGGTCCAGGGGCCAGCTGGGAGCAGTGATTTATCTTTCAGCTAAGCCAGACCTGCTCCTCCTTGCAATTCCTAACTACTCCAAGAGGTTCACAGGACTGCCTTGGCCAAAAGGAGATGTTTTCCTGCTGGCAAGACAGGAGGTTACTCCCTTTGAAGCTTGGAAAGCAGAAGAATTAATCCTTTGGTAGAGATCCATCTGGCCTTAGCTCCACATCCTCACCTTCCCCGTGGCCATGGTTGTCTAACAGGAGAAGGAAATGGCCTCAAGTTGCACTAGGGGAGGTTTAGATTGGATGTAAGGAAAAATTCTTCACTGGAAGTGTTGTCAGGTATCATAAGGGGCTGCCAAGGGCAGTGGTGGAGCAATCACCCCTGAAGGTGCATAAAAGATGTGTAGCTGTGATGCTGAGGGACAGGGTTTAGTGGTGGCCTTGGCACTGCTGGACTTGACAATCTTAAAGGTCTTTTCCAAGCTGAACCATTGTATGGTTTCATGAGTCTGTATTTTAGGAGGTCTGTCCTTCCCCCAGTGCCCAAGTGCTGAGAAGAAAATCTCTGATCCCCACTCAGCTGGACACCAGGGAGGCGAATTATCTCACCCCAGAGAAACCCAGCTGCCAACTCAAGGTTTGACCAAGGACAGTGAGATTTTGGCCAAACCTTCCCTGCAGAGTCAAGGCTTTGCATGCAGCCCGAGCAAGCTGAGGGTGCAACCTCTTGAGTGATGGGAGGGTGAAAAACCACCAGGTGTTCACAAATGCATTGCATCAAATGAGAAAGCTCACACTGAACACAGACCTGGGTGGGGTTAAACCTGACACAGAACCAAGAGGATTGTTCCTGCAGCAGCACAAGGTCTGGGTTTATCATTTCTGCTGTTAATACTCCCTGCAGCACGCCAGAACTCTAGAATTTGCTCCAACACGAAAAAAAAACATTCACCTCATCACACATTACAACCCAGCACCTCTGCCAGCCACAGGGACACTGCCACAGCCAGGCTTGAGAGCACAGGACATCAAGCCAGGTTGTGAAGGAGTCCCAGACTCCCCTGATGAGATCTCCAGTGCCTGCAAAGGGAGACTGGGGAGACTTGCCCAGATGGGCAATTTGGGTGTCTCCTCTCGCCAAATGAGTCACACCCAAAATATTCAAAGGCATCCTACCTGCTGCAAACAAGCAGCCTTTCCCATGAAACCTCCTGTTTGCTAGTCTGACTCTGACACCACATCTGATTTTGCATGATAGAAATCAAGTCTGTGCTTACTTTGGTGCGATGAGTGTTGTTTATCAAACCAGTTCATTTCTTTATGTGCAACAAATTTCAAGGTGCTTGTGACAATTAAAGTTTTGTGTGGGAATGCCACAGAAGCCCCAGGAATAGCATCAAACTGAAAGAAATTTATCTTCTGCTACAACCCACTGATGATCAGAGAAACACACTAGGAGGAAAGATGAATAGCCAGCAGTTGGAGATAACTGCACATAATCCCCCGGGTGGTATTCCAGCTCTAGAAATTCAAGCCAGAATTTGGATTTTTGTGCAGAAAACAATTAAATCAATTGTTTGTTTCCTTTCCTGGTAGTTTTTCCAGCTGAATCACTTTGTAATCCACTCTCACGTCTGCTGGTGGAGGGGAAAAGAATCCTGTTGAAAGGGTAGACAAGCACAGGGGGGAAAAAAAAGACAGTGATCAGAAATTGCAACTCCACAGCACAGATTCACAGCAAACATGACAAGCAGAGAGGATGGCATCTCTCCCATTAGACAGTCACTGTGGGGAAGGTGAGGAAGGGAAGATAAACTTGGGTGGATCTCAGCCCTGAAGAATCCCAATGAATGCTACTGACCTTTGCAATCCCTTTCCTGGTCTCCCTGTGGTTTTGCTCCTCTTTTCTGCACGTCCCCAAAACCCAGCAGCATTGCTCAGGGTCCTACAAGAGCCAGCTGTGGAGAGCCAGTTGTGATATTCCTCATGGTGGAAGCACAACGTTTAGTTTGGCTGATAAGACGTGGCAGTGTGATTTACTGTGCTGAATGCCTCCTGAAATCTGATTAGCAAAGCATGACACTGGATCTGGGCAACACTTATTGAATCAAGTGATTTTAGATGGTTAAAAATGTCCTTTCCCCTAAATTAAAGACTCACAGCATCATCTTATTTTGACCTTTTTCTTTTATTTTCCAGCAAAATATACCCCAAACAACAACAACAACAACAACAAAAAGTTCAGTTTTCATTCACCCTCCCTCTCTTTTTATTTTTTGCAAACAGCAAGAAGTTTTCTGTGTGTGAAAAACCAAATGGATGGATGTTTGCACTGATACAGCTGAAAAATGTCACATTAACAAATAGCTTTTGTCTAAAAATTCTTGAATGAAAAGATTTACTATTCTGTTCATGAAAAGATCTCTATGTGGATAAATAATTCTATGTAACTGCTCCTAACTGCTGACTGCCTTTACAATACAACCGGCTCCCTGCAGCAGGGAAGGGCACAACCTATGAATGGATCTTGTCCTGCCTTGGGCAACTTAGATGAGGGATAGCTTAGGATGTAAGAGATTTGCTCACAGGGAACTCCAGGCATGTCTTCTCTGGGTGGTCTCCTCTGAGTGTTTTGAAGCAGGCTTTGCTTTCAGGAAGGCTGCCATCATTTTACTTAAACTCCAAATGTCACTGCCGCGCTGTTCTGCAGGAGAGGGCTGGCATTCCTTGTCCTGGGACTGTGGTTACCAGGCCCTGGGGCTACACAGACCTGAACTCCCTCCTGGTTTCCTCCAAGTGCCTGTCCAAGGGATGTTTTTTGTATGTTTGTTGGTTTGTTTTCCCAAAAGAACAGCCCCAAAACAAGTGAGGCAAGGAGCAAATGCCAACATGGTTTTTAGCTCCTGTTAGACCAAAAGATTTGAGCCTGTTTCAAAGGGAAGTAGCCTGTGAAGGTTGTGGGACCTGCTGAGGAAATGCCATGGGAGTTTTGCAGCAGGGTGACCTAACTTCTTTTGGCAGAAGGGACTTGCATCAAGCAAACCCAAGTGGGAGCAGAAACATCTCTTTTTCCCAGCTCTTTCCTTCCCAGTCTGCAGGAAACTTCTCAGCTTGCAGGTCCAAGTGAGATTGGAAAAGGCAAAGGGATATTAAACACAGAAACCCCACATTCAGCATTCAGCTCAGGCAGCCCCTGAGCTGAGGCAGGCTGAGGCTGGGGGAGACCCTGGGGACAGCATTTTCATCCCTCCCACGGCATCTCTGCCTGGCTCTGCTGGGTTCTGGCCAGGCTGGACCTTTTCTCTGGCCCAGCTCAGCCACTGTCATGCTCACCACAGCTGCTGCTTTGCAGGAGCTCCAAGAGGTGAGTTCCAGCAGCTGGCAGGGATGAGGGTGGGTGGGGTTTGCCACAGGATCAAAAAAATCAGCTTCACCTTCATTTACAAGAAGTTCTCCAAAGACTGACCCTTGTGCACAGCACTTGGCACAGGATGGAGATCATTTTTGCTTTGGAGTGTGGATTGGAGACTTCTATATATTTACACTTTTTTAATTAACCCATGTGGCCCCAGGATCAAGCCCCTACTCGTGTATCTGTGAATATATATATATGAATATATATATATATATATGCATGTGATTCTCAGTTTGTGTGTGGTATATAATAGCTCAAAACTGATTTCTCCCAAGCTCATTTACTGAACACTTTTAAGCAGCAAATGAATTCAGGAAAAGCTGAGAGAACTGGTGAATAAGTTAAAAAATAATAACAGGGGTTTTTTTCCTGTGCAGCTCCAGAAGTGAAGCACAGTTAAAAGCACAGAACAAAACCCACCATAAGACCAAAAGCAACAATGGAGTGTTTTCCCTCCTGAATGTTTGTTACAGTTCTTGCTGGCCATGCAAAAAAAAAGAAAAAAAAAGAAAAGGAAAAAAAAGAAAAAAGCCCAAATAAAATCTGGCACACAGGTCATTATGTTCTTTGGGAATCAGAAATAGACTGAGTGGGCTTGGTAGGCAAACACACATTTCACAAGCTCCTTCTTGTCACAAAGCCAATATTTGTTCAGGAGAGAATTCTTCCTTTGGGTAATTAATATTTTTTTGCTATTTATTGCTCGCTGGATGGATGTTTTGGAATGCGTAGGGAAGGGGGGGAGACCTGGCAGTGTTCCTTGCAGTTATTCCATGGCTGCTGAGGCCTTCCAACAAAAACCCCAGCACCGGGCGTGCATTCCTTTTGTAAGCAAAATGGATCATCAGGCAATGGAATGGCTTCAAAGGAATGTGTGCATCATGCCTCTGACATTTTGCTACAGCTAGAACAGGAGCAGGGGGGGGAAAAATGAGCTATGGATGAGCACTTTCCTTAGATTGTACATTTCTTCTTGCTCGTCCGCTGCGAAGGAAGATTTCCAGTTGGCACCTGGGAGGCTGGAGCTGTTCCTCTTCCAAGCCACACGTTCGAGAAAAGCCAGAGAGTTTACATTAGAGAGGAACAGGAGGTGAAGGAAATTGTAAACTCGAGTGAGATGTTATAGGGCAGGTTAGATGCTGGTGGGTAGACTCACAAAAGTGGAATGTTATTGCTAAAATCTGGCTCCTTCCAAAAAACCCGTAACGTTGTCAAAGCCTTGAGTTTTGTCTGCTAGTTTCAGACATTCCAACATATGCTTCTTATTTTGTTTTTAATACTTACAGTCCATCCAGAGACAATTCATGGCAACTGTGGCTATTGTAACACTATATAAAACACGGGGTTTGATGACAACTGATATGAAGTGTGATTGGAAAAAATAATGCCCCCTGGTAATGATAATATTTCCTGCTCAGATTGGTCTCACGATAATAGGGCTGCTCCAGTGGTGTTTTCAGAGTTATATACAGGACTCTGGTATTACATTACAGCTGCTGCCTGGTTATACATCCGTGTGAATAGGAGGGAATAAATGCACATGCAGAAACACCAGAACATCTGAAAATGAGGGCCAAAATATGGCAATTCCCTGTTTGCCTTGGGACGGGGGTGGGAGAACTCTGTCTGCTTGGGCACTGCTGACTAGGAAAGCATCTTGAGAGTTGGAAGTAGATGATCTTTAAAGTCCCTTCCTACCCAAACCATTCTATGATTCTGTGATGTTGCCTTGTTTCAATGAGAAAAGTTGTTCCAATCACCCCCCAGCACCTGCCCTGCCCTACCAGCCCCCCTTGGCCAGCTTATCCTTGGGCACTTGGCAGCCTGGCTCTGGAGGTCAGAAATAGCCCAGAGCAGGAAGCTTGGCTTTCAGAGGGGAGGGTGGATGTGGATGAGAAGCAGAGCTGCTTCTCTGGAGGGAGGCAGGGAGAGGGAGGACAACAACCTGCCCACTGGATGGGGTTACGGACGGTTCGCTTCATCCCATTCCAAGAGGAAACACGTTTGAATCCTTTGCTGTAGCTCCACAAGCAGTCCAGCTCCCCGGCTCAGCGAGGGTTACTCTCACGTGGGAGCAGAGCCACTGCTGGCTTGGGATACCAGCTCTAATATGAGCCTGTTTATCTTGGGTTTCCCCATCTCATCCTTCTCACTCCACGGCACTTGATTCCAGCAGTGCCAGCAGAGGGATGGGCACTAGGGATGGGCTCTGCTTTCTGCCCTCTGGCTGTTAGCATTTAAAGCCTTGCTTTTTCCAAAAAAGATTCCAGGTTTCAGGGGTCAGTGGGTGTAAGGAGACTGGGTTGAAGGACTGGTTTCCTTATCCAGAACCGCACAAATATCTGCATTGGTGAAAAACGTGCCTGAGAGGCTTACGCTGCAAGGCTGGGACACGATGAGGATGTGGAACCATCCACTGGCTTCCTGTGACCTGCAGCAAATTCCTTCCCAGATCAAAGACCTAAATCAATGGATGTCAGACAAGGGCAACTCCCCTTAAACCTGGCTCTGTGTGGCTGTGAGCTCTGCATGCTCACTTTGGCTGCAGGACGGACAGCAAGACCCAACGTGCAGCTCATGCCAGCCTTGGGCAGTGGGAAGAGCTCAAGACTGATTCCTGCTATTGAAGGTGACCACAGCAGCCCTGAGGAGACAAGTGCAGCTGGAAAAGTTCTCCAGGAAGGATGTGAGCAAAGGAGTCAGTTTATTCCTGAAGGAGGAACAGAAAGGTCAAAGGGATTTTCCTCATAGCTCTAGGAGAGGTGTTTTGGCTCTCTCATCCTCATTTCAGTCCCACACAGCAAAACTGGGAGCAAATGAGGGTTTTCATGGTTGGTGGGAGTCCTGGGACCTATGAAGCTGGGCTGTAGAATTTCACCTCCAGAAAGCAGGGGTGCCTCAAAGACCCCCGTACCAGGGAAATGTGCTGCCAACAAGAAGCACTGAGATGATGCTGGTGCATGCAGAGTCCACCATAAATTCAGAGCTCTTGGACTCAGAGGCCCAAGACCACATATCTGAGCAGAGGGATATAAGACAATGCTGGCAAACAAGATCTGATCTCACTGGGAAAGAGAGGGAACTGAGTCACCCAGAGATGCACTAACATCAAGGGGAAACTTCAAAGAGGCCAAGAAACTCAGGCTCAAGGACTCCAAGGAAATATCTTCAAAGGCTGAGCAATTTGACCCTGGGGCTGGGAACAGTGCTAGTGTCCACCCTCCTCAGGATGACGGTGGAAGGGGAAATTTTGCAACTCTCAAAAGCCTGCAAACATGAGCAAAGACACGTGGAAATTGGGAATCGTGCGAGACGCCTGGCGTCACGCCTTGGGAGAGAAACCAGCTGAGGTCCCCAGTGCTCTCATGAGGGACACTACAGGACTTTTACCAAATTCTGATGAGAGCCTTTGGCTCTGCATCGTAAATATTGGTAGTGAAATTTCCAGCTGGGTTTTTATTCTTCCCAAACTCTTTCACAACTGCTTCCCTGCTCTGCGAATTGTGTTGAGCTGCTGCTGTTGAAGGACCCTTGGTCTCCTGTCTCAGCAAAGTCACACAGGGACAGCCAGTACTGGGGGCACTGGTGGGGGTCACTTACACATGGGATTATTTCTCATCCCTCTCTAGAGCAGCATGTTGCAGAGGTGACTATCACTCTGTCCTCCTCTGCGTTTGTCCTCAGAGCTTTCCTTCAGCCTGAAGCAGAAGATGTCTAGCACGAGAGGATGCAATTTGCTCTGTTTGTTGACTAATGGCATGGAAACTCATTTCCCTGTCAAGAATCCCAACCCAGGTGCAAGCCATTGCCCTTAGACAGGCTTTGGGGACAGCCCTGCAGCTACCTGACCTGTCTGAGAACACACTGTGCCAGCAAAATTACCAGGAGAAAGCCTCTGGACTAGGTGGCCCTGGAGCCACTTGCTCAAATGGTGCCCAAGGGCAGATTTGACTGGCACCAGGGACATTGAGGACATTTGACACTAACAGGGTTGTCAGGTCCCAGGATGAGAGGGAACAGCCTGCCACAAGGTGAAGTAGAGCCAGCTTTATTCCTGGAGTGTGCACAGGGGCTGAGCCTGACCCCTCCAGCTCAGGGAGGCAGGAAGAGGGGCTTGGATCCCTCAGCACCAGTGACAGCCAGCCTTGGTGTGATCTGAGCATGGCCAGGGCTGAATGCTGATGGAAAACCATCAGGGCAGGTTTTACCTGCACTAAAGCTCTGGCCTTGGCACTGTGGAGGCACAGCACTGGGTGAGAGGTAGTAGGAAAGACAGCTCAAGGGATGAAGATGATGGGACCAGGCACCCCGTGCACTGAAACAGTGCAGAATCAGAGAATCATTAAAGTTGGAAAAGACCTCTGACATCATGAGTGAAACCTTTGTCCAAACTAAACTATAGCACCAACTGCAATGTCTGTTCATTTCTTGAACACTTCCAGGGATGTTGAATCCACCCCTTCCTCAGGCAGCCTGTTCAAATGCTTGACAACCCTTTCAGTGAAGAAATTCTTCCTGATGTTCAACTTGAACCTCCCCTGGTGCAGTTTGAGGCCACTACCTCTCTTTCTGAAGAGAAATGTCCACAGGGTGGGCAGAGCTTTGCACGCTGGGCAAGGACCACACACCCCACACTGTCCACCCCAGCGAGCAGCCTGGACGCCGCAGCTCCATCCCCTGGGATGGCTGCATCCAGCTGGCACAGGACTGAGCAGGGCTGGCTGGGAGCTGTGTCAGCAGCCACCACAGGAGCTCTCTGGGATCTGCTGCTGGCCAGGCCCTGCTGCAGACCGTGCCCTCCTGCCCTGGCTGCCCTGCTGCCCTCCACAGCCAGCACAGGTGGGCACCTCGCCCAGAGCAGCCCTTCCCTGCTCTTCCCAGGCTGGGCAGACACCAGCACCCAGCTGTGTGGGTTTGCTGCCTGCCTGTGATAAAAATCGCAGAGAAGAGCTGGGTTTTTTTCCGTAACGGCTCTGATTCTGTTTCTCTTTTATGTCTACAATCTTCTCCTGAGCGCTGCTGTGAGGGGCAAAAAAAGAATCCCAGTGACAGGCACAGTGAGAAGAGCTCACCCAGCAGCAAGCAGAAAATATTTCCATGGCCCTGGAACCAAGCAATGACTAGAGGCCAGGTTATGCTTTTAGTATTATTGGCAGGAGCTTGGAAGAAATCCACTGGAATAACTCGTGTTTGCCGTGTGCTAAGTGGGATCAGAGTTCCCTGCTTTGCTGCCTGCACGCCTGTTCTGATTCTGGGGTGCAAGTTTGGCTTTCTGGAGGGGAATGCAGCCAGTTATTGCCAGCCAGGAAACCAGCTCATTTGGCACCAGCAGCAACCGGCTGCCAGCACTGCGACTCGGCTTTTAGCCAACATGTGAATTTTTTTTTTCTCAGTGGTAGAGAGCTCTGATTACTCAAAGTGTGTGATTTTGGGGTGTTCTAGGCACAGACATCACCGTGCATTTGTTTCTTGGTCTGATTTCTCTTTGGGCCCAAGTGCAAGGAGCTCAAGTCAGCTCGGTCTCCTTTCCCCTGTTTTGTCCCTGTCTCATTTTCCCTTGTCCAGGGGGTCCAGGCTGGAGACATTCACAAATCAGGGCTCTGAAACAATCTGCTTGCCAGCAGGCATGGGCTGGCTTCTCCAAACAGGCATTGATAGGTTGAAATGTTCAAACAAGCCTCATCCCCAAGTGCTGGAGAAACACAGGGAACCTGACACCCACCTTGAGCCAAACCCATGGCTCTGCCCCAGGACAGAAAATATCATAAAATGGATTAAGAACAGGGCTGAAGTTGGTTGGCAGAGACCATTTGGAGACCTTGCCACCACTGTGGTGCTGAGACTGAAAGGCCAGCTCAGCAGAAGGAGGAGGACCCATCCATGTAGTCAGATGGGTGCAAGGAGTGAGGGGACCTCAGCTATGTCCCTGCTCCTCAGAGAGTTCCTGAGGAGATCACTTCTGCTCCCAGCACCCAGCCAGGGACACCTGAACAAAGAAACCTACAGGCAAATGTGCACAGTGTGAGGCCATGGGGCTGTGGGGCTTTTTCTACTGGCAGCACCTAAAACACCCTCTGCAGAAAGGCCCTGACTGACTATGAATCCCTTGGGTAGAGCCTTGCCACTCTCCAAGCCTCCTACAATCACTTTCCTTGCCCTGAGAGAGGAGACTGAAGCTGCTTTTGGCTGTTCCTGCCTTTCCACCCTCGTGTCTGGAGGGTGCCAAGGAGAAGCCCTGGCTGGAAGGAGGGTCCACTTTGTGGGAATTTCGCACCCATCCCATCTCTCCTCACCACACAGCCAGACTTGCAGCCAGCACAACTGTCTCCCTCTTAATCCCTTTCCTTTCAGGTGGGTTGGGAGCAGAGAGGAGGAAATCAGGCTTTGCCAAAAGGAGAGCATTGGCTTTGGGAGGCTACAGAGGAAGCAAGAGAAGAAGGTGATTGTTTAGACATGGTGATGCTTATTGCCTGCAGAAACCATGGCAGAACCATGAAAATAATTATGCCCATGCCATGAAGATTAATAAATCAGAAGATTGAGAGAGGGAGTACACCCTGAAGCGTGTTTCATGCAAAAAAAAATTATGCAAATGTTGAGGAAATAGCTAATTTGGTGCCTTTTCAACACACTAAATGGGATGCTTCTAGTTTGGGCAGGGTTTGCCTCTTTTACCATGAGTCACATCCAATCCGTGCCACACTAAATCCAGCAAATATTGGCAGCACAAAGCAGGAATGTGCCCACTGACAGGGGATCTGAAACAGAGTAGTTTTTCCCAACTTGATATGGATTGTTCATCTCTGGAACTGTTATGCAATTCTGAGTATTTCGTGTCTGTGTATGTGGCTTATTTTTAATTTATCCTTTGGGATTGCATCCTGCCAGGCTGAGCATTTTATGAAACAGTTATGTAGGTGTGAGGAGATGCTGTGTGCCAATGTCAAGTGAAAGTGTGTTGCAGCAGTGATTTAAATGACAAGGCTGGTGATTTGTCCCAATGTCTTCATAGCAGAGGCTGTAGGACTCTCCTCCACAGATTTCCAAATGAAACCCATAACCACTGCTGGAGGATTTCCATCCCTTCTTACCAGCTCCTCTGGGCCAGGCATGCTGTAAATTAAATTGCTTTATTTAAGGACTAGAACCCAAACCCTGGGGCTAGACGCCTTCTGTCTTCATGCACATTTGAATCTGTGGCTCAGGCCCATCTCCAGGTGCACTGTAAAGTGTCTTTCGTTTTTCTGTGTTAAGGTGTGGTCAGGAGACAACATCCAAGGCTTGGTGTCCCACCCTGACACTCAACAAGTCCTTCAAGGCCAGTGTGCCCTTGTGCAGGAATTGGTTGTTCAGAGGAGTAAGAACAGTGGGCTGCAGCACTGATGCCCTATGTTTCCCAAAGGAATATCGAACAATATTTATTTTGCGATCAGGCACATTGACTCACAGGAAGGAGAAGGAAACCAAATCCCCCGAGCTGAAGGAGGAGAGACCTGTCCTAAGCCCCATCAGGCAGTGAGAAAGCTGTTTAGGGACCCACCACCTCTCCTGCCCACACCCACAACCTGTGACATTCGTGACTATCAAGGCAGCAGGAAACCTGGAGAACAAAGAAGAGATCTGCCCAAAGGTATTAAACCCACTCATCATCTGCCTTGCAGATGGAAGCTCAGCACTGAGTGGGTGTGAGGAGAGGGCAGGGGTCTCCCCTACTTTAGATCCAGCCATTTTCCTCCCCCAAACCACACACCAGCACTGGTGATTTGGATAACAGGGGATTCCATCCATCTCAGGCCAGGGTTTCAAACATTTCCTGCCATTTTCACCTTCTCCATGGTGTTCTCTAATGCAGCTGCTGTGAGTGGCCAGGTCAGCCTGTTCACACATGGAAATAACCCCTGTCCAGGAAAAAGATGAGCAAATAGGGTAAGATGTGACCTAAAAATACTGTGGGATAAAGCAGGGCATGGCCTGAAATCTGATTTGTGCTGCAAGGCAGGAACCAGATAACAAGGGAGTCTTGTGCCTTTTTTTCATTGAAGGTGCCTGGGAAACAAAGGGCTGAGAGTCACACGCTGCTGGTGGTTAGGAAATAATAAAATGCATAAATCCTGAGGCTGGGAGAGACCTCAGCCCAAGGGTACCAATGGTCTTATAAATAATAAATCCTTCCTCCTTATCTTGTAGTATTTATGACAAAAATTGGGCGCAAGGTGGGTAAAGACACATGGCTCCCAGAAAAGCCAACATCAGAGCTAGAAGCTCTAAGCTTAAAGATGTTAAGAAAGGTTTAGGTGGAGAAAGTGTGGAGGACAACACTAGAACACTGATTTTGTCCATAGCCTGATGAGTGTTTCTGCCCCAAAGATGGACTTTCTCTTTGTTATACATGTGACTCTGGGAAAAAAAAAAACAAACAACACAACAAAAACCACAGCATCCAGAAAGGATTCTTGTTGCTCTGCCTCTGTCCAGGGATGAAGCTGAGCAGCTGAACTCAGATGATGGGATTCTTAGGGCTGTCCTGTGCAAGGCCAGGAGTTGAACTCAAAGATCCTTGTGGGTTCCTTCCAGCTCAGGATGTTCTATGAGTCTCTGATTCCATGGCTGGTGGCTGATGTTTAAAAAAATATCAGCTTTTTGCCCTTTTGTCTCATTCTTTGACAGGCTTCCATGCAGGCTTTTCTGAGCAAAGAGGCAGGCTGCTCTCACATGCCTTGCAGAGATGATGGAGAGAACATGGAAACCATTATTCTCCAATATCTGTGTCCTTCCAGTAAAAGATGAATCCCTCTGAAATTGCTGGGATGCAGGAGCACAGATGTTTGGACTATCAAACACCAGCTATATAGAAAAATTCCCTTATTTCAGTTGCTCTGGCTTTTGAGGACACTGAACAGTGTCATTTTTAGGGCACAGATGGGTTTAGATCGAGCAGGAAGATTTAAGCTGGAGCAGGAATAATATTTGAGTGTGTTAAATTGGTTTGTGAAGGGCACATCACCCTGTGTCTCTGCATCCTCCCATTATGCAGAAAATCCCAGAGATCTGAAGAGAGAGGCTAGGCCTTAGAGGAAGAAAAGAGGGGAAAACAGCATTAGATGGGATATTACCCACTGACTGCTATTTCATTTCTCCAGAGAAATTTACAATGTGATCATTAAATCCTCAAGAGACAAACCTGAACAGTATTTTCTTCCTTCTGGGCAAAAATCTTGGAACTCTTAAAAAGACATCATATTTCACAGCTCAGCAACCCAGAAGCATTTTAAAAACTGGAGGGAGAGGAGGAATTTTTAAACGAGTAGTCTTCTTTTCTTTTTTTTTTTCCCTTCCGTTCTTTTCTAAAGACTCTATGCTGTCAGAATTCTTTTCAGGAAAAACAAACAAATTCTAACATTTGGTAATTAATAGCTTATGAGGCAGAGAATAGCTGTCTGCAGAGGCAGCTCACAGAGCAGAGTGCTTGCCTTGCCCCTTATCTCTGGAGATCGCTGCTCGCTCGCTACCGCAGGAGCTCTCCAGATATGGCTCTTAACCACAACTCTGCTGCTGCACTTCAGGGAGACAAACAGCAGGATCAGCACAGAAATTGTCACAATACTCAGGTTTTCTGTCTCAGTTTTGTCTTCTGCCTCAACCTTTGCAGCTCCACCTCAGTCACAGCAAGTGGACCTTAGCGCTTGGACCATTCCCCATCTCGTGGCCTCTAAACCTCTCACATCCTGACAGCTTCTTCAAAAGCTGTCCCTGGTGCAGGGAAAGGTTTTTTCCCCCTTATTTTACTGGGGAGAACTTCTGCAGAGGGATAAAGTGACTGTCAGAAAGTTACAAAGGGGGTATCTACCAAAATACTCAGAATTGCAACCACAAAACTTTCCTCTTTACCCTGGTCCCTCTGCTGCTGAGGAATAGAACTAAAACACAAAACCCTGGCATAGTATTTGAGTCCAGGTGTCACCCACACCATTACATAATAGAAATGTCCAGATCAAATGAAATTTGTGGGCCTTTGAGAGTTGCAAAGCCAAATCTTTGAATTTCTTAAATGTGCAGGGTCGATTTTATTTTGATTTCTAGCAACCACAGATGCCTAATACAAGAAAGACATTTCTCTTATTAATCTCAAAGCCCCATGATATACCTCAGAAGACTGGGCCTTCCTGGAGAAGGAGCTGTGAGAGAAGGACATAAAATGACCAAGGCATCCCAAACTGATTCCTGCAGCACTCAGCTCCACAAAATTTGCCAGTCTTGCCACTGGTGAGGAAAAATTTGCCTGAGAGCTGTCACACATCTTTAGGTAACTGGGCTCCCTTACCTGAATTTCCGTGGACTTCCTGGGTGACAGCCTGCAAATCTGTCCATCCCTATTGCTTAAGTTCTTTAAGTGCTTAAATCCACTTGAAATCCACACCTCACCTCCACATTGCTCAATGACAGCACCAGCCCCCAGGGGCAGGAGGAGCCAGACATGAGGATGGCAGAACCTCAGGTACTGTGCAAACAAAGGCAATGGGTTTCATCCCTCAGCCCCTCACAGTTTCGAAGGGGCAGAAAAAAATCCCAAGTCCTAATGAGTTCAAAGCTTGCACTGAATTGCAAAGAACCACAGGGCTTTGCAAAAATATTTGTGGCACCTGTACAGCCAAAAAGGTGCTTTTCTTCTGGCGTGGGTGAAGATTATACAGAAGGTGAACACCCTTCTCTCCCAGCAGGGATGCTGTACGAAGGTGCCTGGACAAGATGTGGCTGTTTAATTCTGCCTTGCTGCCCATGCAGATGTCTCTGATGCTGTTCCCTGAGCTGCTCTGGGATGGACCTGCTGCAAGCAGAGGGATGGAGCACCTCATGGCTCCAGGTTGTTCCTGCAAGACAATTTCTTTTTGGTGACATTCATCACACTTGGATTTCTCCCTGTTGTGTGGAAAGTGGGTTGACACCCCATGCTGTGGAGACAAAGTTCAATTTCCCTGATTTTCCAGGATGAGGCCTGGTGTGGAGTGATACCTGCCCAGCTGGGACCAAGCCTGCTCAGGCTGTCACCTCCCTTCTCTCTGAGCTGCTGGCCGCAGTGCAGTTCAGCTGGGAAGGAATTTATTCCAAGGAGATGGGAGAGGCAAGTTGGAATCAGTGCTGAATCCACCCAGGGGCTGAGTGGCATGCAGACAGCTTGCATTCCTCACAGCCCCATCCTCTGCAGACGGGCTGGCCCCATGGAGCAGCCAGGATGCCACACGTTGTCCTATTAACCTCCAGAGGACTGAAGTTCCACACCTCAGAAATTAAAGAGAATTGGAAGGTGAAGAGCAAATGTGTTTTCTCAGCTTGTGCTTCTGGATGGGCATGTGCTGTGCCCCAATGACATCCCCTAATTTTCAAGAAAAGACTTTGTCTCAGTCCTCAAAAAGGCAGGCAGGGAACAAATTCCAATTTTTCTGTGACACTCCGGGCTTTCAAGGACAGCTAACCTTGGGCCAGCCTCCTGGTTAACACGAAAGAGCAGAAAAGAGAGTTCTTCACCCAGACCTTGGCACTGTCAAGTATTTTGAGTGCCTCGTGTCATTTTGGGAGGAAAACACTATTATCTCACTCTCCACGTAGTGCTCCAGCGACAGAACACTAAATTTTGAGTAGCTGGAGTTCAAGGGAGATAGATTAAGGTGGCAGAGGGATCTGGGTACTCCGATCAACCAAAATAAATTGGCAAACTCCCACGGACTCAACACTGGAGTCCTCAGGGAAATCAGTGTAAGTTTTCCCATAGGATTGCACTGCAGTAACTTAAATTAAGCAAGGGAAAGGTTTCTTACTCAGACACTGAAATAAAGAAGTCTCCTCTTGGCAATTAAAATATAGAATTCTACTTGAAAGTGATTAATATTTCTAGTGTCTACTTATGGCCAAGCCACATATCCCCAGCCCTACCAAATATGAACTTAAATACACAACACTCTCTGGAGTTACTTCTCAGTTAATAATTTATGTATTCTGGCAACAGATCAATGCAACTAGAAACTAGTTTAGTAACTTACCTTCGGGGTTGTCTATCTATAAACACTGCAGATTCCTAAGTTAAACAGAACCCAATTGTTTTCCCGTGTAATAGAGGCCAGACCCTGATTTATATAGTTAATTTAAATGGTAATCTGAAAGAGTTGGGGAAAAAAGAACCTGTATCATTAAGGGTTATGAAAGAGGGGAAAACTGTTTACTACTGGGTTCAGAAATATGAGATATAAATGAAGATAAAATGCAAGTATCAAGACAAAAGTAATAAAGTGATACCACTGTGTGTTGTCAGTACCAAGGGCACGTAAGTCCTGGCTGATTTTTCCCAAGTTTGCCCTACACTCATAGAACTGTCTGATGCTGGGATTTGTGTGCAAGTGGGAAACCCAAATTCCTGTTTTTTTACTGCTGGGCTGAGCCTGGTGTCAGAAAGCAAGCAGTGACCACCTTGCTGCAGCCAGACTGGGAGTCTGAGGGACATGAGGGTGTCCAGGCTTGTCCCTTCTCTTTACTTATGCCTGGAGAAGAGAGGGGACAGCAGCCTTTGTGGATGGCTGGTGCACCAAACACAGCTCGTGTTTGGAAGTGCCTTGCAGTGACTAATTAACAGGCATCTGTTACAACTTGTTGAGCCCTATCTTCATTTTCATACGCGCTATTTTGGAATGAAGTTCTATTTAGGCTCCTCGGCGTTGCTCAAGAGTCACATTACAGGATTAGCCTTCCTGACAAAGGGGAGGGGATGCTTTGTGGTTAGCAGCACGGGCAGGAGGCTTGGTCCTGTCCTGGCTGCTGCCTCGTTGCCTGCTCTGGAGCTGCTCTCTGGACTCTCACTGAGCCTGCACAGAGAGGGAGATTTCCTTAATACCTATGGTCCACTCTCAGAAAGCTCCTTTTAAAAGCTGTCATCTAACTATTGAATTAATAGTTCTCAGATGCCACTGAATTATTCTTCTGCAAATATCTGATCCTGCAAACTGAGCTGCACAGTGACTCCCCAGCTGCAGACATGCACCCTGAGGGGAGAAGCCTTAAAAGAATGTGGAATTAGGGAATGGTTTGGATTGGAAATGACATTAAAGATCATCCAGTCCCACCCCCTGCCACTGGCAGGGACACCTTCCACTATCCCAGGTTGTTCCAAGCCCCATTCAACCTTGAACACTTCCAGGGATGGGAAAGCCACAGCTTCTCTGGACAGCCTGTGCCAGGGCCTCACCACCTTCACAGTAAAGGATTTCTTCCCAATATCTAATCTAAATCTACTCTCTTTTCATTTATAGCCATTCCCCCTTGTCCTATCACTCCATGCCCTGGTAAAAAAATCCCTCAAAGTTTTACCTCTGCCCCATCAGTCCCTGGCTACAGTCAAGACAAGCAGGGCAGAGACCTCTGGATGTACAAACCACAGCCCATTGAAGCTGAAAGCCTCGAGATGGGACAATAAAAGATTCCCTCTTGTGGGTCAGAGTGGAGGATTACAGATGCTCGCCCACACGGTGTAATCTTATCTGCGGGTGCTGCTCATGGGAACTGTGAATTCTTTGACTGTCTGTGCACATGGACTGAGGGGAACTTCCAGATCCTATCTCATCTGAATCCTTTTTTTAAATTGTCTTTATCTTTAAAGTTTCTCACAGGAAGATTTTGGGGATACTGAACCCTATGCAAAGCTTGGGAAGTTACACAGCAGCGATGCCAGTGAACACAAAACCCCTGAATAACAGTGGTAAAGGCTTTCATGTATTTTAAGACCAAATAATGGAAGTTATTGTTCCGACAGGGCATATTCAAGGCCAGCTTGGACAGGGCTTTGAGCAACCTGCTCTAGTGGAAGGTGTCTCTGCCCACAACAGAGGGGCTGGATAAGATGGTCTTTAGGGTCCTTTCCAACCCAAACCAGTCTGTGACTCTGGTTTTAAGGTGGGTAACGACACAAACCATCTGGGCAGGGAAGCATGGCTTGGGCTCTTCTGAGAGATCCTGTGGATCTGCACATCATCTCTTCCTGCATGGGCACTTTTGTTATGAATCATCTGCTCAAGCACACCCTTATGGTCAGTGGAGAAGAATGGGCACTTTGGGGTACAGCTCCCCTGCTATATTTGAGCCATCTGTTGTAGGAAGAGATGAACTGTGCTGGAGACCTCAGTGGGCTGGTCTTTAGTAGCCAGTCAGGTGGGGGTGACTAGTTTGGATGATGCTGCCTGGATACAGCCATCTAAAGGAAGCATTTGGGCATCAGACTGTTTCTCTGGAATCGCAGTCCCTTCCTTACAGTTCATTTCCAAATGCCGCTAAAGAGGCACCAGCTAAATACTCTCATTTCAGAGACACTGAAGGAAGTGGGAGTGTGAACATATGTGTGTGTCCACATGGGAAACTACTCTGGAGTCTCTGCAGCTCTTTAAATACCCACTGAAGGCGATGCCGGGTTCACCTTCCCTCCTGCACATGCTCTCCCACACACATAGGCTGCACGCTCCTGGTTTTCCTGTTTTAATGCAGGGGATTGGAGCAGCCAAAGCTGCTGGTGAGCTCCAGGCTCCTGCCATGGGTAACACCAAGCAATCTCACTCATTTGTGCTCATTTGTTACGTGTCATTTGGCCTGACTGAGGAGCTGCTCCCAGCTGACACCCACTAAACCATACATTGTTCTAATAAACATAATTCGATTATTTTATAGAGAGGATCCCTCACCCTCTGCATTGGTATGAGAACTGAGTGAGAAAATAGCTCATCAGTGTCTGAACTCTCTGATTCTGATTTCATTGGAAGAGATGAAAGATCAGATCCTGCTTTTAGCTACACTGGTGTCGACCTGGAGTGACTCCTGGTGAGGGACCATGGATGAAAATGGGCATGGCTGGGATACAGTTTGGGCCCAAATTGTTTCATGGTACATCCTCATAGTGTGAATTGCATGCGTGCATTAAAGGAAACATAAACACTTCATATTTTGAGAAATAGATAAAAATTCAGCTTTCCTGGGATGGTTTTGAACTGCTCCTTGTGAAGGTGAAAAGAAGTAAAGCCACTTCCAGCTTTTCCCACTGCCCCTGCTCACTTCCAGCAGAGGTCAGCTGGCGTCACCACCCTGGGTGGTTTTCAGCTTGCCCATCGTGACCTGCAGTGTGACAGGCATGACCATGACACCAACCCCTCCAACCTGTGCCAAGGACAACTTCTCCTTCAGGCCTTTTGGGGGAAATTCTCACTTCTCTTCCCTCAACAGCAAGTCAACCACTACATAACTATTGCTAAGAAAGTCCCAGGTGAGAGAATGGCCTCGACAAGCCCAGTGCTACCATGTAGCCTTGGAAAAGGGATGTTAGTGGGCAACAAGTGAAGGAGGAAAAATTCCTGATACAGATTTACAGAAATCCCCCCACATTAGCTGTCAGTTAAAGTCCTTCGTGTACCACTGACTTATGACACGAAGTGAAGCTGTTTGGGGCTCAGTCTGATAAAGGATCCTTCATACGTCAACACAAGCCATAGTGGCACCTAATCTTTAGAGGCTGAAACAACTGGAGAGATCCCAAAACTGTTAAAATGAAGTTCTCCCACAAGTCCAGGTAGATCTGATGAAAGGGGCAAAGAGCCAACATCTCTTATCTCCTTTGCACCTAATTGCACTTGGCTTGTTTAATATGCAACATCCCAGTTTCAAAAGGTGGGTGAGCAGTGTACCCCCTAGACCAGCCTGCTGACCTGCTGTTAAGGGACATTGGTGGGATGGAGAGGGCTGAGGTTGTCCTCAGGCTGTGGAGCACATCTAACACCCACTTCTCACCTCCTGGGATTTCCAGCTCTATGCCACAGGAGGATTTAAGGGATGTCAGTGCCCCGTTTTGTGGGCAGGCTGGTCCTGTGCATGGAGCACTGAGTGGGTGGGATCTCACTGAGAAATTAGTCAGAGGAATGGCTCATTTCTGGATGCTGAGGAGCTCATCATGACCTAAACCCTAGGCCACTTCCAGCTGAATGTGTCCAGGGGCAACCCTGGGTCCCAGAAAATACTGCAACACTGGAAGCGAAATGCTCACAGCACCTTTGGACTTGGGTTTCTGCTAAATGGACTCTTCAGGCTCTTTATGTTAAACTTAAATTGTTTTTTTTACATGGCCCTTAGTCCCTTTGATGTTTAGTTCCCAGTAGTAAAATGAAGATGTTAATTTTCAGCCCTTTGCCTTTCTTTTTTTTTTTTTAGACAGCATTCATCTCTGCTCTTTATTGGACCTGCAGTAATAAATGCAAAATAATTATACCCAAAATAAGCCTGCAAATTAATTTATCATGAACAATACAGACTGCAGGAATTTTTAAAAAAAGTAATTATTGTTTTATGCAGTACATTTTCTAAATAATGTGACCTAATAAAGCTTCAGGGAAATACCAGGACACAACACTTTCATGTCCTGCTTGTGATACTGCGAGGCAGCCTGAGTCATTCCACTCCTGAAGCAAATCCCCTTGCAGCTGCCTGCCCAGATGACCCTGTGCAGATCTGACCAGTACTGAGAAAAATCCAGTGAGAGACAGTGTTCTGCAGACTCAGAAAATTAAAAAAGCATCATGCTGGTATTTGTCATTCTTTGGGGGGAAAATGATAGAAAGAAAAAATCCCCAGCTGTTCAAAACATAATGGATTTTAGTCTTTCCCACTTTTTTTCTTTTTTCTTTTTTTTTCCCCCTCTGGAATATCTGAACAAGTAGCAAAGATTGTAAGAAGTGGGTTAATCAAATTGGGTGCCTGGACACTGATGTCGCTTTGACTGAGCACTGTGTCTGTCCTAATTAAAGAAAACTTTTCCAGGGGGTAGAAATGCACTTGAGCCCTTGTATGTTTGTGTTGCTCACTTACTGAACATGGGAAGTTGTGGCTTTGCTTTTTCCTTCAGTGGAGATAAAAATACATATATTGCACTTTCAGCACTGCATTTCTCCGTCAGTGGAGAGGGCAGATTTTCGGCAGCAGCCCCTTCTTTTTCTTCTTTATTTTCCCATTTTCTTTCTCTTAGAAAGGAGCATTTGATACTGATTCAAGATGTCAGAATGACACCTTTTTTTCATAGGCCAGAGGATGAGAGGGTGCCTTAGGCAGCTGCAGGGTGAGTTTCTCCCCATGTACTTGGCTTCAGCTTTGACATGACCCCCAGGAATTTAGCAGCCTCTGGAGCCAGAGTGAGCATCTTGGATTTGTGGTCCACGAGAGATTCTTGGAATCAGTGGGACTTGTAAAAAAGAGGTGTTGCAACTGCTGGGTCACCTGCTGACTGAGCAAAGAGATCCCTGCTCCCTAGGACATCTTGTGACACAGTGAGTGTTGGTAAAGATGGTGGCGAGGGAAGGATCTTGTTTCATCTTCACTATCATGACTAATACTTTATCTGGTCCATCCTCACAGAAAACACTTCTACGAGGCCACGGACTTCTGGTTTATCATGAGAATAAGTGGGAATAAAATATTTCCCCTCCGAATATGCTAAAAAAAAAAAAAAAAAAAAAAAGCCGTGAGTACCTACAAATCCCCAAACCTGAATCTGAGGGTCTTTTCTTCCTCCTGGCCTCTCCTGACTCTATTGCTCGGGAAGCTTTGGCATTCTTGTCCCAGCGGTGACACCAGGCCTGGAGGAGATGAGATGGAGGCCAGGCCAAGCACTGCGCTTTGCCGGGCCCTTTCTGTCACAGGGGACATCTGCTAAAGCCAGCTGCGGCGGTGGCTTGTGAGCGATGGAGAGCTGGGCTCGGACTCTGACTCAGCTCATTAAAAGCACCCTGGGGGCTGCCATGGTTATTTGCCCCCTGTAGCGCTGGCATTTTTGAGGCCAGGTCAGAACTCACTGCTGCAGGCTCTGCGCTGAGGGCCCTCTCTCTATCCTTTTGTCAAAGGACACGAATTTAGCCCGTGCCTCATCTTTATCCACCATGGCAAAGGCAGAGAGCTGTGTCTGAGCAGGCTCCCATCCCTCGGCTCCTCTCCCCCGAACAAATGTGGTCAGCGTGAAACAAAGCCCAGAGCAGCAGCACGTTCCCCTGCGAGCAGACGGAAAGTTTCAAAGGCACAAAGGGTATTTAGGCACCGACTTCAAAGCCAATAAGTTGGATGCTGAAAAAAAAAAATCTCCCCCGTAGCCTTTATGTCATGCCACTTAATAAGTAATTAAAAGCTCAAAAATCATGAGTCTGCTGCTTTCATTACTTCCTAAAGCACACTCGATACATCATCACTCTGTGAAATGCTTCACATGTACCGCATCCTACTTTAAATGTGCCAAACAGTGAAGTGCTTAGCATTACAAAGGCAAAGACATCAAGGAAGCTTTGATAAAATCTGCTGAGCAGACAAACATCTCTTTGGTTGGCACTAGCCAGGCTAGGTTTTTATTCCACAATGATTAAAAACATTTCGAGTGAAGGCAGCTCGGCTTCTATTTTAGACACAAGACCATTAGGTGACAAAGAGTGAAACCTTTCATTACTGGGATGCTGGTTAAAGGGGATTAACCCATTCGGCATTCACAGGATATTGCCAGTGGAATGCAAAGGTTTCTCTGAGGTGGCTCTTTCCTGGGAAAGGGAACTAAAAAAAGGGATGGATGGCTTTGCCGTGCTGGTGGCAGAGAGGAGATTGGCAAGATGATGGTCTGCTTGTCCATCCCAAAATATTGTGAGGTAGCTGGAGAAGGTTTATAGGAGGGGGCACTGCTCTTCTGAGACAGAGAGGCTGACATCTGTGCTGTTGCAAAAAGCAAATAGGCAGGGCTTTATTTTTCCCTCTCAGGCTGTTTGTGGTAGAGCACGTCTGGCTGTGAGCTCTGGACAGTACTCAACATGGTGAAGTCCCAACAGTGACAGGGTGTGTTCCCGTGATATAAATAGACATTTAAGATGAGCTAAATTTACTCAGTGAATCATTTATTTGCTAAAAATGTGGTTTCAGGGTGGCCACGGTTATTTGCCAAATATGATGCATATTCTCAAATGTTTTTGGATTAAATGCAAAAAAACAATAATTTGGAAATGTTGAAACGTTTCATTTCAGCATTTTCAGAAACATACACATACAGATAAATATCTATCTCAAACTCTGCTAGTCTCATGAATTCTGAGGAACTATTTCTCCTCCTAAAATGGAGGAGAAAATAATAACATTTCTCTCCCCAGCTTCCGCCGATGTTTTCAGCGTCTGATTGGGAAATCTCATGTCCTGGGAGAGTGCTCCCTGCTGTGATAATGATGGGGTACTCTGACCCGGGTGCCTCTTGCTTGCTTCAAGTTGGAATTACTTCACTTTGTGAGAATAATTAAATACCCACTGGACGAGAGCAAGGGTGAGGATAATTTTGTGGTTGGAGCACTCCCCTGGGATGTGGGAAGTCTCCCAACAGCTGCATCAATGAGTGGTGTTTATACAGAGTGGAAGGGCTCCAGAAGAAAAGGAGATGAGGGAGACTGCAGCCTGGCTGAGGGAGACCCGGGAGATAATGACAGGGCAGGGGATGAGGCTGGTCTGCACAGGGCAGGTGATTGTTGTGCAAAGTGGGATGCTGTTGTGTGAGCCCTTTCATGTAAGTTACAAAAATGTGGCAATTTGGTTCTTCCACCTCATCCCCAGAAAGAGCACACTTGTTTTTTTTTTTAAACCTCAGAGAGTCTTTTAAGAAGGGGGAAAATCCTTCCCACCTACTGGGAGGGCCCTCATTCAATTCCCCTCCAACCCTGAGGGGGGTTGGACCCAGGAAACAATGATAACTTTTTATTTTGTGGTTGTGATAAACTCCATTATTCAACCCCGACTTCACCAGCTCTTCCCAAACTTCCCAGGAAGTCTGGGAAAAGCTGGTGGGTCACTCTGCTGGGAAGCAAGGCCTGCATGACTGCCACAGCAAACAGAAAAGAATAATTCATAATTTTCTGGATTTACAGCAGAAAAAGACAAAGAAATCACAAGTAGATTATTATTCCTTGCAGTGTTGCCTGGGGGTGTATTCAGAGTAGGTTAAAGCTGAGAGGGTCAGCAATTGCTCCCCTCCACCAGGCAGGGATGTGAGCAAACTATCAAGTAACATGGAACATGCATATTTCCTAGCACCTGAAAAGCTGAGGTTTCTGCAGAGCAAGCCACCACATACTTGAGGGATTAGGCATGTTAAGGAAAATGTGCTCTGCCAGCCAGGCTGTGCATACAGACTGACAAGGGCTTGTTCCTCTGCCTTGGCTGCTCGATTGCAGACTCCACTCCACGGGAGAGAAGGGAGGTTCCTTTTTGCTCCTCGTTTGTCCTTGTGTAAGACTGATAAAGCCAGAGAGAAACCAATGTTATCGCCTCACAGAATAAATAGCAAGGGAGCTAAAAAAATGATATGTGGAAACTTCTATGCCTATGGACTGTTGCTTATGAACAATTAACTCAAGCTGAGTGCAAACAGAGTCTTTGGGAGCGGGTGTGTATTGGCAGAAATATTTACCAGGCCATTGAAACCTGGTTGGAAATAAAGCTGTGCAAGAGCAGCCAGGTAGGAGAAAAAGTCCTGCATGAAAAAATGGTTTCAGTGCAGGAGGGAGGCTCACACCCTATCAAGGCATTTTCTGACTTTCTGTCCTCTGGGATGAGGAAGCCTGGTGGTCCTTCAGGGGGTTGTGCTTTTATCACTCTGCTCAGTGATGTCCAGCTTAACTTCATTTACTCTTCCTCTACTTAATGTGTGATTCTCAGAGCAAGCAGAGGTGCAGATATTGGAAAGGAGGACCCGCCTGCACTACAGGAGGGTCTAATTCAGGCTCACTTAGAGGGAGCATTTGTATCCATGCAGATCCTTGTGCAGGATTTATTATTTCAGACAGGGCTCTGAACTGATTCTCTGAAATGCTTCTGTGTGAGCCAGTGTGTGTGGAACAGGTCTTTAGCAGCAGCCACACACATGTATGGGCTGCTGCTCCACCTGTCCCTGCCCACGGCTGTCAGGGGAGCTGCTGTGCTGGGCACGTCAGGTTTTGTGCACTTTTTCAGTGAATGGAAGCAGAGGAACCGTGAAACCCCTTGGGCTGTTCTGGCAAGTCAGCCCTGGAAAGAGCTCCAAATCTGCAGAGAGCTCTGTTTCTCCTCCTGCAGGAAATGGATGTGTTTTTGAGTGTTCTCTGCGTAATTGTGACCAAATACCACAAGGACATTCTCTTCAGAATGCATTTCATCATCCCAAATGTGATGTAACACAATGCTTCCTAACCAAACCATCCACAGGCTTGTCTGTTACAAAGTGAAGTTATTCCAGCAGAGCTGCTTTACCTTAAATTTCTGCTCCATCCTAATCCAGATTAATTTTTGTGTACAGACAAACCCTCGGGGCCTGACTCAGGGAGAGCTGCAGTAAATGAGAATCTTTCTGCTGAATGCTGGATTAAGCCTGAGGTGCTTCTGGCTGCCTCTGCTTTAGCATTTTGGTTCAGAGCAGTAATGCTGTTTTATAGCAGCTTCTGGCTTGGCCTCCCCCACTCCAGAGTGATCCAGTTTACAAACAGCTCTGATGCACACAATTTAATATTTTTTATCTTTTTTTTTTTCCTCCTCAGTGGAAATGGAACCAGAAGCTCTGTCACAACCCCTCCTAGGAATGTAAGGTAATAAATGAGTAGCTGGTCCTTCAGCCAGCCTCAAACAGTGTGCAGGGTGGGGATTTCAGTGTAGGTGGCTGGAATAAATCTGACCTGGAGTAACCACTGTGGACTGCACCTGGAGTAGATCTTGAGCCCACAGCACCAGCCTGCTTGTTCTCCTTGTACTCTCCTCTTGCTGCCTTGCTAATCTAGTTGTAGCAATTACCTGTTAATCTAGATATGGCCTGTGTGATGCATATCACTGTTGTATCTGACTCCTCACAGCCCCACACTCGAGGCAAGATGACAACCTCTGCTTTGCAGATGGAGATGTGAGGCAGGCTGACAAGCCAGCAAAGCTGTGATCTCCTGGCTGGTGGCCTGAGGATGGACTTTCTCCCCCAGCTGGCCCCACAGGCTGCTCTGACACAGACTTTCTTTAGGATCTCTGCTAGGTCAGCCCATCTCTCCGTGCCTCATTTGCCCCTGGTACCAAGGGCTGGGACATCAGCCTGGCTCATCTGTGGGGTGATGCCTCTGCAGTACCCTGGTGTTGGGGTGTGTTCCTGGGGTCTGGCAGCAGCTCCAGCAGCACTGGCCCAGCCCTTCTGCCCCACGCCAGCCAGCAGAGTCCCAAACAGCTCACCAGGACAGTTTGCAGATTAGCACAGGCCAGGGTCCACTCCCAAGACAAAATTTTCATGTGTCTGCCATATTTCAGAGCCTAGAGGGGTTGAATGGACACAGGACCTTTTGTGTTTGTGGTCTGAGAGCCCACAACCAAGTCTCAAGCACTTTTGACTTCCTAGCACAGATGAAGCATTATCCAGTAGTCCTTGGGCACCAGAGTCTTTCCTGTTTTGTTAATAGCAGACCAAATGTCCTGGCTTAACTGGGGACTACCTTAATTTAACCAAAAAAAAAAAATTTTTTTAAACTTGCCCTGAGTAATTTCCCTATCCCCACATCTTGGCTTGGCTTGGCCTGCCTCTGCAAACCTCAGCCCTCAGGAGCAGTAAAAATAGGTAATCTTTAATGAAAGGTCAGCTATTTGGGTTAAAAGCCATGCTGGGGTCCTGGGAGGAGGGAACCAGAGCCTCCATGGTGGCAGCCCCAGGTCCCCAGCAGGGCTGGGGCAGCCCCAGCCCCTGGTGATGCCATCCCCCAGGCAGGAGGGGAGGAAAGCACAGGGGGACATTCTGTGCACTCCCGGGCTGATTGCTGCACTTATCATGCTCCTGAAACCCCGGGGGCAGCCAGCCCCGGTACCCTGCGTGCTCTTACAGCTCCTTCCTCTGTGAAACTGGAAACAGGACAAAGTCAATCACGTTGTTTTCCAACAGCAAGCCCCTGTGGGACAGTAACTCAGATCCTGGCTGCAGCTGGGAGAACGGCCAGAGTCCCACTTCAAATTTCCTTAGCAGTGGGGCAATCACAGGGATGCTTTACTCTGCTGTATTAAACACCATAAGGATGTTTATTCTTGAAAATCATGTCCAAAAGAGAATAAATCACTGTGTTGCCTCTGCTGCAGGCTGCTGAAACTGAAAAAAAAATCATCTCCACAAGTTCTTTGGGAGACTCACCTGATTTTTGTTGTGTTTGGATATTATCCCCTCTGGGGGGGTCAGAAACAGAGGGAGGAGAAGTGTTTCAGTATTGGCACCATACCAGGAGTGTGGAGGGCAGGGGTGGATCAGATAAGCAGAAATCTCAGACCATAAATACCTGCATGTCACTGCAATGTGAACAGCAGCAAATCCCCCTGGAAAAGCAAAGTGAATGTGTCACTAAAAGCAAGTTGGACAAAACTGCCCTGCTTTGGGAATTCAAGCTTTGAGAAATGAGTGGTGCTCAGGAGTCCCCCAGCCGTGCCTGTTAATTACCAAAGATATTTATTTTTAACCTAAGGCTGGCTCCCTCCATCACAATACTTCATATGGGACTGAAATGGCTCAAAACCAAAACCACTTGAATGAAGCCTTGCCTGCCCTGGGGGATGTCCCTGGCTCAGCCCTCATGCCATGAGGCTGCTGTGTCCAAGCTGGCAAAATCTGAGCACCTTCTTTGTTGGAGTCACAGAAGCCTCAGGGTTTGTGAGCTCAGAGCTAAAGCCAGGGAGAGAAGGGATTGAGTTAATGTGAGTGAGATCCTGGACCCATGTGGGGACAAGGATTGCCCTGCCACCACCTCTGTGGTTTCCCCCATGGGTGCCAAGGGGACGTGTGGTGTCACCAGTGGGACACTGATCATGTCACTATGCTGGACAAAACCAGTCACACTGTGGGTCCAGGCCTGTCCCATGTCACACCACAGAGCAACACAAACCTCCCTTCCCTCCATTTTCTCTCCACATTGCTCTGGTTGGCTGCCAGCTCCATCTTGGCAAGGGGGGGCCAAGAGCCCAGCAGAAAGACTCATCCATTCCTCAGCTTTACTCCTGCAACCCATCCTTCTTTCAGAGTGACATCTTATGTGATGGAGAGGAAGGAGGACAACAGTTTTGTCATGCCAGGGCATGGCACAGATGCTACTGAGAGCACAGAGAGGAGAGGGAAGACAGACCAGACCTTTAGTGAACACCTCCTGCAGCAAAATAAACAATGGCATCTCAGCCAAGAACACCCATTCTTGTATCTCCAACACATGTATTTCACATTTGGATTGATGGCATTTTCCTCCCTGAAAACTGCAGTCCCCTCTCCAGGAGCAGGGAGCAAATGACTGCCAGTCTTACTGTGACAGACAGGGGGTAACATTTAAATACACCTCTCCTGTTTTGACTTGGTGTTCTGGGGAGCACAGAAAAGTAAAACTTCTGTCTTTGTGTGTCTGATGGCCAGGGAACAAGGATGGACGTACTGGGACCTGTCAGAGAATCACAATGGTTTGGGTGAGGGATCACAAAGGTCATGTAGTTCTAACTCCTTCCACTAGACCAGGTAGCTCAAGAGGCCCATCCAGCCTGGCCTCGAACACTTCCAG
The DNA here is from genome assembly GCA_013397155.1 of Irena cyanogastra. Taxonomy (NCBI): domain Eukaryota; kingdom Metazoa; phylum Chordata; class Aves; order Passeriformes; family Irenidae; genus Irena; species Irena cyanogastra. The sequence goes on along the minus strand of VWZV01005541.1, from coordinate 587,545 downwards.
CAAAGGGAAATCCACAATTCTCTGGGCAACCTGTTCCAGTGCCTCTCCACCCATCCTGGACATGTGCTGAAGGCAGTTTTTCCCCCACTGACTCAGCTGTACAAAAGGTGTGGATCACTCTTAGCCAGGACATCATGGGCAGCTTTGTCCTTGGTAGAGAAGCTCCTCATGATGTGTCCCCTTTCTCCTTCCTAACTTCCCACCCTTGTGGAGTATGAGGATGCCCATTTGGACAAAACCTCTAGGCATCCCCAAATCCCAGAGAAGCAGCCATGGGGTGTGGTCACCCTGCAGCCCACGGGCACATATTTGGGCACCTTGAACCCCAGCTCCTATTTTTATGCCATGGCCATGCCATAAGCCATGAACTCAATGGCCCCCTTGGCTTTGGCAAACTGTGACTAACACCTCACCTGTCTCAGTGCTGCCCCAAATAAAAGCACTGCAACACACAAAGAAGCCACAAAAGCCAAATAAATGCCTTGAGCTGCAGGAAAGACCTGGGAAAAGCCATTCCTTTCTGATGGTATCTGGAAGGCATGTAAAAAACGTGGCCAAGAGCAGGTCTCCTGAAAGGGAGAGAGGGAGGGGAAAAGGCATGGCTTTTCTTTCCTAGCTCTTGAAGGCAGAGGAATAATCAGTGGAGATAAGGCCTGCCATGTGTGCACTCTTCTAGAAAAAAAAGGAGAAAATGAGGCTGAGGTGGCTCTTGAGTGTTCCCACCTGGCACTGGGGGCAATCAGACACCCAGCCAGTTTCCATGGCTCACACTCATTAATCAGGCCTTGTGAGTCATCAGCTCACAGGCCCCAGCAGCTCAGACCCTGCCTTTTCCATTAGACCTGGGCTCTCTGCCCCTGTTTTCCCTTCTCCAAACCCTGAGCCAGCCAGAAGCCCATGCAATTACCTCCACACCACTCACCTGTCACACCAACTCATCTGTCTTCCAGGTGACTCCACTGAAAACATCGGAGTGGCAGTTTGACAAACTCAGAGATTGATCTGAAACATAGTTTGGTTTAATTTGTGATGTGCTATCTGTCCTGAACATGACGTGTTGCACGCTGCATGTCCCATGAATCAAAATTCTCAATTCTGAAGGATCACTTGGGAAACTTTTATTTTATTCTATGCTATCAGTCATCTTAGGAACTGGGAAACTGCTCCAGTCACGAGAGCAGGAATTTCAAGCTAACCCCCTCAGAACACAATCTTTTTCCCAAATCAGGCAAATGGGCCAAGCAAAACAGCACTCAGGGAGGACAGAGCAAGTTCTTCCAGGCACTTCAGTCCCTGACTAGTTAAGCAGGTTATAATGGGTTTTAATTGTTACTCCCACGAGCAGCGACTTTACTGGGGTTGATCATCCCTCACAAAAGATCTGAATCGTCCCCTTGTGTTCAAAAAGCAGACAGCTCTCACCTTCATCTGTGATAAAGTCATCCATAAAGTCATCCAGGAGAAGCACAGCTCCATGGTCAGGCAGGACCAACACAGCCATCAGATGAGAACTGCTGTGCCCAGGGGAACCTAAAACCGAGTTCACAGCCATTGCACACTCCAGGGATATTGTGTCTTCTCAGACAGACATGGCGTAAGAAATTGGGCCAGGAAGTGAAATAATAAAGCAAATCCATCAATGGAATGAGACTTCCCTTGCAGTTGTCTGCTCTGACCTGGCACTGAGCATGAGCAGGGATCAAGCCCCTCAACAAAGGTCATGAGCACTGTTGGGAAACTGAGGCACCCTGTCTGGTTGTCCCTTTGGATACCCCTCAGCAGGAGTCTGCAGTGATGCTGCAGGAACTCCTGGACAGGGAAGTGTGCTGGTGCTGCCTGCAGACAATAGGAAATGTGCTTTTCTGGGTCACCCACAGCTCCTTCCCAAAATCTCACATTTGGCAAAGACATCCCTGTAGCAGATGCTTTGCCACAGCAGTGGCCTCTCTCCTGGTTGAGTTCTCTGAGCATGTTCCTGGTTTTCCCACTCCACTCTATAACTCCTCTGAAGCTGAGCATTCCAAGTTTTTTCAATACGTTGGACTCATCTTGCTTCCCTACAGCACATCAGGTTTCTCATACCACAAATCTCAGGCTCTTTTATCTGTGCTTAGGGTAATAGATTCAGGGTTAGAATTGCAAGGTCTCCAAGGCCAAGATGTGAAATGCACTGATAATTCAGACCCTGGAGCAAGCCACTCTCCTGTGACTTAGCCAAAGACATGAAGTACAGCAGTGTGAGAAGCAGAGATACAGGTTCCAGGGAATGACAGCACTTGCCAGGATCATTTTTCTCCATTCCTGTTCCCTGGATGTATTCTGTGTCCCTTTTTCACTCCATACTAATGCAGCAGTGAAGCTCCCTGCCCTGGACGTTTGCTGCATTTCACCCCCTTCAAGTTCTGATGGCCCAAAACCCCACAGAAACCTCCAAGGCTTTAACTACCCCATGTCCTACTCATCAGCCAGTAACCATTTTACTCTGAGCTTACCAAGCCCACAGCCTCAGGCACATTCTCATCTTCTGATAGGGCTTGCACCACCTTTCTGGTACCTTATCAGCAGCAAGAGCAGGAACAAGGTGCTTTGCTCAGACCTGACCTCTTCCCTTCCACTCTGCAGCCAAGGGGGACAGGCACCCTGGGTCCCCATCTGCCACCAGAGCAGGCCCAAAGCTTTGCAGCTCCACCACTAAATGGCATTGGGAGAACAAAAACTTTTCTACACCACACAGAGCTATTTGGGCCAGGAGGTAAGGGGGTCCCTTAGCAAATGTGGGTAAATCAGAGCATGCACACAAAGTGGATGAATATTTAAATAGAGCCATAATGCTGCCTCCAGGCATACACCACCTTCACCAGTATTGCACCACACAGGGGTTTTGTGCATCTTCAGCCAAAGCATCTCAGTCCTGGATCACCTCCTGCTGAGCCCAGGTCATGCATCCCCCTCCGAGCACTGCTGCCAGCCCTCTGGGACACCCCCTGTGCCAGCACAGCCCTGGCACCATGCCATTAGCTCAAGGTGTGCTGTGGTTGTTCATAACTCAACATTTCACACTGCAAATGTTTTAATATTCACGCAGTGCTCCCGCCTCTTCCCGCCTGCTCCTTCCCCCATGTGGAGATGAGTTTCCACTTGTCGCACCACATTCTTGGAAGAACAGGCAGAATGGAATTAAAGGTTTCAAACTAGCTCAGGGGAGGTGAAAAATGTTGCCTGAAGACAGAAGGAAAAGATTGTCAGCTGAGATTTAGAGATGCCCTGGGCAGGTGAGGGATGACTGCATCCGATTCTGATGGTGCATCTGATTCTGGCTCTGCCTGGGATGGTCTTTCACAAAACTTGTTTTTGTCCCATCTCCAGTATATCTGCAGAACTATTCAGGTAGAAAAATGCCTTCTCTATTTTCAGAGTCTCCAGAGTCTCTAACAGCCCCTGCCACTAACTACAGAGTGAGGCAATGCACACTTGAAATGGCTCCCAATTTCCTCAAGCCAGACAGATTGTTTGTGATTCCCTTACAGGCTTCTCTTGTATGACTCAGCCCTATATGAATGGCTAGAAATGAACATCAGGCTAAAACTAACAAAGTGGGTGCCAAGCAATTTTTTTCCCTGGGATACCATTTTACTCAGAGTCTCACAGATGTAATTAGAAGGTGTCAGCTTTTTGAAGGAATACCCTTGACAGTAATATGCTATAATTCAATCTGAACAATACATTCAGTTTGCTCCCTGGACCACAATGCAGTGCTATATTCACTAAAGATTATCCTCAGGAAAGAATGCCCTGAGTTAACTGAAATAGGACAAAAATCTTCTTATGGTCATTGACAGCTCTGGTTAAATTTATTAGACAAATTCAGAAAAAGTGGCTATGTAAAAGTGTAATACTGGGATTCAGAAGACCCTGTTCAGCCCCAGGATCAAGACTTCATTGGTATTTAGCAATGCCCTCCCTGTCTAAAAAGTAAGAGACATTTTCATTCCGTGTTGCAGATCCTTAGGTGACAGTGGCTTTGGCACAGGATTGTCCATTATTCTGCTGAGCTGGAGAACTGATCATCTTTTGCTTTCTTGACTGGGATGCAAGTGGAAGGGAGATGTTTTCCCACCAGGCACCCAGTGAGAAATGCCTGAAAAAACTTCTGATTGAGAGAGATACAGAGAATCATATTCAGTATCTTTTAGGTCTGCCCTTCGCTCACCTCGATGCAGACCTGTGAAACTGAATCTGAGCTGGAAGGTTTCCTTAGGATATTGGAGCTGAAGCGTCTAAGCTAAAAGTTGCACTGGAGCTGAGCTTCTAATAACCAGGAGAAATCATGAAATAAATATTGATAACCAGGCAATGTGCAGATTAAGGTGGGTTGGCCCTTTGTTCTTTTTTAACAGCTCAATAAAAATACCAAGGCCAAGACTCATGTGCCTTTCAGGTGACCAAAATCTGCTTTTTTCTCTAGACTTACCCCTGAGGGATCTCACTGGTGGTGATGATTCGCCTCACCATGTTTCATGGAAAAATGGATCCTTGGGCGTCTCATCTGAAGGTAAAGCTCCAGTAAAGGCTGTGATGTTCAACACTGGATTATCAGTTTAGCCACTTTGTGGCATCAGGGCCAAACTCCTCAGCAAGAACCTGGACAACCAGCCAAACCCAAACTACCTCCACCTTCACAGCTGGCCAGAGGTATTGTTTTAACTTACGATGGGAATTCTATTGAACAACAGTGACTGGGGGAGACCAGATCTAATCAGAGGGTCTGCTCCAGCCCTTCTCACTCCAGTCCTGTGTTTTCAGGCAGCTGCTTTCACCGGGGCAGAGCAGAACACATCTCAGCTCCAAGCATCATCGAGGTCGAGCTCAGGGTCTGAGGAATGCATTTCTGCTGCAGAGCACAAGTTGCTAGGAAACCAAACAAGCAACAAGTTTATCTTCAAAGCCCGGGACCTTGGAAACTGGAATTATCTGGGAGGAATACCCTTCAATGGGAACTGTCTCATCTCATCATTCCTGGCAGAAAACATTCCAGGTTGTGACGAGGCGCTGACATGTGCCCAGGGACTCTGCAGTGACCAGATTCCCAATAGCACCACGGTGGAAAGAATGCTGGGCATAATTACTTTTCAAATGTATGAAGGAAAACAAAACAAAACAAAAAATTGAGCTAAAAAGGCTTATTATAATCTCAGAGAGGTTCTAAGCAGCAGTGAAACATGAAAAGGTGGGTGGCCACACCAGTTATCCGTCAGGTCAGAAGGAATGTCCCACCAGGCAATGTCACACCAGGGAACAGAAGTCAGATCCCTCTGAGCCTGTACATGGCTCTCAGCTCAGTTTTCAATTCAAAAAGCAGTTGAAAATATCACCAACCTCCTAAGCCACCAAAGGTTTGATTAAAATAACACTGTTACCATCAGAAGCAAGTAGCATTGACAGTGACAGCCCATCTCATAGCTCTCAGCCTTTGCCACATCAGTGGCAGTTTCAATTAACCTCGTCCCTCTGGTGTGACATGTCCCCATCTCTTGGTGGCTCCAGTACCAGGAGACTCTGTAAGCAGGGGTAGCTCAGGTCCCAGAGCCAAGGTCATCTTAGGGCTCAGTCTTGTGAGAGCCAAGGACATCCAAACCCATCTCAGTTTTATTATTGGTGCTCAGGCTGGTGTTTCTGGGGTTTTCCTCTGTCACCCCAACAACACTGGCCTCAGGCTTGGGGTGTTTGGAAAGATTGTCCCATGTGAATGAGGTCCAGCTTTAGCCAGACACCTACACTATGGGTTTGCACCAACATCACTACGTCAATGACAGAAAACTCAATGTACAACCCGCCAGAATTTGGAGTTAACCAAAGCTGAAGGCACCCAGCTAATTGCAATACTTGGAAAAATTAAAATTAATTCATTTGGAGAACATCCCAATGTCCTAAAAAGAAACTTTGGCTCCAGGCCTAAAATACCTTCAGAAAAAATGGGGAGGTAGCAAAGTCTAGTAGAGAGAGCACAGACCTTGGAATTAAGGAACAGACACACACATCAGCTGAACTACTCAGAAACCTAATTCCTGGATGATTTCCTCACATCTATGTGCCAAACTGTCTTTCAAGATCCAAGGCCCAGTCTTTAAAAATCAGCCATGCTATAATGCACAGGCAGATGTTTGTGAGCGTTGCTGCTGTACATTGGAAAGAGACAGCCCTGAAAATATGTGTCATATGCTGTGTTCTGGCAGCCACCAGCGACAATTCTTCCGCCGCAGTGTCAGATGGCTTTTAGGATGGGTGGTTCCGAGCTCTGCTTCTGCAGGCGACATCAAGCTGCGAGCGGTCATGTTGTGCAATGCCATGATGGATCAGATGTTCCTGGATGGCCATGGGTTGGTACAAAATCCTGAAGAAAGGGAAGGAGATAGAAATGGCTGTGTATTGAATGGCTGTTCTTATGGTTCTTCTTAAAAAGTTATGTTTTCAAGGTATATCTGATCATCCTTGTCACTTTGAAGGTTTTGATGAAGTCCTGGATGAGCAGGTCTGCACCAATTTGAACTTTGAAGTTCTTTCCAGGTAAAAGGCAGGGATAACCATTAACTGCTGCAGAAGTGCAACCGTATTGTTATATCTTAAAAATTAGCAGTGGTGTAGGTCCCTTGGGTATCTCCCAGACAGGCAACCCCACTTCACCTTCCTCCTTGCAACCACCCAGCAAGTAGAAGCACTTGCAAATGTGCAATTAAGAGATAACGTCAGCGAGATAGAGCATAATTGCTGGGTAATGGTGCCTTGCCTCTCTACAACCACCACACCAAAGCAGCGACATTTATTTCCCAAGCGGAAGATGCAGCTTTGCCCCTGTGATAACACAATCTGACAGCTCCCTCCACGGCGGGCTGGGCCAGTGCCTGACGTGCCCCAGAGTGTCTCCTTTTGGCTGTGGGCTGCTGGAGCAGTTGTTCATCGCTGAGCAGTTTGCATTCCTCTTGGCTTAGAGCACACGGATATGCCCAAGCTGCTGAAACACGATTCAGCCCCTGGCTTTGTCACCAGCCTCCTGTTTCCCCTTGTGCACAGCCTTGCAGGGGAACAGCTGGGAACGGCCGTGGCACGAGCAGACCTGAGGCTGGACAGGGAAAGCTGCACTTTTTACTCATCCAATAGGTCAAGAAGCTTTGTTATCCATCCGACTTTGGTCACTTCTGCTCTGTGTGGGACAGGGAGGACAATGTACATACATTAGAGACACAGAGAATTGCCATTCTTGCTGTGACCCCTTTGAGCAGTGTCAGAAGAAAAAGAAAGAATGGATTGGCCAGTGGGAGAAAACCATCTGTTTGCTCCCAAGTCTGAATAGATGTTCCCTGAGCGAGCAGCTGTGCCAGTGCAAGACAATTGCCTTCCTCCCTTCCCTGGTGTTACCAGTCCCTCCCCAAGGTCACAGAGTGGATGGGTCTGCTGAGCACTCACATGCTTTGTGCGAGACCTCCCAGCTGTGGCAAAGGCTCTGGTTCTGTCTGAAGCTGCTCAAGGAGGTCACAGGACCCCATCAGCAGCTGGAGGGGTGGGGTGGAGAATTCCAGGTGGCAGGCAATGGAACTGGGGGAATCACAGCCAGACCCAGGAAATACCTATCTTCCATGTCCCTGGGGATTGGAGGGAATGTACCTGCCTGGGGTGGATAGGCAGTTTGGAGGAAAGTTCTTGTTGTTCAGGTAGACATTTGGCCAAAATCCAAGGGTGTCAGTAGGTGACTTTCACAAGAACAAGACATGCAGCAAAAATTCCCCTGTGGTTTTCTGTGCTAGCTATTATCCCCTACTGGAATGGGATAGATCTTATCTTTTTAAGGAAACTGTCAAAAATTTTCTTCCTGAGAACATCATCCCCCTACACCATTGCCTAATTGCTGCACAAAGCTAAAAATAAATGCACTGCTTTCCATTGAACTGCTTGCTCACAGGAGACAGGATCAGGGGCTCTCTGGGAAGTTCCTCCACATTGAAGCAAAGCAGAATGCGCAGACAAGACCTGTTGACTGGCAAAGCAAACCCTCCCCTGGCTGTTTTCTCTATCCACAGCATGACTTTTTCATGCTTACTTGACTCTGCTCTCCTTTGTACAATGTGCCAGGGCTCCCTTCACTACCCTGCTGTGGCTGCTTCTGCGCTTCTCCCTCGGGAAGATCTGAGAGCCAACTGCTCTTCTTCACCTCTGCCTGCAAGCAGGGATTGGGATCCATGTGCTTCACCCAGACCTGCTGGGATTTCCTCCTTGGGGATCCCACAATGCCTTCATTGCCTTCTACAAAACACCTGGATTCCCCAAGTGACCAGGAGGCCCGGCCAGAATTAATGTGGTGCTCCTGTTGCTTTGCAGAGTTAGGGCTAAAGCAGGTGAGAAAAACACCAGATGCTGTTAAAAATGCTCATCCCAGCTTTAGCTCCCATGTCTGCTTCTGCCAGAGAAAGGACCTGCAGCCTTGCAGCAGTGACAGCCTCGGGAAGGGTGCTCTCAGGAGCATGCAGGTCAGAAGGTGGAAAGCAGAGCAGTGAACATGTGGAAGGTTCTTCTCCATGCCAAAATGCCTCACCCTGAGACCCATGAGCTTCATTGCTCCAATTTTCTGCAGCCCCTCAGCTCAGTCCTCCAGCACTGGTCCAGTCAGAACGACAGGGAGGAGTTTGGCTCTCAACACAACACTTTACATGGAGCTGACTTTCCAAACTGCCCCGTGCTCCTCGTCCAAGCCCCTGCAGGTTGACAGATGTCACCTGGGTGGGTTTTTAGTGTTCAAAAGGCCACAGGAACTGCTAGGAGGGTCCCAGGTGTGCAGACCCAAAGCAGGCTGTGGACTTCTAGCTCTTCAGCCCCCAGGAGACATTGGTTTTAAAAGTCTCCTGCTCAGTCAGTGGAACAGTACTGGAGGGACACAGGGAGAGGAAAAAACTCCCTTTTCCCTTGCAGGTTAAAGAAACTGTTGTCTGACTAATTCAGTACTAAGTTTGAAAATTTATTTTAGGAGAATGTAAAAGGGAGACAGATCTCCTGCTTCTTGCACAGACCTGTGGTTTCACAGGATCACTGGGTACTCAAGACCTATCAGGGAATGCCCAGTCAAACTGCATTTTTGGTTGCCTAAATGAACCATCATTTGCTGAGGCTGAATGAAAAAATGGGTTATTTGGGCTCTGGAGTCTGATTACCAAATGGTGGGGATTTCTAGAAGAATTTCCTGCAGTTCCTGTGTTGTACCTGGCAGCCCTCTGCACACATTTGAGATGCCCTCAGGCATCTCAGACAGGACCAGATGTCTGCCTTTAAGCAGCAGAATTACACCCTGGATCTTCATGGAAGCTCAGACTTGTAGCTTCTAGGTAGGCAGCCACGTGCATTTGGACATTTTTGTTCCTGTTCTACTACACAGGAAATAACTTGTTCTCATTTTATGGGCTGTGTCGAAATGTGGGGCAAAGGAAAGAAAAGGAAATCCCTGGCAACCTGAAGGCTTTCCTGAACTCAGACAAGTCATGGACAGCTATCTGGTTTTGTCCTGAATGAGAAACTAATTCCAGTGAAGTTAGCAGGAACTCTGTGTAAGGGTTAAAAGGAAACATTTCAGCTTCCCAAGAAAACTCGCTCACGAAAACTCCCTAGAAATTCAAATACCAGATTGATAAGGTCAGGAAAAAGCAACCTTGGCTGCTTATGCAAAGGCTAATCATTGATCTTTTGTGCTGGTTGTGTGTAGTATCTGCATCTTGATAAAAAATAATCCTGTCATCAGCTTCTGCTGAGAGAGGGTGAAGGGAGGAGTTAGCAAGAAATCTGGTGCCCTTCTCCCAGCAAGGGATTCTGGCGCCTCTTACGAGCATCGTCAATTTTCATTGACTCCAACATACTTCAGATCAAGGGGAAAATCCGAGGGAAGGAGAATGCATCAGGCTGAAAGACGATGAGAGTCCCAGGAACTGTGACAGTGAAAAGCATGGCCTCGTTTTCACTGGAAAGATAACAGGGAAAAAAAAGATATCACGCCAAACTCTGCAGTGTCTTATGCTGCTCAAGTTTCTAAAATAAAAGACAGAATTTCCCTGTTTGGGTGTGCTGCCTGTTGTTGTTTTCTAGAACACGGGGTTAAGGTGCGTGTTTTCCTTCTAGCTCAGCCATGACCAGTTCTTTAAGTCCAGGGATTTTCTGGGAAATGCAGAGTCTGACTCAGACCGTGAAGTGTCAGGTCCAAAGCCCTTTGACACGACTTGCACTGACTCTAGAAAAGTTTGTACAGCCTGGCTGCGACTCACATCAACAAATGCTGGACAAGTGAAAATAAAGTTGCTTGAATCTGAACTAGTCCCCCTTGGGTTCCCTTTACAGCCTGTGGAGAGGAGTCATGCTGCTGGAGAACAGTTCCTCTGACCTATTTTAGTACGAGATGAGTCACTCCCTGAAAGAACCTGTTTTTCCCTGTGGACCATACGGAGAGTCCAAGATGGCTAGCTCAGACTTGTGCCTGACTTCAAGACAATTCCTCCTCCACCTGTCTGTTTCTGTTGGGGCTGTGCTTCATTGCTTCTCACTGCTTGGATCACATCACTGCAAGAGCAGATTCATCCTCATTGCCACCAGACATCACATACCAGGGTTTGACTGATAACTATTCTGATCACAGTGCGAGCGGCTGCCAGGGTCAGCCTGGTCTTCCAATATAGCTAAAACTGTCACATTTTGTGTGAACAGAGTTTTAAATGGGATCTCAAAAGCATTTCTGTTCCAGAGGAAATCAGGGGAGATGTGGTGTCGTGGGGTGGTCCCCCCATGTTGGAAGGACTTGCGGCTAAAACTTGTTTTTAGGAAGCTAAAAACAAGTAACAAGCAAACTCATTATCTGCGTGTACACAGCAAATGGTGTGAAAAGAGCTGGTCCTCCTCGGCTCTCCTGCGTGCTGGTTGATATCTGCTGTGGCTCCAGCCAATCTCATTTATTCTAGTGCAAGTGAAAGCTGTATCTGGTCAGAGAATGGTAAAGAGAAAGTATGAAAGGGTCAGGGGACTCCCACAGCAGGGATATGCAGGCCACTTCCTTTAGTACTCTTGTATCTAGTGTTAATTCTAGGAAATAAAAACCATTTGACACATCTGCTCTTAGTTATTTGCACAGGCCCAAATTTGCCAAATCAGTTGTCGAAAGCTAGACACTGAGGCTGTCAACATGCATCTCCTTCTGGATTCAGTTGTGATGATGGAGATGTTCCCAACCTGCTCTTTCTGCCCCCATCACCTTCCAGGCAGACCCTCTCACCTCTAGTCTGCTGCTGGTTTGCTGTGGGGTGCAGACTCCAGCCTGTTCAGCTCAGAAGAGCTCCCTGAGCTGAGATCAGCATACTATTTCTCTGGAAAAGGGCCTTTCCCATGGCTCTGGCAGCTGGGGACGTGCTGGATGACGCACTGTGTTCCCTCTGGCACCATCATTTCAGCTGGTCTCCAGCTTTCCCCCAACGTGAGGCATCAGACAATGTGCATGGCCAGAGGCTTGCCTCGTGCTGGAGCTTGGATTAGCTGCTCTCCCTAAAGAGAAACACCTTCTCCAGTGCTGGTGATGCTGTGGCTCCTGGGATGGGTTTATTTAAATGTCAGACAGTCAGAGCTGCTACAGCCCAGCAATTCCAGGTCTGGATATGTGGCTGATGCAGGGGAACAAGCAAATCCTTCTGCCATCTTCAGCCTTTAAAAGGAGAAGGTTCCCCAACATGCTCCCATCTTAGACACCCCCATAGGCTGCTGTTGGTGCTACAGAGAGGCAAAACAGTTCTTTCTTGGTTATGTCTGAGGTGTAGGAAAGAATGAGGCAGCTCAGCTGCAGGTAAAGCTCCAACCCACGCATGGGATACACAACTTACTCACTTCAACTGACCACTGGCACAGACACAGCAGCTGGGTGAAAAACTTCCTTCCCATCCCCCAAAGGCCCATCTCAGCCTCTTTCTGTCACTGCTGCATTCACCTGTCAGTTGCTTCCTCTTTTCACCACTGTAAAAAACCACAAGGGGTAAAATGATGGACGGCCCAGCCCTGGGACAGCCACCAGCCACTGGGGTTAGCAGAAGCCCAGAGCTGTGAAGAGAGCACAACATGAAGCAGTTTCTGTCAGCTTCCAACTCCTAAGGTCAGGGAGCAGCTGGAGATGCAGTCAGAGCCCTTACAAGCTCAGGTCACTCATGGCAGGGCTGAGTGATGCACACACCTGAACGTAAGCATTTGTGGAGGTCTCTCAAAAAGCCCAAAGTCCCTTTGCAGCTGGTCCACGTAGAACAGCCTTTACCAGTTTTTAGATAAGCCTCAACTTGCCTCCCTGGATCACTCCACACCTCTAAAATATAAGTCTTTCCAATTGCTAATTAGCACAATCCTTGGCAACTCCACTAAGCAGAAGCCACCAGCACTCCCACACACTCGTATTTCTGTGACATTGGCATAAGAAGCAACTTATTTGACACCCATAAATTTACCTCATGGTAAAATCATGTGAGAGCACAGAGAAGCAATTGCCTGGATCTCCAGGTACATTTTCCCCCAGGAAAATTAAAGAGAAGAGAAAGAAATAAAAAATAAAAAAAATCCTAAAACACCAACCACCTAGCTGTTAGGAAATAAAAAGTATGGTGATAGGGATAGGGTTGCTCTTTGATGAGGGGATAATTGGTTTGTATAAGCCCCAGCATCACTGGAGGAAATCCTGCAGTACATTTGTTTGTCTCCTCCCTTCCAATTCCTACTCATGCACGCACCACGTTTGACTGCAAATTGCAGCCATTTCCACAAACCTGTCACCTCTTCCTCGAGTGTGTTAGCAGAAGAGGGAAATCAGATGCTCTGCACTTTCCCTCAGCAGCTCTTAGCACATGTTTTGGCTTTAATTGGGAACAAAATGCTTTCTAAGTAGCATGTGATGTCGCTGGTTATCTGCTCCCTGCTCGGGTTATGGCCCAGAGCGTTTGGATACTGGGTCATGTTTGATGCTGGCATGAAGGTGACTTGCTTGAGACAGGGATTGAAACGTGGCTTAAGCACTGCTTGAGGGAGCAAAAGTTTTGCTGGTGTTGCTTTTTCCGCACCTTAATGATGTTGCGAGTTAATTGCAACAGGGCAGCATGGGAAGGCTAGCATGGAGAAGGGTTTTGGGGGCAAAAATGCTAAAACTGGAGAAGACAAAGGGTTGCATTGGTGTAAAACAGGGAAATTGGCTTCCGTGTCATGCTGCTCCCCAGAGCAAATGGACAGGATGAGATGAAGGAGGTTGAAGGAGAGGCATCTCATGCATCCAGGCTCCCAGAAAGGCCACGCTGCAAGGACTGGAAACCACCTGCAATTCCTCAGCCGGGGATTCCCACGGGAAGGAGCTGCCACAGGCGGGGGCTGTGCCAACACAGCAGGGTGACAAGCCTCGTCTCCTCTTGGCCAGCTGCAGGGAGGGGAAGGGAGCAGATCTGGGATGCAGAGGAGCAAATCAAGGCTATGACAGATGAGCTTTGGCAGGAAGAGCTGTGGCAGCTTCCATCTCTGCTGTCAGGAAAGCAACTGCCCCACAGCTCAGCTGCTTGGGGTTGGACCCAACCCACCACCAGCTTGGGCACCAGCACTGCCCAGGGCCAGAGGGGCAGAGGGGCAAGGCAAAACATCTGCAGGCAGAATGGGCAGAGCTGATCTGCCAAAGCCTTTTATTTTAGGCTGACAGCTCTCCACATTGCTGCTGTGATAACTTCACCCCGGTCATCTTCAACTCAAGGTGAACCAAGGGTTGGAGTCAACAGCTCTTATAGATCTTTTGGACCCTTCCTGCAGGGAAACTGGTATTTGAGTTTACTCCCTATTCATGTCTAATTGACATTACTTTTGCAGTGTCAAGTGGCTGTGGGAAAATGCCAGGCACAGTAAAATTACTCTTTTTGAAGTAAAGAGGGTAAATTTGGTCCACCCTAATGCAACTCTCCTCCCAAAGGGAGAGTAAATAGGCATCTCTGCGTGCTGACAGCAGTCCACCTGTCAAGTGCATGTCAGTCCCGTGTTTCTCTCCTGCATCATTTCCTTCTAACTTTGCAACCCTGGCACCATCCACCCGTGTCCAATGGACTGCAACACTTCTGCCTTTTGTTTGTCTGGGTGGAAGAATCAGCCCCTCGGGTGCATTGGTGCTCCTGTCCTTGCTGCGATTAAACAGTGACAATAACAACCAAATTAATTTGTTAAACAGATTTCACACACACTAATGCACCAGGGACAGAGTGTTTATATATCCCTGTGACTTGTAGGTGCTTTCAGTCTCCAGCTGCTGTCCCTGCCTCAGCCCGGGCGGAGCAGCAAAGTCCAAGCTCGCGTTCCTGTTTATTTACAAAGTGATCTCGCAGCCAAACCACCGCCCCCCATTCCATTTTTACAGGCTTTTCCCTTATTAAGGTATAAGTAGCTTATTCTCGCCTGTCCTATGCAAAGTCCAGATGGCAGCTAGAAAGGGCAGCCCCATCAGACACCCACCAGCTGTCGCCTGTAACCTCCATGCCAGCCATCCCCAAAACAGCCTTTTATTGCTTGCAACTCTTTGGTTTACACCAACACAATGTTGGGTTGTTTTGGTTTTTTTTTTTTTTCCCAGGAAGAACAATAAAGTCTTGATCTGAATTTCAGGACTGCCACTGGTTTAAAGATGTTGGACAGCCAGTGACTGGCTATAAGTAATTAGGGGATTATAACTATTGCTTTTTCCCTTCTCTGTATGTGTGGGATAGCACAGTAATTTTTGCTACCTTGCTTCCCTAGCTATCACTAGTGAGTTCTTTCTGTTAATTATTCAAGAAAGTGGGAAAGAAAACTTTTTTTTTTAAAAAAGAAGCTGTGACTGCAAGAGCACAAGGACTACCGAGAGGATTCATGCACTGATGCAGATTTTTTCACTTTTTAAAATGCACTTACTTGTGCTTGTCTTGTTCTAAATTTTCTCCCTCTATCTCAAGTTTTCTGTAATCACTCCAAAGAGAATGGTCACGGGTTCTGCTATCAGGCTAATAAAGTGCAGCGGAGTCAACAGACCCGTCTCTGTTGACTTTAAGCTTTGGGAAGTGCAACAGAGAGTAAAAACAAGTCCCTTATGACAATAACAAAGTTGCTGGGGTTAATGGGTGCTTTTGATGCCAGAGATCTTTTAGGATTCATGTAATTCAGAGGAACAAAACACTTCTTAAACTCCCAGCCGTGCGCTCTTTGATTCACTGTGATCCCCATAAATTTAAGGCAAAGCCAGATGAGCTTTTTAAACCAGAATGAATGTGGCCCATCTGAATCCTCACTGCAGCCACGGCTGCGTGCAGGCAGGAGGGGGCTGCAAATGCATGAAGGGGTTTAGAGCTGCCTTTGGTTTCTAAAGTGTTGTGTCTGGGGCTCTCCTATGTCAGTGCTCACATCCCTCTACTCCAGGGGTAAAAGGAGGTATTTCTGGTCCTTGCTTTCCCCTGGGCACCCACACGGGAGGCTGCCAGGCAGGCAGCTGGTTTTAGGCACCTGCCCCTCCCCATGCCCTCTAAAGCTGTGGTATTTAGCCCAGGGCAGTGGGTTTTTTGGCGACAGCAAGATAAGAATCACGGCGAGGGGCGAGACAGCACCAAGCCCCACACAGCTCCAGCCCAAGGCATCTGCTCCTGTCCTGCCAGGAGCCTCCAGTCTCCACTGGAGCCAGGGGCAGGTCTGAGGGAGCCAGGCACCAGCCCTCATCGCTCTTGCAGAGCAGCTTTATCAGCAGGGCTGTGTGATAAGGGAAATTATTAGCTAGCTGCCATGTTAAGTGGTCGGGAGTGAGTGGATGCACAAGACTCGAGCGGGCCTGGCAAAGAGAGATCAGTGTTATCCCATAGAAGCACAAACCTGGAAGCCCTGGGGGATATTAATAGAAACTGTGTGAAATCTGCAGCCCCAGAAACCCTGCTGCTCTCTCGGAGTAATTAGCTAAATGTGAAGTGCTGTTTGCCTGAAAGCTGGAAATAGCAGTGCTGGGAGAAAGGAGAGACATCAGTGCATCCATCGAAGTGCCACTGCTGACTGGTGTTCAGCAATTAAATCACTTTCTCTGGAAGTGCCCGTGAGTTTTAACCACCCCACTGCTGAGAGATGCCCTCAATATCGCTGCCAGAAGTCTGCCTCTGGTCTGTTGGGACCTGCCTCCTCCATCCAGGTGCTTCACTCACTCAGGTGGTGGCAATAAAGCAGCCAAACTGGTTTTAAAGCCCTGCTTAATTCTGAAGCCTGTCACGTTGACTTTGTTTGGACGATAATCAGATAAAAATAGCATCCAGGTTTTTCTTCCTGACACCTCCAAAAGCTGCACAGAGGTCCTTTTAAATTGATCTAATGTGACTGGGAGTGATCTGTGGAGCTTGGGAGACACTGAGATGGTGACCCTAATCAATAGATTCTTCCCCCCTGTGGGAATAAGATTCTAATTTATCCCATGGTGGCACTGACAGTGTCGCAATACTGGTATCACAGAGAAAACAGTTTTGGTTCTGAGGCCATTTTCTTTGTCTGACTTCTGTCTCCACCCCCCAAAGAAGGATAGGCACCCCCATGCCTGGCATAAGGCTCACAAAGAGGGTTTTGTTAAGTTCAGATGGGCCTCCATTCAACTGGAGAACATGGAAAGAGCTATTGCAGGGGTCAAGCTGCCATCTCAGGTCAGAGAGAGAGCACCAAGACAATCCCTGGGGCTGAGTCTCCTGCCATCTGTATTTATGGCTGTGTGATAGGCTTGGATGTAGACCCTGCTTTATGTCCCATTGCCCAGGGATTCCTAAACTAGCTGGGAAGCCTGGGCAGAGCAGTGTGATGAAGAAAGCTTGGCCACAGTGAGGTGGCACAGGGGCTGGATGTGTGGGAAGCAGCAGTGTCTGACTCACACTCATGTTCTGGGCAAGTGTCACACATCAACCCCACTCAAGATGTCCTCAGCAGGAGCACCATGAAAATGGCTTTTGGTCCTACCCAGGGGACAGCCTGAGTGCCTCATTACCTGGAAACTGAGCACCTGAAGAACACAGGCAGCTGAATTTGTAGGTGGAGGAACCAGCAGCCTCCACAGCCATTCCTGCCAGCAGAATGATCTGTCACAGCATTTTTTACCAGGCAGATGTAAACAAGCTATAGGAATGCAGCCAGATTATCTCTTCTTTTCCTTTTTTTTTTTTTTTTCCTCCAGACATACTTGGGGAGGCATTATTAGACCACAGCTCCAGGCTGCTGCTGGTCTGCTGAACACATTTCCCTGCCATCAACCAGCCCAAATCTTTTGCTGAAACAGGACCTGGTTTCATTTTTTTCTTCTCAATTCTCACAAAAAAACAAAACAAGGAAATAATACCTATTTTTAAGGTTTGATTTCCAAGAATTTAGCATGTTGTGGCTTTCCTGCCTCACTTCTGGTTAATTTTCCTCCCACTCTGCCTTCAAGACGCTGAGCTGAGTCAAAGCCTGGGTGCCCCTTTGGGTCCTGGTGTTCCCAAAGTGCCTCAGCCAGCCTGTGCTTTCTGCAGCCCCAGCCACAGAGCACCTGCTGACAGCTCAGCTGCTGGAGATCCACCTCAACCTGAGCCCCTTTGGCATGCTCTGCCACTCCTCTGGGACCATGGTGACAAGCGGGTCTATTCAGGCCACTGGAGAGCTCTGAACTTCACTTTAGGGGCTGATGAGGTCCAGAGGAGTTGGAGATGAAAATATCTTAGAAAATCTCCAGAGAAGTCACCTGCCCAGATGAAGTGCACATTAACACCATGTGTCAGCCCAGAACTCACCTTTTCTGAGCAAATAGCTTATCTTCAGAGCACAGCTATCAATCTCCACCCCCCTCCCTGATTCCTGGGCTAGAGGCTCAACTGGAGAAATCTGCTGCACCTGCAGAGGTCAGCCCTGAAGCAACAGAGAACTTGTGATTAAATTGTGATCTAATTATCAGAGCAGACATACCAGAGGCACCAGCTAGCTGAAAAGGCAGGAAATGTTTCATTAAAGTGATTTTTTTTCCACATTTGTGGAGCTCCACGAGAGGGTTGGTTCAGTTTATTCCAAGGTAGACAAACAATGAGTTGAAAAGCTCCTTCTCTGGTCATGGACTCATAATTAAGACTCTTCTGCTCCTGGCAGGGTCAGAAATAGGGCACAAATGCAGCAGCTGAGAGCTGGGCTGAAGGCAAAGTGTGTAAAGATGAATCACAGGATTATTAAGGTTGGAAAAGACCTGTAGGATCATTGAGTCCAACTGGTGACCCAGCACCACCATGTTCACCACTAAACCCTGTCCCCAGGTGCCACATCCATGTCTTTTGAACACCTCCAGGGACAATGACTCCACCACTGCCCTGGGCAGCCTTTTCCAATGCCTGACAACCCTTTCAGTAAAGAAATTTTCCCTAATATCCAATCTAAACCACACCTGGCACAACTTGAGGCTGTTTCCTCTGGTCTTGTCACTTGTTACCTGGAAGGAAGGACTGACTCCCACCTCTCTACAACCTCCTTTTAGTTGTAGAGAGCCATAATGTCTCTCCTGAGCCTCCTTTTCTCCAGGCTAAACAATCTCAGCTCCTTCAGCTACCTCTCATAAGATACAGCTGGGAACTCTGAACTCCAAACAAGCCAAGGACTTTCTCAACCCCAGTCCAACAGTTTGTTGCTGCCTCTCTCCACATCCTGCTGAAGCCCCAAACAGCTCCCAGGTGGTGGGTGCTGACCCATCCTCCCTGTCTTTCCTTGCATCTTGTCTGAATTACTGGTGCATTTTCCCCGCAGAATTTTAGGCAGGTATCAAGCAGCAAACTCTGCTTTGGGTATGGAGCTCTTTGCCCTCTTCTCTTCTTGCCTAGAGATTTTTGAGCCAAAAACCACAAGAGAATAAAAAAAAAAATCTAAAAATGCTTCCACCTGGTATAAGGCTCACAAAAGAGCTTCATTAAACTTTGATGATTACACATTCAAATGGAGCTCAGTTGGACAAAGAGGGAGCTGCTGCTGAGGACGAGCCAGTTTTTCAAGACTCAGCTCAAAGGGGCTGTTGGCTAAATGTGGGAAAGCTTGGCAAGGGATTCAGCTCCACCAAGGAGCCTGATCAGAGAGCCAACCTGACAAAGGGTTCTGGCACTTAGAGAAATCACGGTCTCTCCAGCCACTTAAAAGGAAACTTGTGTAGAAGGAAGAACAAAGAGGCAGGAGTTTTTTTCTGTAACACAGGCATCCTTTGAATTGAAGAACCTGCATAGTGAAAAGAAAGCTGCCTTAGAGGAGGTGGGAGCAGTGAGGGGTTTAGAAGAAAAACCCCTCACTGGAAGCAAGGAGTAGAAAGATACAAGACATTTTTGGGGGTATATTAATAAAGTCAGCAGAGTGTAAGAAAAAACCCAACTCAGGCAGGGAAGTGCTGCTGATCTTGTATTGTTTTGCCTCTCCAGCTGTTTATTCCTCATGCCACAGTGAAGAGTGACTGTGCTTTGAGCTCCTGCAAAGTGCACTTGGACAATCCTGCAGCAGGATGGCCTCAGGAGAGAGGAACAACAAAGTCACAGTGTTCACAAAGGCTGACCAGCACATCTGTACCACAGAGCCACATTTCTGGGGCACAGCAGGATCTGGGGAGCTCCAGAAAACCAGGAGAAATGCAGCCTGCTTAAATGAAGAGGTCAGGCCAGGACACACCTGAGTCACCTGTTAATGGGTGGTTCAGTGGAGGCTCTCACTGGAGCTGTGCCAGGTGATGATTTACAGGGAGATAGAGTAGCAAAGTTTTCCTACTAGAAGCAAAAGCTCTAGCACAGACACATTTATTAAGAAAAAAAAAAAGTCATCTTCCTGTCCCATTTATTCCATTTTGATAACTGGGAGCAGCAAAGCCTCTGGTCCCCCTGCAAGTGTTTGCTGGCACCCCATCCCTGTGAACAGTGAGCATTCCCCTGAGGATGGCTTATCAATGCTGATCAGCAGCAGTGGCTGAAGCTTTTCTTTTTAAAGCAATTTCTTTTCAAGATTGGGTTTTCATTACAGGGATTTTAAATTCATCCTTTTTCTGCAAATAAACTCACTATAATTTGGAAACACTTGTTGCTGGAGAAAAGACTGAATCCAATCAAAATATGTCCATGGAGATGTATACATATATGGATGTGCATATACACACAGAGAAGTGTTTACACTTTGTATAATAGTTTTTTTATATGTACACAGTTGTATTTCCCCATAACAAATGGGCACGTAGCTTTTCTCTGAAAAGGGGGAATTTTTCCATGGAAAATTTAGACAAAACCGAAACTCTTCTCAGTGACCACCATTTCCCTCAGGCCACCTGTTGGTTCCTCTCTGGTGCCAGTGTTTAACCAGAGCTTTCCTGCCTGGGAGGGTGGTGCCACACACGACCCTCCCACCCTGGAGATGTCCCGTGCCTCGGGGAACCCCAAGACCTCAAAATCCCCCACACCACAAAAACCCCCACGTGCTGTTGCGTGTCTGCAGGGCTGGTGCTCCCAGTTTAGGGCAGCTCCACTGGGAAGGTCCAAGACAGTGGGTTAAAGCAGCCGTGGGTTCTGAGGTTCTGCCTGTGGCTCCAGGAGGGTCAGGGGCTGTGCTCGTTGAGCAGCCAAGTGGCTGGGGGTATTTTTGGGCTTAACAGGAATTTGGATTGGGAAACACCAGAGTAAAAACTGTGCCTTTGAAGATTTAACCCTGTCCAAACATGATTGCTGAGGGGTGAGTGTTCAAATCCCTACCTGTCTGAGAGAGGGAAGGGAAGGGAAGGGAAGGGAAGGGAAGGGAAGGGAAGGGAAGAGAAGAGAAGAGAAGAGAAGAGAAGAGAAGAGAAGAGAAGAGAAGAGAAGAGAAGAGAAGAGAAGAGAAGAGAAGAGAAGAGAAGAGAAGAGAAGAGAAGAGAAGAGAAAGGAGATTTCATTTGGAAGGGACCTTGAATGATCATCTGGTCCAACTGCCTGACCAATTTGGGAGTGATCAAATTTAAAGCATTGTCCAAATAGGCTTGGGCCACGGACCATCTCTTCAGGAAGGCTGTTCCAGTGTTTGGCCACCCTTTCAGTAAATAAATGCTTCCTAACATCCTGTCCAAACCTCCCGGGCATAGCTTTGAACATTCCCATGTGTCCTGCCACTGGATCCCAGGGGGAAGACCTCACGTGTCCCACTGCTTTGCTGTTTTATGGCAAGGAGGGAGGCAGCAAGCTGTGAACAAAAGAGTTGTGGAGGGGGGAAGGGAATATTTAGCTGCCTTTCTCATGTCCTGCTGGCTTGCAGAGTTGCCCTCCGAGGAGCCCTGGCTTTCATTAGCAATCCCCGCGCGCCGTACATGATCAGATAGCGGCCACGTGAACGCCACATCGCCGTCCCAGCCCGCCCTGGCTCCCGGCCACCTTCAGATGTTTGCTGTGAGGAGCAGCTGGGAAGCCTGGAAAGGCTTTATTGGATCTCACCGGGGTGGAGAGCAACCTGGAGGGCAACCTGTGCCCCATTCACAGCACCTAACACTGAGCAAGGTCAATGAGCGGCATGAGGGGACCTCGTTAATTTAAATCCACATCTTGGGGTTTAACACTGAACAACGCTGACTTCACACCTACAATCGAAGGATGGGATTCAGAGTTTTAGCTCAGGTTGTCAGAGTATAAGTGCTGCCCAGGGAATATTGCCACAGGGCTCTGTTCCCAGCCCTGCACAGCTTGGGTTTGGATTTATTCCTCTTTCCCTGCTCTTATTCCTGTAACGGCCAGCAGACCCCTCCCTGGGGCTGCTCCGCAATCTGTGGCTATGGGAAAGAACACGGGAAAAGGTGGGTTTGGGGAGGAGGAGATAAATGGATATCAGGAGGTCAGCTGGAGGAAGGAGAGGTCAGGACTGAGAGAGCAAGGATCAGATAACGGGTTAGGCAGAGTGAAAAAAAAAAAAGACAGGAAATTCACATTTGTTACGGGAGAAAGGGAGGAAGCAAGTAAAGGGGATGAAATGGGTGAGGATACAGTTAAGTTAACAGCCAGGGAAGATGCAAGGTGGAAGAAAGCAATTTTTTCTCTTCGAAAATATGCAGATGGGTTTGACTGCAATGTTTCACTGACTGAAAGCAATTTCAGGAAATTGTTCCCGAGTGAAAAAATAAAATATGCTATTTTTTTTTTAGCAGAAATATTTCACTTCTCTTTGAAGCTTCTCTCACATTAACAAATTATCTGAGCAATTTATAAAAACACTCGAGAGATCTCTGTGGTCAGGCAAAGTGCTTGCTTGGCCCAAAACACAGTTATTTCATTAAAACACCGTTTCTGGTTACCCCACGGCAAATACGTTGATTTCTTCCGGCCTGGCCACCCCTCACCCCTATCAGTTATTTGTGCAGTTCTGCTTTTCAGCAAATTTACACAGCTGACAGCCGAGGATACGAGCCCCAGAGATGAGCACGAGAAGGAAGTCCTGTGAAGCAAGGAAGGTGATCATTAGAATCTGACCAAATCTATTGCCTGCAAACATTAGCAGAGCACGGCTCGTCTCCGTTACGTGGGCATGGAGAGGGAGGCTGCTCTGCTCTCTCTCACCAGCATCGTTTCAATCCGAGGCACAGTCAGCTGGGTTGGAAAGAAAACAGCTTTCCCAGCTCTTTTCCAAGTCTCGGGTGTGTGAATAAACACTCCAGCTCGCAGAGGAAGCTGGTGACAGATGGAGCAAGAGCTCTCAGCTCTTCTGCTGTGCTGGCCTGGGCTCCAACCACGAAACCACTGTGACTTTTCCCATCAGCTAACCTGACTCACCCTGCACCCTGCTCAGCCCCGGCCCACCAGAGCTGAGCCAGCAGCTGGGTCTCACTGAGCCTTTGCAGCCCCTGCACTTTGCTCCATCCCTGCAGCTCAGGGCACACATCCCTGAGATGACTCCATCACAGCTCATGGGATCTGAAGCAGGTCAAGGAACTGTGGGAGAAGGAGGAAAAGCTGCTTGGGCTGAGCTGCTGTGGGTGCTTATGGGCTGGATTACCCTGCTGCAGGCATTTTGCATAGCCAGTGCTCTGAAGACAAAAGGCACATAACTTGTTGCAACAACTTGAATTTGAAGGGTGATACTCACACAGCTCTCACAGCACATGTCCACAGTAATTTCTGCATGGGCTGATAGTGGACAAGGGGAGATTTAGATTAAATGTTAAGAAGAATTTTTTTTTCCTGTGAGGGTGGCAAGGCACTGGAACAGATTGCCCTGAGAAGCTGTGGCTGCCACGTCCCCAGGAATGTTCAAGGTGAGATTGGACAGGGCTCTGAGCAACCTAGGATAGTGGAAGGTGTTCCTGTCCATGGCAGGAGAGTAGAATTAGATGATCTTTAAGATCCCTTCCAGCCCAAGCCATTTTATGATTCTATTATTCTAATGTGGTTTTACCCATGGATATTTGCATCAGCTGTTCTTGGGTTCTTGTTTTCAAGCTGTCTGTAAAGCAGCCCATGCTCACTCAAGCAGCACTTTATTTTTGAGCAAAGCATCACCTTTTGCTTTTACATGAAGTGCCTGACTCCCAGCTGAACCAGGAAAAATAAACAGCACACAGCAAAGTCATCACTGCGCAAAACTAAGAGCTGCCATGCAGGGATTTGCCAGGCTGACTGTGATTTGCATCTCTGGTTGCAAGCATACAAATTTCTCAGGCTGGCAAAACCTCTTGATTTGGTGTAACTGGGTGGGAAGAAGGTTTTAATGATATTTTGCCTGCTGCTGCTCTGAAAAGTAATGGGGAACACAGTCACAGCAGGGCAGGCTCAGCAATTCTGAGCAGCGTGTTTAGATAAGGATTTGCTTAGGAGTGGATTTCTCTGCAACCACGTTTCTCTTCCCTTATTTATTATTATGTGTCTGCATTATCCTCAGCTCACAGAACCATTTCACATCTGATTCCTGAAGTTTTTATAGAAGATCATGTGATTTCACTTAACTCCCTTGCTCTTGGGGTCACTCAGGTGTTTACAGGCTGCATCCGGTGCAGGAACAGTTTCGTTTCTGCAGAAATGACACCCAGATTTTTCCAGCTCCTTGGACAATCCTGTCCTTTGCCAATGTTTTTTTCTTAAAACCAAACCTCTTCAAAGTCCACAGCTTTACAGGACTGTTAACTGGAATTTATTTTCAGGGTGTTTGAAGCCTTTATGGTTAAGGGTAACCATTAGAAAAGCAAATGAGACCACAGTAGATGATTTTCTTTCCCACTTCAGGAATTTGGGGGCTTGCCTCCTGGTTTTGAACATGTGCTGGCAGCTGTGCTTGAGGTGTGATTTTTGCAGGGTACAGAGGTTAGCTGTGTCCAGGTGGTTGGAGCAGAGGAGTCAGAGGGAGCATGATCCCCAGAAACAGGTGCTGCCAACCCATGGGGTGCCCAGATCCCCTCACCACCCTGGCTCTGACATCTTTGGGTGCTGAAAGAGAAGGTTATAGGAAATGCTTTGCCCTGGGATTATCTGTCCAGCCATGGCTTTATTTGTGCATACAGGTGTGTGTCTGCATCACACACACACAGAGTATCCTACCATTATCCCCACGGGGCCTTGGCTGCACAAACAAATATGGGGAAGCTCCAAGGGGATGTAAATCCCAAGGGCCCGAGGCCTTAGGGCTGCTCCTGCTGCACGCCAGGCAGCCTGTGCCTCAGCCTTGTTTTACTACACTGAAAAGTGTGGATGAAAACACCCTTGATCCCCCAGCCAGCATAATTTTTCCTGCAAATAACCCCTGGCACATGGGCGTTTGCAACTCTCATTTGCACCTTAGAGAGAAAGCAGCTGCAAGGGGGTACAGTGGAGTGGGAAAGATATTTTTGCTTGCTTTTTGTTATGTTCCCCAGGTTACATTCATGCTAGCCATGCTGTGAGGAGGGTGAGCAGCATTACAGGCCCTTAGTCCCCCTGATAAATGTATAACTGTGGTTAATCAGGAGAGGAAACCTTCGTGCCAGGATAGTTTATTTTTTTTTCTAGGAACTCTTCCAGACTATCCATGCCAAAGCTCTCCTCTGATGGCAAAGTCTGCATCTTCCCTGGGGGACAGGTGTTTTGCTGCTTCTCCCACCTGAACCCTTTCAAGTACACACAAGCCCCTGAGGTGAGTTTGTTATCCCGACTCAAAACACCAGCTAGTGGAGCGGAGTCCCTCTGGGCTGCTCAGTAAACATCTCCTCCTGCAAACGTGGCCTCCAGGTACCAGTTTGTGATCCCAGCTGGTTTTAGCTGCTCTGATTGCGGATTCCCAGGGTGCTGAAATGGGTGAGGTGTGCCAGGATGGGAATTGAGAATTAAAGAGCAGACACTCTGCCTCCCCAGCCAACTCCTTCTGCTCGGGGAAGAGCCACTTCTGGCAGGCAGGTGGGGCCAGCATCTCCTCCACCGTGGGGCTGGCAGCTCCCTTGCTGTACCCAGAACAACACCTGATGTCTGGAGAAGCCACGGGCTGGAGGTGTTTCATTCCAGGCCAGGGTTCATCCCTTTTCCATCACTTATGGTTTGCACCTGCCAGAGATGGAGGGAAATGCAGGGAGACACCCTGAGGGATGTCCAAGCCATGCTGCAGCCCCAGGCTCAGCCCAGCTCCATCTCTCAGATGGGCACGCTAGCGGTGCTGCTGGTGTAGTGGCTGCACCCCAGGGCGTGCCTGCAGCAGCCAGGTGTGGCAAACACCAGCAGTTTTGGGGGTTGAGCAGCTCCAGCTCCTTTTCTCAGGTATGGGGCAAAGATAACACAGCAGCTTTCCCCTGCTGCCAACAGGAACCCGGGAGCTTGGTTCCCCAAGCACTCCAGCCCTTTCCTGCTCTCCAAAGCCAGGCAACTTCATAGGTGCTCAGCTCTACCAGACCCAAATTATATGGCTTCACCATTCCCCCATGTTCCCCACTCCACAAATCTGCAGAAGCAAACTTTCCCTTTTCCTATTTAAGAAAAGAGAGCAGAAGAGAGGGAGAGAGGAGCTTTCCAGCCTTTCTGATTGCAAACCAAGGTAAACTCTGGCCTTTGAGTCCGCAGCCAGGCAGACTGCAACAATAACACCCTCAGAAAAGGGTGTGCTCCCATTCATCTCAATGGGTGTTAACTTGGAAGGGTAATTATGACCCCTCGACGCCAGGAGTTCTAACCATTTCACTGCTGAGCATCCCAGTCCATAAATAAAGCCTCTGGCCGGCTGTGCAGAAACCCGGCTGGGAGGGAAGGTGTGTAGCAATGAGGCGTTGACTTTTGGATGTGCCAGGAGTGTGAAATGCTTAGGTTCCTGCTGAGGCTCCCAGCTTTTCCACGAGCCTGTGTCCATCAAGGCCACGCAGGGATGCCCTGGAGGAGCAGCCTTGAGAAAGGAGCCACGAGCCCCGACGAATTTACTGCGATTTTGGCAAAAACCTCCTCGCAGCGAATTCGGCTCAGCTGCACAAAGGGATCATCTGGCAAATGCCTTGTGCTGGGTTTCCCTGGGAAACTCAGCTGGCGTTGAGATAAACAAGGTCCCAGGGAGCAGAGGGGGGAGCAGGGTGGAGGTGGCTGTGGGGAACTCGTCCCTTCCTTTGAGCGAGCATTTGTGTGCGGAGCCACTGGTGAGGTCAGGTCCCCCCCGGCCCCAGAGCAGCACAAAAGGCACGTGTTTTAATAATCTAATTAGCCAAGACAGCCAAATAGGAGGAAGAAAGGAAATGTATAAAGAAAGGGAGTGGTTCAGGCAGAGTCACGCAGGCTTTGCTGCCTCCATCCCCCGGCTCTGAGGGAAAGGAACCCACCCTCCAACATGCAAAAATGGAAACTGGCACGGAGCCTTCTTCTGAGCAGGGGTGTGCAGCAAGGGGCATGATCTGCTCCAGTTCATTAACTCTGAGACCTACAGCTCCAACCAAGTGTCCCTTACTTATTTCTGCAATACAAGTATGATTAAAGAAAATAATCTGGCATATCACTGACATCTCATGTCCCATCATGTGAGAGTGGCTCATCCCTCCTTCGGACATCCTGCAGATGGACCAGCAAAGAACTGGGGAACTGGCATTGTCACAGTGTCCTTCAAAGGGAAAAAATGGCACCAGGCCTTGGTGTTAGCACCAGAAATCATCCGTGTCCCTTCGGCTGCTTTTCTCTGTTACTCCTGAAGTTACTTCTGGTATATACATCTCAGTGGGGCACAGTTGAGTCTAATGTAAGTAACTCTGTGCTCCTCTACTGAAAGTAAAAGGAAGGAAATTAATGACAACAATAAAATAAAGCCCGAGCCTCCCACTTACGGTCAGTGCTGGCTCTGCCCAGTTAACCCTTGTTTGGTTTCAGTTTCCTGATAGCCAGGGAAGGTGGTTTCCTCTTAGTTTGAGCTGGTCTATTTTAGTTCTCCCCTCTGAAACTGCCTCTCTGCTCACAGCAACAGGGATGTCAAACCCAGGCTGCTTTTAACTCCAC
Organism: Irena cyanogastra; assembly: GCA_013397155.1. Classification (NCBI taxonomy): domain Eukaryota; kingdom Metazoa; phylum Chordata; class Aves; order Passeriformes; family Irenidae; genus Irena; species Irena cyanogastra. The sequence continues at coordinate 560,081 of VWZV01005541.1, read as the reverse complement.
ACTTACCATTAATAATTTAGCTTTTGCCATGGGGGTGGCAGGCACCCCAATAAGGCACTGCTGTGGTTGGGGCTCGAGAGGTCTAAAAAATATTGTTAGTGGTGTGTTGAGATTCAGGGCTAATGGACCAATGTGAGGATTTTAATAATGTGTAAATCCCCTACATAGTAAATATGAGGGTGAGCAGCATGTATTAAAGAGCCCTGATTTATTTTTTCCTAAGATAATGAAAATAAGGCAGTTTGGGTGGGTGGCTGTTTCTTTCCATGGCCTATTAATATGGTTTAAATGACAAAACTTCTGTGTCTACAGCCATCCAAAGTGATGGAGAGCTTCATGTCCCCTCCAAAGTTATTGATCCCCTTCCCACTGATGCCCACTGAGTAAATCCCAGGACTGCAGCATGTGTGGACTTGATGCACCTGCTCCATGCTATTTAAACTGAAAAATGCATAAATAGCATCCCCCTCACTTTATAGAAGAGGAAATGGAAGCCCCAAATTAAGCTGTTTTCTCTAAGTCACACAGTAAATGCTCTGGAGACGTGTCTGTATGTAAATTCTGCACAAAAATACAGACATTTGGTTTTTGGACTGTTTGTCTCATCAGTGCAAGTGCTGCACATTGTCTGAAAAACTGAATTTCATCCTGCTGGTGAAAGTCAATTTTTGATGAAATTCAGTCATTTATATATCAATATGAGTGTCCCTACACAGATTGGTGCTTTAAGAGGGAGGTTTGTTTGGAGTAAAGTTGAACATGGCTCATCCTTCAGAAAGGGGAGATAAATTCTTCATGAGTTATCCACACATATTCCCCCACCAATAATTAAGATGCTAAAGTAAATGTTAATGTCCCTTGGGCTGTTTGTAAAATCTGGGGGGCATTGGGGGGTGGAAGGTAAAAAGAGCTCATGGAGTCAAACACCTGCTAAACACTGGGGCATGGGATGGGCTTGGATGGAATTTGGTAATAAATTTCTCTTTGGTAATAAATTTGGTAATAAATAAAGTTCTCAGACTGGCTGCTGGGGAAGGTTTGCCCAAAGAGCTATTCCCATCCCAGGTCCTTCAGGACTGATTTCACTGTTGTCTATCTCTGATCTGGAATAACAAGGGAGGAAGAAATCTAGGGAGGGGGAGTGCAGAGATAAACCCACGTGATTACAAACTTTTAGTGCAAATAGATACAAAACTACCCACGCAAATGAACAAAAAACCCAGTGCAAATTAATAACTACTTAATGCATTACCACAGAAATCTGCTCTTTGTCCTGCTTTACATTATGATGCTGTGCCTCTGGTCAACCCAAAGGTGCTGTTTGCTGTGACCTTTTGCTCTGCATACTCAGCATTTGAGCTTGGGTTGAAAAGAGGCAAAAAAACTGCTTAAATGTGCTGCTGTCTCATGCAACCACAGCTCTTTCTAGTCTGTTGCCTTTGTGTGACTTCTTTGTTTCTTTTAACCTGTGGGACCCAGCTGTCAAGGGGTTCAGGCCCAAGGCAGAGAGCAGCAGTGTGTCCCACCACGTTCGTACTCCAATTTCTCCATGAAAACCATGTGCACCTTTTGCCTGGGGGAAGCAAAACCTCTGCTGAGTTGGTGATGCAGCTCAAGCCTCATCCAGTGCCCAACAGGTGGAGGGGAGGGAGCCTGGTGATCATCAGGCTGCTGGGAAATACTATTTAATTGGCTTTTCTGCTTTTGATGTGGCCCAGAGCAGCAGCTCCAATGCCCTTCTGTAGCAGCTATGAAGAGGAGAAATCCCAGAAATGGAGCAGATACTACTGCAAGCAGCAGAAAACACCTCACATTTCAGAGCTGTTTGCTGAATTGGAAGGGCAGGAAGGTAGGTAGCTGCCCAGATAACTTTGAAAGACAAGGAACACAAAGTGTCGAACGATTTTTCGTGACAGATTCAAAATCAGCCCCTTCTGATGCTTTTCTTCCCTTGTTGAATCACAGGAGGGAAGCCACGTGCTGCCCCTCTCTGCCTGCACACCCCTTTGGTGATAAAGAGCTGGGCTGGTGCTGAGCAGCTGCAACTTTATTTGAGCTTTTATCTTTTCTTTTGTTATTTAACAAGCCCAAGAAGTTGGGCGGGGTGGAAAAAAGTGTGTGAAGAATTGCACAGTCTTCGAAAACAAGCCAGAAGATATAGAAGAGGTTTGTGGTTTTTCTGCCAGACTTGGCCAAGGTTTGACCATTGTATAGCAAGGTGGGCTGCTAGAAACGTGAGTGCAAATAGCCCATCACACTTCTTGTCTCAATAAAGTGATTTACAAACCTGTCATGGATGTGGAGAGGAGGAGGGAGTAGACAGTCAGGTCTGCAGACCTCCTGAGAGGTTCCCCAGACAAGAAGGTGCTTCAGAACCCTTACATGTGAAGGAAAATAAGACAAAGGCTCTGCAAAAACAAAGCAGCGAGGTCTTTGAGGTGAACTGAAATGCACAACTGAAACCCCTGTGTTGTCTGTCTTTGACAGCTCTTCCTCTTTTCACCATCTCCAGAGCAGCAGCTGGGGCTGCTGCTCAGACCAGACAGGATGGGAAAACATCTGCTGTGGTGCTGGTTGTCCCCCCTCGTCCTGACCGCTCACCCTCTGCTCCCCAGCCAGCTGCACGAGGGATGGGACTTCCTCTTGCTCACCACCTTGTTCCCAGCAGGTCAGGTGGGGATTTGCCCTGGCTGTCAGTGGGATGAGTCTCCATGAGGTGTGCCCAACGCTGTCTTAACGCCCTGAGTGGCTTGATGATGTCAGTGCACATCTACAAACTGGATGTACAGGCAGACTGGGCAACATGGTATGGAAAAAGCAATTTGTTTTGCCATGGAGGTGTTTTAAGGATTTCAGTGGTGCTGTGTTTGACCACCCAGAAGAAAATGTTTCCGTGATGCAGGAAACCCAATGACAACTATTGAAATACATGGGTGATACTGGGTGGTAATGAGGTCAAAGTTCCTTTGCACTCATCCCTGAACTCACACAAAGAAAGAGATGCTCCTGATATACCTGGATACACCAATCTGAGACAAGAAGCTTTAGCACAATGCTCATTTTACAGCTGACAAATACGATGGACTGGTAGATTGAGGGATTTTTTGCATAGAGAGGTGTCTGGGGAGTTAAATTTTGGTGGGAATTTAAAACTCCATGCCACTTGTAGAGCTTGAAACCATGTCCAGACTGAATGATGCAAGTGGGGCTTTGCTTTAACCCTTCATTTCTGTCTGGGGTCCAGTCTGCAGCCTCTCTTTGCTACCCTGCATACACAGGGGCACCCGTGCAGCCAAAACCTTTGTGCATGGGTGTGAGCTGTTCTGAGGCTGGGCCAAAATTCACTGCACCAGGCACGAGCAGGGGGATTAATCACAGGACTGCTGGACATCTTCAGCTGGGTGCTCACCTTGGGCTTGTCGCGAAGTCAGCAGGAAGGAAGGTTCGTGTGACCTCAGCTGACATTTCCACAGGGTGAAACCTCGAGTTTAGGGTGAGTGATATGGGTTGGAGAACTACTGCAGAGAAGAATTCATCCTTCATATGGAGTGAATGTGCTCTGAGTGATCATGGATACCTGTTACAGTCACTTTTGTCATGTAGTCAAGCCCTAAATGACATGTCCAGGGTGTTGGTGGAGCTGAGAGACAGACCAGCTCTCCAAAGGTGCTGATTTAATGCCCAGAAAACACAGTTTCCTTTTAAACACACAGACAGACTTGGCTGGATATTAGAATTTTCGTTCTTCTTGAAATACACAAATTTTCTTCCAATTTATCATTGGAAATCTGAACAAAAACCCATAAAATTTAAAAATGTTTGATGGAGAAAGAATGCAAAAGCTGTTTGGTCTGATACAACTGAAACAGTTCACTTTGATAATGTCAAAACTAAACATAACAAAGAGAGGTGCAGCATAAATCCCAGCACAATAAAATACAACACACATTGAAAATATTTCAATTAATATTGCAATGCAATGAAAAATTATTCAAAACAAGTTGAAACAAGATCTCTCTGTGTCACCAAAACATTTTAACATTGCTGAAGTGAAACTGAGAAAATGGAATCTGCTGAAATGTTTCACTGAAAGCTTTTCATAAACATTTTTGTCCTCATGTATATGCATTTTAAGATAGTGATTTTGTCAAAAACAATGTTAAGCATCTCTTTGATGTGAGGTCTTTATTTTTCTACAAAAATTACATCACTTCAAATAATTGGCAAGACCTAGAAGCAATCAGGTGTTTACACCTACTCAGAGCTGGTAGAAACGATCCCTCAGACCCTTTTTAATGCGCATCACAACTCTTCTGTTATTACAGGCAGGTGCTTTTCTGGTTGCTGGATAAATTTCACAGTGAGCTGTTTTAGTAACACTGCTGACAACATCGACATTGGGCAACATCATCCTCAGACCTGGAAAATCCATATATTCACTGTGACGTTACACATTTTTTCCCCCCTCATCAGAGCTGAGTCATCTGACAGATCCCTTCTTCCTCATACCATTTAACAAACGAAGTAACTAATTATTCACCTCTGGCCTTTTGTTATTTACCATTGAAGACTAATTAGTCGTGCTCCGAACAACTGCTTGCAAAGTGCTGGATGGGTTCCCACCTAGACAAGAGTTGTCTCCTCCCCCCACCTCTGCTGACCAGGAGGATAGTCTATGCTGCTTTCAGGATATTTTAAACCTGAAAGAAGATCAAGTCAGAAAAGAAGAGCAGAGAGAAAAGTGTGTTCATGGTTGTGTTCCAACATCAAAGGTCCCAGCAACAGCAGGGAAAATAGGGGTGCCTCTGTGTCTTTTGTGCTCAGCTGGGACCTAGTTCACCATTCAGCCTCTCACCTGCCTCAGTTCTCACATGCCCAGCGCTTACAAAATGCTGTATTTTTTTGTTTTCTTGGAAGTGTTCTTATTTCTGGATCTGGCAAAGCAACTGCTCCGTGCACCTCTGGTGAGATCTGGAGGGTAAGGATGTTTCATCACACTCCTGGACCAGGCTTTCAGAGGGTAAAGGCTTCATCACTTCCATCACCTGCAACGGGGTCAGCTGATTTGCATGAGAAAAGGAATTACCCCTTTTCAGCCTCAGCGAGTGTGTCCTGAGGATCTTCAAATGCCTTTGGCTCAGGGTGTATGAGTCTACAAAATCTTATCAGATAGAGACCGAGGAGCTGTCAGGTGGCTGTGCTGGCCTGGAGTGCTGGGTATGGTCACATCCTCCCTGAACAGACAGCAGCTGGGCTCACACCAGAACTACCAAGAGCCAGCACCACAGACAGTGGGCACAGGGGCTGGACCAGGAGGATTCAAATAGCTGAAAGGGGCCTGGCTCTCTTGTGACATTTGTCCCAACATCCTAGGGGTCTGCCTGTGTTCACAAAATCAGTCCTGTGGTATGTAAGCCCTACCCTGAACTACCTCCAAGTTCATTTCATAGTTTATAACTCCACAGTGCAGCCTGACATCAGTAGGGAGAGGAGTGAAGGCACCACATGCCTCAGCACTGGGGGCTTTGAGGGAAGCAAAATCAGTGAAAAAAGGAGCATGAGGGAAGACAGTGTCCAGGGAAAAGACCACAGCACTCTGTCTTTCATACCCCTTCTCAGCAGGTCCCCCTTTGTCACAAGTTTCAGCCTCGTTTGTCCATGCTGAGGGTCAGGAGCAGATGGATTTTACCTGGAGTGCCTCTCCTTGCCTCTGGAAGCGCTCTCTCCTTCCTCTCTGCTTCTCCAGGCCAGCAGCACAGCACCACAAAGCAGCACCCTCCCTCACCCTGCCACCATCTCCCCTCCTGCCCTTCCCCCCTCCTCGCTGTGGCTTGACACAGAGGAACCTGAAAATTCGCTGTGATGCTTGAATCCCAGCCAAAACTGAAAGCGAGACCTCGCGACTGGTCCGAAAGCCTAAAAAACATATGGCATTAATTCTGCTTTCCCACAGTTCCTAAAACTGCAATTAAAAGCAGCCCCCACCAAACAGAGCCCCATAACTCAGCTCCATGATTTATTGGAATAACGAAGCTTTAGGGGAAAGTTGGCGAGGAGCAGGAATTCCACGTCCGGGAGCCGGGCTCCGCGCACAGCCGGGTTTATTTTATAGCGCGCCACCGCTGGAAGAGCACGATCTGAGAGGGACATGCCTTTGAGAAAGCTTATCTATGGCACCCATTTGGCTTCCAGCAAAAAAACATCTCCTGCAGATGCCTGGCAGGAGCAAGCAAATGGAAGCTGGCTGGGGATCATGTCTTTCCCTCATCCAGCGGATGCTTTTTCCCATCAGTAACAAATGAACGTGGCCCGTGAGATGACAAAGACTGCAAATCTCCTCTTGCCCAAGGTGGTGCTTTTTCATATTTCCTTTCTCAAAACCAAGACCTTTCAGCTCCTTGGTTGTGAGCAAACATGAAAGTCAAGCTGCAAAGCTCCAATCTGGTTGTTTTTTTTTTTAATGTAGCTGACTAATCTGGGAGGGGAGGTGGGAAGGGGAAAGTCATTCTACCTGAGGAGGCAGATTTCTGCCTGTCTGTTGTTTTACTAATGCCTGTTATGATGATCATTCCTAATGGTTAAATGCAGCAGAGGAGCAGTGGTAGGATAAACTAATTTCTAGAGGACATTTTATAATCTGTCTTAGATGATACTATAACTCATGTGATAAAGGCAAACTTCAGTTAAATGGAGTTTCAGAGTAATGCCAGAAAGGAGTACAGTGAGAGGCACCTTCTCCACTTAGAAGAGAGTGCAGTAGGAAGACCAAACACATCAAACCTCCCCCTCCTTCACAAATCACAGTCTCTGCCTGCTTCCAGCTCCACTTTCCAACTCCATACTTGCTGATATAGCAGATTGCAGGAGCACAGGGCTAGCTGGTGTTTGCTATCACTCTACTTGTGATGATTTTGCTCACCTACACCACTGAAAAGGCAATGCAAAGTGCCTCCTGCCCAGCTCATTTGGTGAGCAGAAATATTTTGTACTGCACCCAGTTTGTGTAGCTGCCTGATAACATTCTTAAATCAAATTTACAGGTGCAGGAGAAGATTACATTCACCCCACGAAGAGCCTCAGGCTGCAAAGCCCGGTGTCAGCGTGTCCTATGGCTCTTGTGCTGGCAATTAGCAGAGTGGGGGGCTCCCCCTGCAAAGAGGCCATTTGCTGAACACCTGCCTTGATAGAGATCTCCAAACATCACTGCTGGTGGGGAATTGTCACTATGCAACTTTATACCGGAGCAGGTGCAGCGGAAAGCTGGCTGCAGTGTCTGGTGACAGGAGACTGAAGTTGTTTGGTTTGCTCTGCCTAGCAAAACAAAAGTGAGGCATAAATGGAAATCAGAAGCCGTTTCCTAATTGTCTCAGGAACGAAGTTTTGGCTGGCTCTCCGAGCCCTTCAAGCAGAGGAGTGGAGGCAAGAGATCTTCAGGATCTGAGGATGGGGTTTCTTGTGGGGACCAGCTGATGTGACAGGCATGAACCTGAGGTCAGAAGAGTCAGTGAGGATGGTATTTGTCCCACCTAAGTGCAGACACGTTCTCAGCTATGTTAGTCCCTCAAGGTTCCCATGGTCAGTGGGCAGAAGCAGAGGTGTAGGGCATGATTCATATTCTTGAGGCCACAGTGAATCACTCCCTGCAGCCCACTGACTATTGATCATTTTGGTGTCCAGTAACAGCAACCTGAGCAGAGGGTACTGAGGTTTGTGCTACTGCTGCCTAAATGGGTGCCCAGTGATGCTTTTCAATCTGCCTCTTCACCCAGCTCTTCTCCCCCACTGTGACAGCCCAGTCCACAAGTCTGGATTAAATTCTCCATCTTCAGATCTACTCCAGAGCTTTACCTAACAAAATTGAACAGCTGAAGGTAGGAGTGATGAGAAATGCTGGTGGTTGCAATGATTTTGCAGTATTACAGGTGCCTGGTCAGCATGCCTTGCTCACAGCCTGTGGAGAAGCGAAGGCTCTGGGAAGGCCTCGCTGAGGCCTTTCATGACTTAAAGGGGGCATAGAAGAAACACGGGGAAAAACTTTTTAGTGGGGCTTGGAGTGATACAACTAAGGGTAATGGTCTGAAAACGATGGAGAGTAAATTCAAACTAGAGACAAGGAAGAAGTTTTTTACAGTTAAGGTGATAAAACACTGGCACCAGAGAGCTGGTGGGTGCCCCAACCTTGAAACATTCCAGGCTGGTTTGGATAGTGCTCTGAGCAACCTGGTCTAGCTGAGATGTCCCTGGTCACCAGAGAGGGAAGCTGGGAAAAGACAATCATAAAAGTCCATTCCAACCCAAACTATTCCATTATTAAAAAAAATAAATCATTAAATGTGTGACCACGAAAGGTAACCACATTGGTAGAGACTGTTGGGCTTTTAAGCCTCCTTCATGGAGTCCACCCCAAGATCTTCAAGGAATTTCCTTTAATTTCCCTCTTGATAGTGGAAAATATAGTGAGGATATAGTGAAAACCTCAGTAATAATCACTGTCCCACCAGGTATCCCAATGCTGTAGGCTGCAAACCACCTCACCAGAGCAGGTCTCAGCACAGCACTCTGCTGTTGAACAGGCAAAGCCAAAATGAAATCTAGAGGTCTGGAGAGAGAGAAATCCAAATGGAAAGCAAGATGCAAACAGATGGTGGTGATGAACACAAGGAGGGCCCTGCTCCTTGACACCTTCAAAATAGGTTTCAATGTTTTCTGAGATACTGTTGAAGCCAGAAGCTTGTGGAGGTCTCTGGGAAAATAAATCCTTTTACAGACCCTTCTGAAATCGCCTTTACATCCACCATTGCTCACAGACCACAAATGGAAAACCACTGGTTTGGCAAGAAACAGCTGGAGCACAAAGAAGACTGTGACACTCTCCTCTGACTTCGAGTCTGTAGCATAATGGAATGGTGCTTGCTTTGCTCAACATAAAAATACACAAATAATCAGAAAAACATGGCAACAGGATGACAAAACCATGGTATAATATTTCCCAGAATGACCTCAAAGCCATAAATCAGCCCTCTGAATTGTCAGCAGCAATCCAGCTGAACAGCCAAATTGCCCCAACATCCAGGCTATTTTATTAAGGGTTATTGCTGTGCATTATTTATTTACAGAGTGCTGTACATGTAGACACTGCTTTACAGGTACATAAAAGACCACCCCGAGGAGTTCAGTTGCACTCCAGGCACACAAATATGACATTCATGGCAGCAGCAGCACAGGTTAACGATGGCAGTGCAGCTTCAGGTTTCTTGTTTCCCTCTTGATTTTATTGCACTGAAGTCAAACACCTTTTAAACTCCGGACTCTGAGTCAACCTGTTTGTCTGAGGCAGTACATGGCCATGTTATCTCAGGATCAGAGTGTCTGATGGGTTTATCTGTCCCACATAGGATAGCTAAACTCAGGTTTGGGAACTGGCACTTGGGCTGGCTGGAAATTTTCCACCAAACTATTTTTGCCTTTGATTTCTAGAGGGAGATGATGTTTTTAGCAAAGCAGGGATTTCTTTTGCATACAAACTGAGCACCACACTTGGGTAAAAGGCTGGCTTTGCACTTGTGTCTATGTAAAATTCCTCTTCCCTTCTCCCTGTTCGGGAAAACGGGGACAGGGGTGTTAAAATGGATTTCTGCAGGGGTTGCATTATAATAAATAGAAGCAGAGTATTTTCCATCCTCAATTTCATGTTTCATAGGAGCTTAGCATCACTGCTTAAACTCATCCAAGGGCACAAGTTCAAGTGCTGATGAGACAAAGCAAAGGAGCTGAGCAATTAGAACAATTGCATATTTACAGGGAATGCTAACAGGATGTTTTCCCCCATTGCACATCCGAATGCAGCTGCTGAGTGGCTTTTCTCTCCCAGCTCATGGTTTCTCGCAGTCCTGGTGGCTGGTGGGAGTACAGACATGGCAAAGTCGCTGTCTCAGATAGCAGTGGTTTCTCATCCAGCCAGAGCAAGCCAAGAACATTTCCCACCATCAGCATCAAAGCTCCCTTCTCCAGATGTCGGGAGGAAAGGCAGCATCTGTCTGTCTAACAGGATATCTCCACCTCTCAGGGATGTAGGAGGGATTGCCTCTGATTTTTTTTTTTTTCTTCAAGCATTATTACTCTAGACTTAAATATGAGAGGAACCTTTACTCACCCAGCCAATGAAAAGTGCTTCAGATGCCGGTGGAAATACATGTGAGCTATTAATTAAGGACTTAATTGTTAATTATTCCAACACTGAAAAGTATGCTAGACCCTCCCAGTCTGCCGAGATACACAGCCCTGCCCTGGGGAGCTATTGGCTCCTTTCTGCCAGCATGGAGCAAAGTTGTAATGAAGTGGTGAAAGGCTGAGGGAGAGAGAAGCTGGGGCATCTGCTCAGGCACACCAAGCACCAGTGTCCAGCCAGGAATGGCAGAGATGGAAAACTAGCACCTGGAATGAGGAAGAAGCTCTGCTTGTTTATCTCTCAGGCAACCTAGCTAAACACATCTTGAAAATGAATGTAAAAGTGAGATGAGACCTAATTTCCTGAGATATGAGAAGTGAAAGAAGTTATAAAAGAATGTTTGTGCAGTTAAGACATGAACTTGTAGATTTTCCCAAGCTGGGATTAAACTCTTCCTTGGCCAAAATGTTCAGCATGTAAATCACACACATTCCTCAGAACCTGGGCTGCCTAACTGGGCATGCCAACATCCCCAGGGAGACCGTGCCAAGACAAACGGGAGTCATGCTGGGAAGTGCTGGTAGCCCTGGTAGCCCGGGCTGGCAGGAGCCGTGGCAGGGAGGGATCCACGCACCAGCCGTGACTCGCACAGCTGCCTCCTCCTCACACCCAGAAACTCTGCCATCTCCAGTCTCGCCCGGGGCGACAGAGGCTGCCAAAAATGCAACCCCAGCCACCCCTGGGAGAGCTGGGGAACTGCAGGCAGGGCTGGGAGCAGTCTGGAGCCATCACCCAAGAAGTCATCCCAGGCTTTTTCCCTCCAGTGCTCCTCTTTTCCTGGAATAACTTTTAGTGGTGGTGATTAACGTGTGGTCCTTCCGTGCTGCTGCTGCCACCCCTGTGCCTGGTCCTGAAATGAAGTTGTGCTGGAGTCCAGCCCTGCACACAAGATAAATCCTCCCCCTTGACCCCTAGTTTACCCCGTGTATCAGGAGTTAATTACGTGTAATAAAAGCTGCCCTGACTCTGCCACAGCAGTGGAAGCACAAGAAGCAACAGGTCTTCCCAAAGATAGCAACTCCTCACTCTGAGGAGCTGTGATTTAATTATGATGGAGACAAGAGTATCTCCTGTACAAAGCCGAGGAGAGCTGGACAAAGTCAGATCCCATCATGCCCAAACCCCTTTGCAGCAGGGAGCCTCCTCCTGGAGCCTCCTCCTGGCTTGCACCCTAAAAACAACATCTTTGCAACAAGCAAATGAGCTGTGGCCCCAGAAGCCTTGATCCTGTATGTGCTTCACTTCCCTGGTGCGAGCAGCCTTTGAGGAATGCCACAGGTTTCCCACCAAGCTAAACTCACATCTGAATGTTTGAACAGGGAGCTGAGTGCTGGCAGTGTCACTGCTCAGAGCACGGGCACGCTCGTGAGTTCAGCTTTTCCAGGGCCACAGCAGGAAAAGGCTGAGGTCAGGCCAGATGTGGGTGATACACATCACTTGCAAGGCAGAAAATGAATCTCTGTTCCTGCTAACCTTAGAAAGCAAGTGCCTGGATTGCCACACTGAGGATTTGCAGCAACAAGGAGAATGTAATTAAATAACAGGGATGATCTCATTATTGTAATGATGAGGTGTCATTTAATAAGAAGAATCCAGCACTGGGAGCTGAGAACTGGAGTCCTAATCCTGGCCCTGGCTCCCAGCTCTGGTAGGTCATATAAGGCTGACATCCTTTCTGCAATTTGTTTTTATGAAACATAAAAGTTTGCAGTAGCTATTGCAACAAAGAGACATATTAACAGTAAAAATTGTCTTGTTCCTTTACTTTCTCGAGAAAAACTGGGTTAGTACAATTTCCCTTTATATGAGAGACAGTGAGGGTCTCTTCCAGATGATGCTTATGCAGAGCCTGGAACCATGAGGTCACTGAAAGAAGTGTCAAGGTTGCTCCAGTCCTCATGATTTTTCAAATGCACACCTAAATTATCAGGCCCTGCTATGGCACTTCTGGGGTAATGCAACCTCAGAGAATTTTTCTTCCAAAATATAATTGGCTTTAATTATATATATATATGTGTGTGTGTGCGTATATATGTGTGTGTCTGTAATGAGGAGGATCAGGATGTTTTCAAAGCCATATGACAAAAGGTACACTTGAATTTAACTGGGGACCTGACCATACATTATGTCTAGCAAACCCCACATCAGTTCAAAGGCTGGATCTCTTTAATCCAGCCTGTCCATCCATCCATCCCAGAGTCCTACATCCTTGGTACTGATGCTAAGTTTGGTAGGTTGTAAGACATGCCCCTCCCTTCCCCCATTATTTTCTGCTTTCATTGTGCTGCACATTTTGGGTTTTTAGGCTGGGAGCCCTGAGGGGTGATGTAGGCCAGGAAAAGGGGCAGTGGGCTCCAGGAAAAGGGGCAGTGGGCTCTGCAGTGCTTTGAGCAGGGCTGCACACACCTCTGAAATCCTCCTTCAGGGTTTCTTATTCCCTGTCACTCAGCATGTTCTGCAAGTGTTATTTGTCTGTTGCTGAGGCTGAGATGCCAAACAGGGTCCCCTCAGAGCCCAAAATTTTCATCCCAGATGCAAGCAGCTCAGCAGTTCCCATCAGCTGTGCTGGTGCTTCTGGGCCACTTGTGAGACCCCAGTGCCACCCCACATCCCACCAGCCCCACGTCCAGGTGCTCACTCTGCTTGTGCCACCATCCTTATCCCATTTCTGGGCTGAGACTCATTGGAGGGGAGTGGCTCCTCCTGCATGTCAGAACAGAGAAATCTCTCTCTGTCCTGAGTGTAGGCTATTGCTCTTTTTCCTTGGCATAAGAAAAATGGAGCATGGAAGGGATTTTTCCCCACAGCCTGACCTGCAAACATGTAGTGAAGTCAACAGCTTTGCTCTCTGAGCCCTTCCAGAATGGCAAAAAAAGTTAAGACTAGAGCAACGTGTGTAGCAGATTTCAGCTCAGTCCCACAGCCTTCTCCCAAAACGAGTCTTTGCATTTTAATTTTACCATTTGCCTCTGAGCCTTACACGATGCTGCTGGTTTCCCTTTGTTTTTATACAAGCCAAACACAGCAGGTAAAAACACTGAGCTGCCTCTCCAGTGTGCACCATGCACTCACAGAGCTCTGGGACACATCCATGGGAAACTCTCCTCCCTTCAACAAACATTCTGCAAGGCAAAATAAACCACTGGAGCATCCCGTAATCAAGATTGCAGTATGGGAATCCAGTGTTTTGATCTTTGCCGTGGCAGGATTCAAGGCTCCCAGGCTGTCATCTCTTGGGTTTTGGTGGGTTTTTTTTCCATTGCCCAGATCCTGGAATTTTTTCTTTCAATTTTTTAACAGAAGCTGTTGAGACCTCCCATTTGGGCAGAAATCTTAAAAGCCTGAACATAGAAGTTCTCTAAACTTTTCTAAACCTTGCAGTCTGGGAAATGACCAATGACTCATTTTCTAATTTTCAATGTTAAAATATCCATAATGTTGTTAATCACTCATATTAATATCACCATCCAACAGCAAGTTTAACGAGGATGCTAATGAGCTGCTCAGTGTCTGCAATCCAAAAATCACAACTTGAATGGGTCTGTTCTTCATCCTTATGATTATAGAAACACAGAATCACCAAGGTTAGGAAAGACCTCTAAGATCATCAAGTCCAGCCTTTAACCCAACATTGCCAAGTCCACCAAAGGATGATGCCAAAAAATGCCCTAAAAAATGTTGAGAGCAGCTCTCATCTGCACCACTTAAAGCAAGAAGGTGCCCAGAGAAATTGTGACTTTTTGGTCTTCTGGTTTCTGTATTTTGACACAAGATTTGGATCAGACATAACACCAATAACAGGTATTGAGAACATGGCCTTGCTACCACTAACCCCTAATGATTTTTGATGGTCCCAGAGCCCAGTAGCTCCAGCAGGACCCATTCCCATCCCTGGACCTCACATCCTGGGGACCTGGAAGAGAAGAGCAGACTGTAAAACACCAGGTTTCTCCGCACAGCAGCCTGGGCTGGATTTTCCTCTCCTTTCCATGGGCGTCTGCAGTGCTTCAGGAAGGTTAGATATGAGCTAAACAATGTCTGAGTGGTTTGAAATATTTCAAATTACTGCTTGCCACCATCTCCCCCTGCTCCCTGGCATTGTAAAAGCAAACCTTAAACCACTACATTTCTTTGCAAAACTTGTCATGAAAAATTCTTCCTGTTTTCTGACTGCTTATAAAACCACTGTGAAAAAAATGTTGTTTGTCTTATTGCTACTGCTGTACAAAGCACAGCCTCTTCCAATGGAGCTGAATATCTAGGTCTTTTTTTACTCAGGAGACAGATCCAGGACACTCAGTTTCTGGGGTTATCTGGTTAACTTTGCAAGATGGAACCCAAAGAATTTCCCCATAGACTTATTTCGGTTTTTCCTAAGTGGGAAGTGCACAAGTCCCACATTCTCTATTAATCGTTTGAGGAACCACAAGAGAAAGAAAAAAAAAGTCAGCATGAGTTCCTCTTCCCTCACAAGCTGGCTTGGAGGTTGTTGTGGTTGGAGAGAGGGGAGTGAAAAAGGAGAAAAAAATGCCACAGCAAGGTGGTTTAATAGAAATGCCAAACGGAGAGCTCGTTCCTGACATCTGCCCAGGCAGTGGGGGTAGGTGCACAGGCAGAGCCTTCACTCAACGGTGAAACCACAACATGGGACCTTTTCACCACTGTTCTCTTGCTGGAGGTTAAAAACAGTGGGGAGATGGAGATCTCACTGCTCCTTGTGGGGCAGTGGGACATGATTCCTCTGTGTGTGGATGGAGGGATGGAGGGGTGCAAGGTGGTGGGATGTAGGGGTGCAGAGCTGGAGGGATGGAGGTTTGGAGGGGTGCAGAGGTGGAGGGATTGTGTGGGGACACAGTCTGGTCAAAGAAAGAGAAAGGTAAATAAGCTTTCCCATTAATCTGTCTGAGAAACTTTAGGGAGCTGGAGTTGAAGAATTCTCAACAATCTACACCTGGTGTTTGTGAACACCTGGAGTGTGTTATGGAAATGTGCTTACCAAGGGGTGGTTTCTTAATTAGCCAATGGTGATGGTGCTTTGATTAAGTAACCAATCAGGTCCATCTGTATCAGGCCCACGTATAAAAGAATGGGTTTCCTAATAAAGAGTTGTAATTTTTGCCTTCTGATTACCTTTGGAGTCTGTGTCATTCCTGACTCAACAGCGACAGGACTGAGGGCAGCTACATACCCTACATACCCTTGCTCTCACAGAACATCCTGGCAGGGACATCCCAGAGTGTCCTGTCCCACCACCCTAACCCTAAAATTCACATCTCTCAGCCCTACTGGCCTAAGACCTTTCCCTTCCCATATCTTCCCCAGGTCTGTCCCACCCAAGCACACTCACCCCAGTTGTTTCAGCTCCCCTTTCTCCCCAGCTCATTTCCCATTTTTCCCACAAGAAGAGAAAATGTAAATGAGCTGGGGCAAGAGGGGAGGGGAAGACATGGAGGTGGATTAAAAACAGACACACGACCTTATGATTGCACTTTGAAAAATGCCAATTTCCCTGCCCCAGACATCAACAGGAATGTCATTAGTGCTGGACACTAATGAAGGTGATCCCTTGGCTGGGATGAGAGCAGGCCAGGGAGGCAGAGGAGTGACCCAGAAGGGATGCCCTGTGCTCAGGGTGCTCAGCTGGGACACAATTACGTGAAGTGCTTGTGCTGGGTGACCTACATAGAGAGCAAATGTGACACCGTGCTGCCCAGTCAATACCTGTCAGGTCACATTACCTGCTATTGATGAACGTGGCTGTTAATCCCAACATATTGCATTTGCAGAACCTCCTGGCCTCCCCAGGGCTGTCTGGGGTGAAGTTTTGCCTGGCTGAAACTTCTCTAAGGGAGAGAAGCTTGATGGAGGAAGGGTCTTTGTGCATGGAGGAAATGTGTAGTTTGTTGCTGCTGGCCTGCTCGTGAGGTGTCCTCAAGGCAAGGTTTAAGAGATGACTTAAAATCTGCATTACAGGCCACAGATCCTGATTTAGCCATGTAATATGGGCACTTAAGTGAGGGAAACAACTGTAAGCACAGTCCCCAAGTGCAAGGCAAAGGGACATCTCTGCAGGAGGCTGCTCTTAAGTCTGTGAGTTGCTGTTTGCAGGAGCCTGTCTCTTTCCAAAGCCTTCACTGCTGATCTGGGTGCTGCACTCCTTACAGAGATGCTCACAGCAGGGATGGATCCAGGCAGGGAGCAGCTGTGGCACTGGCATGCATGAGGGCTGGGGGTGAGGACAAGGGACAGTGATCAAGGTTGTGCTGTGGGTGTGAGGTGATGCTGTGGTTCCTCCAGTACAAGGGACTTTTGTTCTGCTCTCACATCCCACATGAGATCTGCTTGTCACTCTTCAGGTAGGACTCAAGCACACAAGACCACACTGCAAACTTTGGTATTCCAAAGCCCCACCTTCACATCTGGACATTGTGACCAAGGAACTGGCTCTGTAGCTAAACAAGGTTTCCTGCCAGGCTAATAAAAACCCCAGTGAGAGTGATTTGATGTTGGATTGAGGTCCTGACTAGGAGGAGAGTGTGTGTATGTGCACGGGGTGCACTTTTTGCTGTGGTTTTGTGTGCTGCATGGAATGCTGACAAGCCCAGCAGTCCCCACACCCAGGGTTTTCCCTTTGGCTTCAGCCACACAGAGTTCTCCTTGACACTATAGAATCATAGGATGGTTTGGGTTGTAAGAGATCTTAAAGTTCATCTGGCAAGGACACTTTCCACTAGGCCAGTGGGAGCTTTGCAGGGCAGGTGTTTATTTTACCTTTATTTTCTCTCAGACATGGGTCTTCTTCAGCTGCTGCTGAGGGGAAGGAAAGACCCTGCAGATGGAAGACTGAACCCGGCCAGGTTCCCCTCACAGCTGACTTGAAAGAGCCCCAGTCACCATCTGTTCTCAGGAGCAAACTTGTGGTTTCAAAACAAGTGCACTGACAATGAAAAGGCACCCAGAGGGAAATCCCACACAATCAACTTCTTAAACAGAAGTGGCAGTCACAGTGTAGTTAAAGATGCTGCCACACTCAAGCTGATTAATATGGTTGGGTCTAATTGGATGTCACTTCTTGAACCCAGCGCTGTTTTGGGTTGGGCAGCAGCTCTTCACGTAAACTTTGTTCACAGCAGGACTCACAGGAGTCCTGTTGGGAATGCTGAAATCAAAGGAAGGGAGCAGTGGGAATCAGTGGGAATCAGAGGGTGGGGAGATTTTGGTGACTTGTAGCCAGTGTGTCTGTGTGAAAAAGCCAGCCACAGCCTGGCTGGACTGCAGGTGGCTCATCCCTGTGCCACAAGCCCTGCAGTGTCCACTGAAGGAACTCGGGTTTCATGTGCACAATAAAGGGCTGGATTTCATCTCCCTGGCTGCTGTAAATCTGCCCACACATGTGGCCGGGGTGCCTCAGGTGAACCAGATCCACTTTCTGCAGAGAGGAAGCCAAACGGAAGCTCTCTCTGAAATGTTCCTGTTGGAATGCCTCCCTTTCCTTGCCGAGCTTTCGGCCTGGGACTCTGGCCCAAAGCAGCTGAGCACTTCCGACTGCTACAGGGCATTGGGATTTTGCCTGTGTGCCCTGGAATCTCTTGGCTGGGCTCTGTATTCCACCTGTGTCCACAGAGCACGAGGCTGCTGCTTTGGTTGTGAACCACTGCCAGGTCAGAGGAGCAGAGCCCAAAGTGTTGGCCCCGTGTGGTGAAAGCAAAGCCAGGCTGAGGCAGTGCAAGGACCAAGTAAGTCACCAATATATGATAGATCTGGGTCCAGAGAGAATAATTAAAGCATTTCCTTTACTTGGCTTTTCTGATTGGATTCATTATCAATTCAGAGTCCAATTAAGCAGATTGTGTGTGAGATACACATCACAGGCTCACCCTCCAGAATTTCCCTTCTCATATTTAAAAGGGAGAAAGCTCCAGTGTTTAAGATCTGAACAAACCCTAGAGCATGATGCTGGTGTGATATCTGGGTTAGGAGAGGGCCAAGACAACTCCTGCATTTGTCCTCCAGGCCCCTTCTCTGTCCTCCAGGCCATGGAACGGGGCTGTCTGCTCCCTCTGAAAGCAGAGGCAGCTCGGAGTTGTCACTGCCAGATAGTGACATCACATCAGGACACTGTGGTGACCAGCCAGGTCTGACCTGGGGGATCAGGAGCTTTCTCTGCATCTGTGATGGGAAGGTTTTGTGGGAAATCATCATATCATCCCAGCTCTGTATTCAAACCAATCAGGTTCTTCATTAAAAATCCTGCCAAGAGTACCATACTGACAGATGAAGAGGTAAAAATCACAACAGCCAGCTCCTCTTGACCTCTGGACAAATTCCTGTTCTGGGCTCCTGCTACAGGTCAGGTTTAGTCTTTGCAAGCAGAACTTTCTGTTTCAGATGGGCTTGTCCAAGTACTCACAGCTGTGGGTCACTCCAGGCCTGCAGCTGCACTTTGCCTCCCAAGACTCTCTATCTGGATTGATCAATAATGTGGGATCTGGGGAGCCCCAAACCAGGGAAGAGGACAAGAAGAGAGGAGTTTCTTACAGGTTGTTTAATCTTGTGGAAGATCTCAGACTCAGTGGAGGAGAAGCATTTTGAGCCTAGAGAGCTTGGCAAGGCTCAGCTGGCTGAGGATTTGTCCTGTTGGTGTCCCACTGCTCTAGAAACCCTCACTGTGCCCTGCTCACTCCTGGTATTCCACGGGAGTCCTGTCTGCTGTCTCAGGGACAGGCTGCTGGGCAGGGGCAGTGCAGTGCTCATCTCCTGCTGGGTTTGAGCAGCACTTTGCACGCTGCCATGACACACTGGACATGTGCCTGGTCCTCATCACCTCTGAACAGCAGCCAGGAGAGCTGCAGGAGCCCATGGCTGCCTGAAACCATTTACACAGTGCTTCAATATGTGTTGCTAGTTTGGTTTTAGCCAGGTGATGAGGGCAGGTAACGTCCCTGTGGGCTGGGAGATGGAGACAGGGACTCCTGTCCTGCAAGGTGAAGAAGAAAGGAGTTACCCAAACCCACACATGTGCCAAATCCCAAATCCCATCCTTCCTCTCCTTGCATTTTAGCCATGCCTTGGTGACCCACTGCTCCTTCTGGCACTCCCTCTGATGGGGAGCATGGAGGGGATGCTGGATGCTCTGACACTGAGACAGAAGTGACAGCAGCAGGCTAGAGCCTTGCTTTGCCTCACCCCAGAGGCTCTGACACCCACCAGCTTCCAGCTGAGGCCAGGCTGGGATGTCACCTGTGCCAGGGCTCTGTGTGAGCAGCCTGGGCTGGGCCATGAGAGCACACAGGGCTGTCTCCATGCTCCAGCTGCAATCTGAGCCCTGGCAGCAGGGCAGGCTCTGGGCAGTGGCAGGAAGGTATCCCCAGCAGGGAAAGCAGCCCCAGCAGCTGGATCCAGGGGAATACCCACAGAATGGCCTCAGGAACAAAAAATCCTCTCCACATTTCCTTTGATGATTCCTGGTGGACAAGTCACTTCAACCCTAGGGCTCAAAGGCAATTTGGGATGATGGTAGCCATGAAATGACTCATTGGCAGACCTTGAAACCAAAGCCTATTATTCCTGGCATCCAACAGCAAGCCTCAGTGCGATTTTAATTTGTGGCTGGCTCCAGCATTAATTTGTAAAGGATTTTCGGAAAGGGAAGATTTTGTTTAGTGGTGGTTTTCCCCAAGTCTCCTGCAGATACAGCCCAGGTAATATCCCAGTCAGGTTATTCCCATGTCAGAAGGTGGATAAAGCACCAGCCCAAGGAGTCCCTCCATCCCTCTGTTATTCAAGGGAAGCTGAGATCTATGTGCTGGTCACTGGCCATGTCATTTCTATCCCTGGGCTTTGCTGTTTGTCCACCTGAGTTTGTGTGACCACAACAGCTCAGGTGTGGTTATAATTTATGTATAGATACACTATATATATATATGCACATATATATAAAGAATATTTAACAATATTCTGATAACTGCACTGCCATTGGTTGCAAGAGCCTGCATGCCACACATACAGCTGCACAGTCTTAATCTTAGCACACGTATATATGTGTTTACTTAGGATGAACTCACTGGGGGAGAGAGGAGAACCTTTGCTCCAGAGATGGACAAAATCCAGTCAAAACCTGAGAACACCCAGGAAAAGCAGAGGGAAAGAACAAGCCTGCCCAAACCCTCCTCTACCATTGCACCCCTCACTAAACATTTCATGTTAAATATTGCCTTTGTGCTCAGGAAAAATGTTAAAGAAATGTTTCTGTGAGTCAGGGAAAAGGCTCAGAATTCCCTCTGATGGCTACAGGAGCAGGCAGAGGAGGCAGAGCCTTTCAGAGCAGCCAGGGATGGAGGTGTCTGGGCTGGGAGGGAGGGTGCTTGTGCTCTGCAGATGCTGGATGAGGCCGTGGGTGTGCGGCTTGGGTCGGCTGAGGTCGCTTCAGCTCCAGTCAGCTCCTTCTGAGCTTCAGAAGCCAAAGGCACAAGTGCCACTCTCCTGGCACTGCTCGGGAGAGATGGCTCTGCTGGGGCTGGGCCCAGGGAGCAAAACTCCATGGCAGCATTTTCCTCATGGCTGTGAAATGAAAGGAGAGCACAAAACACCCCAAGCTGGAGGATGCCACGAGAACCTTGCCTTGGGACTAAAAGAGGCCAAACAGGGTGACAGAGAATATGGGAAACTGAAAGTTGCTCTGTTTTGCCTTCCAGGACAATATTTTCCTCCTGAACATGCTTGGTGAGGGCTGTGTGAGGGTTTCTCTGCCACAGACCACCTGTGAGAGTGCAGTGGAGGCATTTATTTAGGTTTTCTACACTTCAGTCTTCCTGTCTATACATCAGAAAGAAATATCTGATCCCTGTGCCATCAGGTCGTTGTGAAGATAAAAGGCTGAAAGACAAATTGTCTTAAAAAAGGCTTAATAAATGTAGTGGAAAAGTGCAGAGAGAATTAATTCCTGTTGCAGGACCTTATCAAAGACTCAGTTGTCCAGCTGGGGTGTCTCAGGCTGAGCCTTTCTTTCTTGAGGGCTCCTATTCACAGCAGTGAGACAAACCCACACTTTGCCATTGGGAATTTCATGGCCAAAGCTGGGTATTTTTGTGTCCTGATAGAAATCCAATCAATATCAGGTTATATAAGCCTAAAAGATAAAAGTTCATCAACCCCAGTGAAAAAAGGCACCTCCAGGCAATGCTGAGTTCCTGCAGCTCCTTCTTTTTTAGATAACTCACAAGGATGGTCTGGATTTTGGGCCCTGTAGGCTCCTGAGATTCTCACCAAGGGGTTTCAAGCAAGAGCTGCTGGCATTAAAGTAGGAGTTTTGGGTCTATAAAAGTAGTAGTTTTGTGTCTGATTCCTCAAGCTGGGACCTGGTCTCTTGAATATCTGAATGCCCTCAGCTCCCATCAGGGTGCTCCCTCTCTCTGGGGGTTGAGCCCTCCGAGCCCCTTGCAGCTCTGTACAGGAATTTTGGGTGGGGAAGGGGGAGCCTGTACTGCAAAGGAGCCTCAGTGCAGTTCTAAGAGACAGGAGGTTGTGACCCGTGCTGGGAAGCAGCCAAGAGAACAGGACTAGCATATGGAAAAGGCCCTTTGAATGCAATGTGTGTTGCTGATTCTTAGGAGTAATCAGCAACACCTCTTTACATGCTGTATTTTTTAGCACAAATTGAGGATAAAACATCCTCTCTGCTGAGACAGCAGAATCCACATTTCCTTTCCTTCAAAGACAGCTTCCCCCCACTGTGTTACAGGTACATTGTATGAACTCATCCCACTTCCTTTGCTCGGGATAAATGCCACAATCCCTTTTTCAGCAGTGGGGAAACTGAGGAACAGGCAGTTCAGCTACCTTGCCCTTGGCCATAGACCTTGTCAGTGGCAGAGCTGAGATGCAGGCTCGGGAGCTGCATGTAGTGCTGCAGCTTTATTCCTGTGCTGTGTCAGAAAACATTATGTCTCACTTTGATGCATCCAGATTTTCTTGACATAAATTGCTGAAATCGCTGAGAGAGGCATTTATTTCAAAGTTCAGCACATTATACGTAGGGAGAGAGAAGTTGAGTAACTGGAAAAATCAACTCGGAGTTGCATCACCGGGAGCCAGAATGTTTGTTTAGTCCTTTGTGAGATGAAGCAAGCTTCAGTTTGGCCTCATCCAGGCATGATTAGTCAGGAGATAAGGAAGGGTTCCTGGATGGGTCCCTGATACTGAGCAATTTCAGGCATGGCTGTATCTTGGGAAGGAGGGGGCAGAGGGAGAGTAACAGCCTCTGTTCCCTGTCTGCCCCAGCAGACAGTCCTACAGGCTGTCAAGACACAGATTTCCAAATGACCTGTCCCTCCCACGAGCTGTGTTGGTCCTTTTCCCCCAGTTCCCATCCTCATCCAACCAAAAACTGCAGTAAATCATAAACGGAGGGACTTTGCAATAAAAACCCAGTCCAGTCAGATCAAAGGCAACTTTTATCTCCCATTTTCTTCGGGGTCCAAAACTCACAAGAGCACAGCTGCTGGCTTGAGGTTGCAGCTGTGTTGCTCCCAGATGATAAAATAGCTGTGGCTTCAAGGTCCTGTGTGTTTGCTCCAGCTAAGATACTCACCTCCTTCCAACTCAAGCAAAACTCTTCACTAAATTGTTCACACACCATTCCTGTCTGCTGTCCCAGTGTGGGATGATGCAGGAGAGAAAAACATGAGGAAATTCTCCAAGACTTCTGATTTTTACCTGCTGTCCCACGGTGACAGCTGACCTTGCTGGTATTTCTGATTTCATTTCATTCCACATCTCACGTTGTGCCACCTGACACATTCTGCACCAGCCAGGGCAAATCTTGGTTGGCCTTTAAATCACTTTTGGCCTTTAAAGGCCTGCAGTGTAAATGGCAGAGTGAAAATCTTGCTGTGAGTTCTGGAGGTTTAGGGACTTCTCTTCAAAAGCTGAGATTTTGTAGATCATAGAACCATAGAATGGTTTGGGTTGGAAGGGACCTTCAAAATCATCCAGTTCCAAGCTCCTGCCATGGGCAGGGATACCTTCCACTAGGGCAGATTGCTCAGAGCCCCATCCAACCTGGTGTTGTCTAAGAATTTAGCTTTTCACAGGCCCCTTATCTAGTCTGAGCCTTGCCAAAGAAATGTCATCTTGATGTGTTTAGAGGTGATCAGTTGTAAAAAGCAAGGCCTGAGCTCTCCCATTTAAAAATCTACAGGGTTTGGATTTAAACTCGTCTCAGAAAAAGAAAAGAACTACCACCTGTCATCTCTGTGGGGATAAAAACCAGAAGGGACAGTGTTTTAGCTTCCAGGAGCAAGTTTAAGTGAGAAGTGCTGCTTGGGATTATTTACCCTTTTTCAGCCTGCAGCCTTGGCTGGGCAGGTCGGTGGACTTGGCAAGGCTGCTAAAACCACACTCAGGAGCAAGAATCCAAGGAGAAAAGCAATTAAATCCCAAGTGGTCCCGTGCAGGGATGCTGGAGGCTGCTCTCCTCTGCCTCTGTGCATCGTGGCTGAGCTGCAACACCAGCGCTCTCCCTCCTGCCCTTGCTCCCCTCCCTAATCCTCATCAACCTCATTGCCCCAGACACTGTCTGCCCCTTGGAGGGCTCCATGTTCTAAAGAAACCAAGGTAAAAATGTTTCAAGGCTCAGTGAAAGCCTGACTTTTAAGAAAAAAAAAGTCCCAAGCAAATCGGTCATAACCCGCAATTCCTCCAATTTGTTTGAGCCATTTTTGGCTTTGTGCTTTCCTGACCAGAACTCTGACTTTAGAGCCATGAATTTTTCTTCTTGTCTCGGGTCTGGACAAGTTTTTGTGCTTCAGGGTGTCTGTATGATGAAACTGCTGCCAGATACCCAACCACTGTCCAAGTGGTCATTCCTTGGAAACAGGCCCCGTTCCTGGTGATCCTTCCGGAGATGCACCCTCTGCTTGGGAGCTTATGGGAAGTAAAGGTTTGGAAGATGTCAAACCAACAAAGCTTTGAGTTCTTGGATCTGATGTCAGAATTACCAGATCATTTCACTCTGCCCAGCTTCCTAGCACCTGTTTAAGTACAGACATTTCAGGGAAATGTCTCACCTTCCCAGGAAATGTGTTGCAGTGACTTCCTCATTCTTCCTCGCACCACTGACATTTCTTAGAAATCTCCTCCCATGACAGGACAGAGATGTTGGCAGCTCTGGCCACTTTGCTCTAAGCAAAAAGCAGGTTTTTGTGGGCTGATGAGAGCTGGTGTGGTTTTGAGGTTGCTCTTTTAGCAACACCCTCTTGTGTGGCACTTTGCGGGGCAGTGCTCCATGAAGGGAGCTAATCTTCACCGGCCTCACACAAATAAAAAATAAATGTGAATTCAAAGGGCAATGAACATCACAGTGAGCTTGTTCTGGGTTTCCTGAGGCAGCTGGCTCGGCCTGAGCCGTGCCATCACTCGCTGCCTAAGGGAAGGCTGCAGGGATGGAGGCTGAAATCGCAGCTCCTTGCTGTGAGCAGGAGCAGCACCCACCCACCCCTGCTCCCAGCTCTCTGCTGGCTACCTCCACCTCAGCTCCCAGGGCACGTGAAGGACCTCCAGGCTCTTCTTGCTCCTAAAAATCACCTTCCAGGTGAAAGGATGTGCTTCAGACAGCTCCAAAAAACAGCCTTGTTTTTAAATTTATTAATTAATAAATTAATCGATTAAACACAAATATTCCTCCATGCACTGAAGGGGACCAATGTCATGTGAATGGCGAGTTTTCAATTAGGAGAAGAGATTCTTTATGAAAAGGAAGCTGTAAATGTGATTTGCTTCTCCTCTTGACCTTGGGAGACCTTTACCTACATTTATTTCACAAACCTGAATTATCACCATAATAACACAGGGCTGGAAAATTATACTTAAACCTCCCAGCTATTTCTGGGTTACAGAGGCTCTTTCTTTTTTTCAGTCTAACCTAGTTTTCCAGTGGAACATTCCCAGCCTCTACAAAGAGACATCCCAGTTTTCCTCCCCATATAATTATATAAAGTCTGGCCTATATTCGTGCCCTTTCACTCCGACATCTTCAATGTCAGCGAGGGCTCCTGCTCCCCTCGGACAGGTTGAGAGCAGGAGGAAAGATTGACACCTCACCCCCGATTCTGCCCTGAAAATAGGCCAGATAAAAGTCATCCCCACAGCCTGTGAAGCCTCTTATTAATGTGTGTTTGGCTGCCATTCACTTGCCAAAGTCACATTGTGTCCCATCACCACGAGGGTCCCGTGGCTGTAAGTGGGAAAGGATCACAGAATCACAGAACCACAGAATCACAGAATGGTTTTGGTGGAAAGAGACATAAGGATCATCTCATTCCACTCCCCTGACATGGGCAAGGACACCTTCCACTACACCAGGTTGCTCCAAGCCCCAGCCAACCTGGCTGAAGAACCATCACTGCCCATGGGATGGGGCAGAAATCTGAAAAAGGTCCTTGCAAGAGAGAGTGGGGTCATGGCACAAGATAGGCTTTTTTCTCCACTTCATAGGCAGGGGCGGCATTGATGAGTAAAATTCAAAATCTCAGCAAGGCAATGGTAACTTGTTCCTTACCTTTACATACTGATTTTCTCAATAAAGAAAAAAAATCAAAAATGAGCAGTTCTCTGCACTGCTCTATCTTGTAGGGCAGAGAGCAAACCCATGATGCTCAAGGCTGCAGTCCTCCAAGAAAAGTGAAAAATTGCAGGTCTTAAAACCCAATTGCATTCTTTTTTTTAATCTTGTGTCACCAAATGAATATTTGGAGGGAGAGGTTTTTTCTTTTGTTTCCTCGTTTGTCTTTAGTTGTTAGATTGGTTTTTTCCAACATTTCCAAAGGGGATGAAGAGACATTCAGGCTAGAGGGTACTCATCCACCATGACAACATACTATCATTTCCCAAGGAGATTTTCATTTTCTGGGCACACACAGACTTCTCCAGGGGAGGAATCTCAAGGGAGAGTTTGGGCATCTGCAGACCTCAGCACCAGTCACTTCCAGCTTGGGTCTCATTTCCTCCTTATCATCAGTATCAGTAGAAAAGTGGATCCAAACCAGTGGTTTTTCCAGCCTCAGTCAGACCTTTCTGCAGCTTTCAAGAGGCTCTGAGTCAGGCTGGGCTTTGCCACATCAGCAGCACTGAAGTTTGACAGAATTGACAACTCATGCAATCAGAAAATATCTGCAGAGTGATGGCTCTGAAGCTCTGCCTGGCCCCTTGCCTTTTGGGGCACGGGCAAAACACCCCAAGCTCTGTGCTGGGCAGAGATGAGCACATTTGGATGGGCAGTGTGGCTTTTTGTTTTCCCAGGCTCTTAATGAGTGCTCTTGAACTGTCCAACAAGGAGTTCCACAGTGCTTGGTGGAGGGGAGTGGGAGTGGGAGCACTTTGCCACAGGGCAAGGAAAGCTTGTGTTGCTCCAGAGTGTCCCGAGTAATTTTATTTCAGTGTCATGAGTGACAATAAAACAGGACCCAAACCTAAGCTGTGATGCTGAGCCTGCTGCTCTCTCCAGAATCACTG
Organism: Irena cyanogastra; assembly: GCA_013397155.1. NCBI lineage: Eukaryota > Metazoa > Chordata > Aves > Passeriformes > Irenidae > Irena > Irena cyanogastra. Next base: position 533,344 of record VWZV01005541.1, on the reverse strand, counting down.
GGCTCTGCTCACCCTTGGCTGGGGGCCTGGAAAGTCTGGACACTTCTGTCCTGGGTTGAAACAGCCCTTTCCTAACTTGTTACTGGCAGCCCCCAAAAACTGAGACACCATGAGTCACAGCAGTGGAGAAATTCCACCAACTGGCTGTTTCTAATTTAAAAAAAAAAGAAAAAAGAAAAAGAAAAAAGCAGGATTGCAGGGTGCTTTGCATCTTCTGGCTGCCACCCACAGCTGGCATGTGGACACCTTGTCTAGCCTGGGAAACCCAGCCCAGCGCCAGCCCACCTGAGATCAAATGATGTGAGTGGAAAATGTGAAGTCTGCTTAAGGATGGAGGGGATGGGTGAGGAACACCCTTTCCTGGAAAGGGACACACCAGACCCTTTTGGACTCTTGCTATATTGCACAGTTCCCTCTACAGGTCGCAGCAAGAAACACCGGGCACCCTGGGATGACTGATGTGGGAAAGAAATGCAAATTAAGGTAATAAAAAGTTAGTGGCCAGCTGAGGAAGGGGCTTTGATTCTGGCTGGGAGGAGGTTTTCTCAGCTGTTTTTCGCATTGGCTTTGAGAAATCCCTATCAAAGTTTCAGTTTTGGTTTTAAGGTTGTTAATATCCCTGATTTTTTATAGATCAGTCTGGATGCTGGTGATTTTACACCTCAGGTATTACCTTAATATGGAAAATCATTGTTATGGCTAATAATTTTAATAATAATGATAGGAATCAGGAATCTCCTCTGAGGTTTTTGGCCATCACCATGGGACAAATAATAGGTGGCAACCAGTTAAATCCCTTTTTCACATGTTTCCCTCCTGCAGGCAGACTCACACTTTCAGAGGAATTTGAAGGCTGCACCAGCAGAAGACCTGAGAAAACACAACACCATCACAGAGGTGTGAATTTTTTGCCCTGGTGCTTGGCAGGGTGCTTGTGTTGCCACCTCAAGCTTCAGCAAAGGCTGTAAACTTGACTGATGACAGCAGCTGGCAAAATTCAGCCCACCCAAGGAAAAGAAGCACCTTTGGCAAGCAGAGAGGTCAATATGATGCAGGCATCTGGTTCTCCAGCCTCTCATTCTCCTGAAAATCCCAGTTCTGGTGGGCTGCAAACAGCCAAGGATGCCTGTGGCAGTGACTTCCACCAAACTTTATCCTGGATGAACAGAGATGTGTTCTCTGTCAGACAAACAGGTGTTTTATCTGACACTAAAGCATGTATTGTACTTTTAGTTTGGGCTAGTTCCTTAAAGGATTTAGAATACACAGCTGCATATTTACATGTGTTTTACTCCCAACCACACCACAAGACAAGGCCCACCCCTCCTTCAACTCAGCATCCCCCAGAAGAGCTTCCTTCACAGAGCACGGATTTCTCAGGGTGACAATCCCCCTGTACAGCTTCAAAAGTCTTCAGCATAATCAGAAATGTATTCTTTCCCCTCCTTCAATGGAAAATTAGATTTAATCATGCTCTGTCTGAAAGCAGATGAAAACTGAAAAACAGTTCTTCTGAAAAGCATCCCAAGCATCAGCAAACAGGAATTAGTTGTACTGCAGCATGAAGGATCTGGTTTCCCAGCTGTTTTGGCAAGTGAACAGACACTTAGTCAAAGAAGTACTCACCCCTTGAAAAAGAGGGCCAGTGGAAATTTTTGGAGTGCCGTTTTCCACCTCTCTGTCCCCTGGGTTTATGGCCTGGGCTGCTCCCTGGTGCACACAGGGGTGGGCTGACGGGGAGGTTGAGGGAGGGGAGGTCTGTCCCCTTTCCCACTGCCCCTCTTGGTGTGGCTGCTGGCAACCACACAGCAGAGCACTGGCTGCTTGGCTCCCCTCCACCCTCAGACCTGGGGCTGGACACTTATTTTTTGTAGATAAATGACTGGTAGGGGCTGCTTAGGGAAAGCTATAACACATAAAAGTGTCTCATCCATGGAGTTACCAATCAACAAACACCAGTTTAAAGAACTCTGCGCCAGCTCTGTGTTCGCGAGCCACCGCGGCGCTCTTATCACCATAAACTTTATCTGTACATAGGTCCAGCTGCACTGTGTAACCTCCGCCACAGCTGGCACTGGGTTGCACAGGTCAGTTATTTTTTCTTGTGTGCAAAATCCAGCCGGGTCCTTATCTGCACTTTGCTAAACCTCCTCCTAATCACAAAACCCCGGCAGCAGCCGGCCGAGCGCCGGGAGCCAGCGCTGCTGCTACAGTGGGCTCCTCTTTCTGCAAGGATGACCACAGCCTGCCCAGAGGAGCTCCGTGGGCCCACACCACAAACAGCCACAGCCACGGTGCGGCTTTGAAAAGAAATCCATGAGGTGCATTTCGCCATGGCATTTCTCTGATTGTTCTTAATTGCGTTCGACTCACCAGCGCGGATTCCAAATTAATGAGCTCTTACGGTACCGCGGAGCCCGGATTACAAACCCGGGCAGCAGCCAGAGCAGGATGATAATGAGCACACACACGACAGCGACGCCTCTCCCCCTCGGCTCTCCCTTTTCTTCCCACCTCCCTCCTGACTTGCAGCAAGAGCGAGGCTGTCTGCTTGCCTTGCTGTGATGGATTTCAATTCCCTGGACCATCCACAGTATTTGTTTTTGGAAGACTAATGTTTTGGAGGAATTATTAAAGAAGGGAAACAGGCTGGCTCCTTCTTGCCTTGCACTTTGATTTCTTCGCAGGGATTGTCCCCTGTGAGTGTTTGCATTACTCCTGGCAAGCTGCAGCCCCTGCTCAGGATGGGACACAAGCAATTAAATGCAGTCAATAATGCCTATCCTGAACTTTAAAGCATACTTTATTCTTGCAGAGCAGGACAGCGTGATACACACTGATAATCCCTCACAGCTGTTGCACAGTCTTTCCTTTCCTTTTTTTTTTTTTCCTGTTAAAATCAGATGCTGGACAATATCATGTGCTTGCCAAGAGCAGAGCTGAGCCCTGGGATGGTGATGGGTTCTGCTGGGAGCTGAGGAGTAGCCCTGAGTCCCAAGCCCTGCACTTCCCATCACTGCTTGAAGCACCAGCTGAGGGTGATGTAGAAAGCTGCTTTTTTTCCAAATCCCTTTTCTTTTCTCCTGGAGCTCAGTGACAAAGGGGACTCAGGGCCACCTCACAGAGGAGACCTGAGCTGAAGCTCAGGAGAGGGAGATGAAGCTCATGTGAACTTCTGGGCTGGGGTTTTCATTTGTGCTGTGCACCAGGGAACCTCTTTTTTTTTTTCTCAGGACTGTGCAGCCCTTGGGACAGGCCTGGTTTGCAGCCAGCAGCCTGGTTTGTAGCCAGCAGTCAGGCATGCAGCAGGAATAAAAGAGCAGTTCCTGGAGCTCTCTTTCCAATTGCTTTCCCTTGAAGTTAGCCTGGCTGCCAGGACATTTCTTATTTTGGATGAGCCCTGTCTTTCAGATGAGCTTGTCATCCCAGTCCTTGAAGCTCCTAATCCCTGCCTTGTTTGAAGGGAAGCTGGAGCAGTATGGCATGCAAAGGAAACACCGTGGGTTTTGTTTTCCATATTGTCTGAACCTTGTAAACAGGTTCCAGACACAAATAATGGTTTGTAAGTCACGTTCCTCCATCTCAGAGGAACCATTTCTGTTCTGCAACCTTTTGCTGATGCAGCAAAATAAGAAAAACAGCCTGGAGGGGAGAAGCAAACATCCCAGGCTTCTCTTCCTAGACCCAGAGAAAGCTCAGAACAAGAACAGCTGCTCAGCAGAAGTCTCTCCAAACAAGAGTGGTTTAAATTAGTAGGATTCAGGCTAATTAAAAGACTATAAAGACATAATTAAAAGAACTGAGACCAAGCTATATTAAATTAGTCCACCAGCCACCTTCCAAGCCATTGCAGAAGGATGCAGATGCTCTCCACCAGTCCAAAGCAGTCTGTGCCCCGAATGCACTGGTCAGAGCAGGAGCTGGTGGAGGAGTGGACCTGCTGGGGAGATTCCCAAGCAACCCCATCACTGCCAGAGTGGCAGAAAGGGGATTTGCCCTGGGACAAGGCTAGTTAAACAGGAAGGTGACAGCGAGGTGGTTCACCCCAGGGTAATTTCCTCCTTCTCACGTCAGTGCTCTCCCTGTGAGCCCTAAAGGAGGGAAGTGCTGCTGGTGGGAAATCCTCGATTAAAGCACCCTGCTGCTCACAAATGAGCTTTGAGGCACTGCCGGCCCAGGGGTCTGCCCACAGCTCCGGGAAGGCTCGGGGATGGCCGCAAAGACAGTGGCATCCCGGTGGGAGTGTGGGGAATACAGCCAGAGGGGCTGGGGGGTGAGAAAAACGGAGCGAGGAAGAGAAATTAAATGAGTGGGAAAGAGAGAGAAAAGGAGGAGAGAGTGGCACACAAAGAAAGAGGAAAAGGAGAGAATGATAAAAAGAGGAAAAGGAGAGAATGATAAAAAGAGAAAAAGGCAAGAAAGAAAGATAAACAGGAGGAGGAAAATATGCAAAAAAAGAGAAAGAAAAATAGAGAGGAAGATAAAAAAGGAAAGAAATGAAAGAAAAGAAAGAAAGAAAGAAAGACAGAAAGAAAGAAAGAAAGAAAGAGAAAAAAGAAAGAAAGAAAAGTAAAACTAAAAAAAAAGGTAAAAGGAAAAGAAATAGAAATATAAAAAGGAAAGAAAAAGAAACAGAAAGGGAAGTAAAGGAAAACAGAAAGGGAAAGAAAGATAAAAAGAGAAAGAAATTAAAAGAGAACAAGAAAAAGAGAAAATAAATTTAAAAGCAAAACAAAAAGAAGGAAAGCAAAAGAGAAAGGGAAAGAAAGGGAGAAAAAGGAAGCAAATTAATTGAAAGAGGAGGGGAAGGAGACAGCAAGGGGCTATGGATGCTTCCAGCTGTTCAGATACAGCAGTGCTGCCCCTCCACAGCTGTGCTTCCAGCTCTGTCCTGCTGGGCTGCAGCCCTCGTGGCACAGGGAGGGCCCCAGGTGCATGGGGACCATCTGCCATGAACAGCCCCTTTGGCCCAAGGGACATTTCTGGGGTCACCAGCATCCCCTTCCCCCGGAGGAGGAGGCTCAGGTGAGATCAGGCACCTGCAAAAGGCCTGGCCTGGCCACGGGAGCTGCTGCAGCCACATGAGGACAAACTGCAGGACACAAGGATATTAAAACTTCCTTTAAGCAGCAAAACCCACGAGTGTGTGGTGGCAGATGTGGCCAGAGCTGGCTTGGAGCTCCTGCTCACAGCTGCTGAAGAGGCTCTCGATAGCTGCAGCTGCTCACACACCCGGCCGGCAGCAAAATCCTCCAAATGCTTCTTTTCTTTGTGCTGTGTAAGACAAAAGTTGGGAGATTTTCCATGAATCGAGAATTTTAAAAATGCTGTTCAGAGACAAAAGAAGCGCTCTTGATTTTTAGCACTGCTTGGAGAAAATCCCATTGAGAAACCAGGAAGGAAAAGATATTGTGAAGTGTAAAGCTGCGCCACGCTGAAGAATTAAAAATGTTTCTTTGAAGGCAGTAAGGATCAGGGTGGTTAGAGTTTCTGGGATGCTTCTTACAAGGGAAAGAAAGGAATTCCATAGATGTTTTACCACTTTACTTTAGTAAGTAATAAAAAATAAATTTTAAAAAGGAAAGAAAGACAGAAAAGGAAAAAAGAAATTAGAAAATCAAAAGAAAAGGTGTTGGGCAAAACATGCACAGAATCCAGAATGGTTAAGAAAAAACATTTTTGCCTCACATCTCTCTGTCTCCCTGCTGAAGGCTGGAAGAAGAGTCTGTACAAACCCACGGGGATACAGAGTTTACAATACTTCGTAAAAAAAAAAGTTTAAACAAAAACAAAACAAAAAAACTTTGTAGAGGGTGTGGAAGCCCCATCATTGGAAATCTTCAAGGCCAGGTTGGATGTGGCCCTGAGTAGCCTAGTCTAGTGGAAGGTGTCCCTTCCTGTGGCAGGGGATTGAAACTGGATGATTTTTAGGGTCTCTTCCAACCCAAAGCATTTGATGACTCTGTGATTCTGTGATTTGTGCCCCAGCCACCAAAGCTGGGATGACACTGGCATGACCTTGCCCCATCCCAGGAGGGATGTGTGGGCTCCAATCCCTCAAGTTCCCCCATGGTACAGCTATTAATAAAAATGTTTGATCCCATCTGACCCCCATCTGTCCTAAGAATAAAACCTGGGTAAAGGTGACAATACTGAGCTCATCTCTTGCTAGCAGGTAGACAATCCAGCACCGCCCACCAGGAGAAGCTGCTTTTAGAGTTTACACTCCATTGGACACCAGCAAATTCACCCTACAAGACCTATAGAGGCAGAAAAGTAGTTTTCAGTGTCAGTTCTTCTCAGGGCAATATGAACTTATGAAAAAAAAATGGAAAGTGATGAGGAGTGGGGTTCTGGGACCACTGAGAAGGGATGTGGTTGAATTTTCAAGGTATACCCATGTGCTCTGATGGTAACTGATATCCATTTGCTAATTTCAGTGGTTATTAGCTTGTTTTGTAATGAGCTAGTGGTTTCACTGGTAGAAATCTGTAACAGTATCCAAAAGATTTCAACAGAGGGGTTAAAAAATGAACTGTGTGTGAAAGCCATGCTGAGGCCATGCCATCCTCTTCAGCTGAGGTCAGCTGGCAGGTCAGCTTGGTGCCACCCCATGAGTTTCACAGCTGGTTGTATATCACGTCTCTGGGGGTCCAGCTGTACCCACACCCCAGAGTGGGGCAGCAGGAGAGTGTAGCTTCTGAACCTGGCAGCTTTCTGTTTTGTCCATTGCTCCTAATTCTTCTGTTACACAAGACAATGAGCCATCAGTCATCCCTCAGGAATTCTCTGGACTTTTCTTGTATCTCAGTTTGACCATTTATTTTCCAGACTAGAGCATCTCTCCTCCCAGGCCTTCATCACTCATGTTACTTTGCATGAATCTTTCCCAAACATCTCATTTCCTCTGAGTGCTGTGGGACCAAAATGTCACAAACTATGGACAACAACATCCTCAGCTCCCTTAGAACCTGAATCATCCACTGACTCAATGTGGATGCGCCAGAGACATTTGTAGCAGCACAATGACATTTTCTGCTCTGCTCTCCACTTTTTCACAATTCCCAGAGTCTGATTTGATTCACAGTGACAGAGATTGTGGCTTGATGCAAACGTCCTGAATGGTGCCCCATAGTGTGGCCTGAGAAGGCTCAGGGCATGGATCTGTGCCCTTTTCTAGCACCAGCTGGGCTGGCTGACATGACTTTACCCAGTCCCCTGTCACTGGCTGCTTTCATCCCTCTGGTAGCTCTGCTGCTCACGCAATGGACCCTTAGCTCATGTTCTGAAGCAGCTGGGGCTTGGCTTAAATTCTCTTAAAACATCAGGTCTCTGCTAACCCATATTTTTAAGCAGGAACAGAAAGAGGGTGGAAGTTGCCAGCAGCAGCAGAGGGTGATCCACACGTTCTGTCGCCGCTATCCGAGCTGGGAGCTCAGCAGGCAGAGCAGTGGGGAAGCTGCTTGGAGGCTGGAAGGAAAATCTGGTGTCTGTAAGGAGCTTGTGAACCAGGACAAGCAGCAGGACCATGGCAGTGTCCCCAAGATCTGCTGCCTTCCCGAAGTGTCACCTTCATCATCGGTGTCAGGGTGAGTGCCATTCCCAGTTTGATCAAGATGCAGAAGTCCCCAGCTACAGATGGGCCAGAAGCACAATCTGAACTTGCCCAAAGCAACAATCAACCACTGACTTGAAAGGAAGGCCCACCTGTCCTTCCCTCCCTGGCTCTGTCTGAGAGCAGAGGCACTGGTGCTCTCTCGAAGAAGCTGCACTTGTGGTATTTTTGACCCAGCTGGAAGAAGGATGCACCATAAATCTCACTTGACAGCTTAATCTCATTATATTTCCCAGCTCGATTTCCAGGCCAAAGGGGTTTGGCTTAGCTTCAGAGAAGCATCTGAACCCTCAGAAGCTGCTCCAAACCCAAGCCCTAAATCTTTTGATGGTCACCCATTGGTGGAACTGGTGTCCCCTTGTCACTAGCTGTGCACTGCTGTGGTGGACTAAGACACAACACGTGTCATCACAGAGATGCTCGTCAGTACCAACCCTTCATAAAGGTATTTCAAGCCACCACCTGAAGAGGAGGTACTGAGGGTCATAAAAAAGCATGAACTCACTGTTGCTAAAAGGCCAAGAAGCAAATCATCTCTTTGAGACTCTGCTGGGGGTGAGCAGATTAACGGACCACCAGCCACCATCAGAGGCACCCATCAAACGCCAGCTGGAAAGGACATGTCCTTGATGGATATCTGCTGGGGTTCCAAGCAAATCACAGAAGGCCTGTGCAGTGAAAGCGAGTGGCAGCAGGAAATTATGATTGCTTATACATTCCTAAGTCTGTGCTGAAGGGAGATGGAGACCACTGCTGCAGAGCCAGGGCAGGGCTGGCTTTGCATGTGTCTCTGTCCTGGTGGTCTGAAGAACAAAGAAGAAGCCAGGAGGGCGAGCAGACCTTGGGAACAGAGGGAGGCTGCAGCTGTAGAGATGAGCCAAGCTGTCTCTGTCAGCCTGGGAACCGGGGAGAAGAGCTGGGTGGGCAGTGCTGGTTTCACTTCCCAGCGTTTGTGCAGACGCTGCCTTGGCGTTACGGTTCACGTAGGATTGCAGCAGCCCCCTCTCAGCAAGGAACAGGCTCCAAAACTTCCTGCAAAAGCTTGGGCCATGTTCTGCCATAATTTTTGCCAGAGATTTGCCTTTCATCTCTTTGGGATGCAGCAGCAGGAGCAGGGCAGGAAGCTCCCACTACCTCTGGAGAAATTGACCCTTGCTCCCAAACAATGTGCAGGTCAGGGAGGGATTCATCCTCTTTAGTTTGCATTTCTCCGCCTTTAGGAGCTGTGCTTAGCCCACGGTGGTGATCCCAGAGCCAGCTGGCTGAATTCTGGGTATCCAGACTGCACAGAACAGCAGAGCCTGGGCATGCACCAGGCTTCAGCCACGCACCACTTGCCTGACAGAAGGGCCAGCTGGCTCATCCCAGCCCAGCCAGGCAGCCTCTACACAGCCCACATGATGGACCAGCTAATGCAGCACTGCTGCCACCAGCTCTGTCCCCTCAGGAGCATCATCCTGGACGGGACATCCTCCCTGTGTCCAAGCAGACCCCCAAACAAACCCCCAACAGCTGCAGCTCTGGAGCTGCTCACCGTGAGGCTGCCAGTCCCAGACACCCAACAGAAGATTTCAGGCTGAATTAAGGTTTTTGTGGTTTTTCCTGAGTAAGGAGAACAGCTCTGAGCTCAACAAACTGTTTTGTGAGTTGTGCAAGAGAGCTGAGCTGCCTTAAGGACACAGCTGATCTTTCATAGAATAGAGAATGGTTTAGGTTGGAAGGGACTCTAAAGCTCATCCAGTTCCAGTCCTCTGCCATGGGCAAGGACACCTTCCACCAGATCAGGATGCTCAATGCCCTGTCCAGCCTGGCCTTGAACACTGACAGGAACAGAGGAAAAGTCCTGTACATGCATTCATCTTCTCCTGTCCCACCAGCATCTGGATGGCTCCTTTGTGCTCCAAGAAGAGAAATCTCAGCTCTCAAACTTATAAATCAAATGTAAACATTACTGCCAAACACTTCCCATAAATCATCCTCTGGAGTTTTGCGGCAGGGTTTCCTTATTTCCTCTTCATATTCCAGTTATTATTGGCTTTTTGGGGCACTTTTGGGCTCCTGTTCAGGGCTTTCCTTTTCTGGGCTGATTTGTGTAACAGTTTGGTTTCCCAGGGCAGCTGCTTTGTAACAGGGGTCTTTGGGGGCTGTGGGGAATGTGATGAGAGTCCTATATATACTTTGCACCAGTGTACCTCCCTTGGGTACACTTTGTACCACATAAACCCAGCTCTCAGATTATGAACTCTACAAAGCTAAGCTCATTGAAGTACCCAGAAACGAGTGGTGAGCTTCATCCACCAACGACATTAAACATGCTACGTTCAGCCATTTCACTCACTGGAAATATCTCATCAGTCTGAAATGCAGATCCACTTAAATCAACCCTTGAACTAAAGTTCAGGAGAGCAACATCGAGGAAAACAAAGGGAAGGAATTCCCACTTGTAACGTGAGCAGCTGCTACAGGCTTCCAAGATAAATGAGCACTCCATAATACAAGAGGCGTGATGGGTCTCTGATGTCAAAATGTTGTCAGGGGACAGCAACCTGTGAAAGGATTTTTTTCCTTTTGTTAAAAAAGACACCAAGCAGCTTTACTAGTATAAAAATTCAAGGTCACTGGAGCATGAGTTTTTGCCCTCTACCTATTTTGTCTGATTCCTAGAGGCCCCGACTGCGGTTTTCACACTGCAACAGTGCACAGGTGTGTTTTGTGAGCTGTGGGCAGCAGAGATTTGCATTTCATTTCCATGTCTGCCAGTGCATGGATGTTTTCCTGAACGAAGATGAAGCAGGGCAGGAGGTCCCGTGGCCTGTGGCACGAATCCAAGCGGCCATGGGGGTCTCCATTCTAGCAGAGACCCTGCTGCACCCAGGGCAGTGTTGCACAGGGACCACAGGGAGTGTGGCAGAAGATAGAATTCTCCTTTCCTTTATGTCTAATGTCTCCCTCAGCCCTGGGGTGAGCCAAGGGCTTCTCCTGAAACCCCGTTGGGGTTTTGGGAGCTGCAGCTGGGTCTCTGAGCAGCTCAGGAGCTGGGAGTGGGAGCAATGGGAGAAGTGGGAGCAGTGGGGGCAGTGGGGGCAGTGGGAGCAATGGATCAATGGGGGCAGTGGGAACAGTGGGAGCAAGGGG
>VWZV01005541.1:474026-522036 GCA_013397155.1 Irena cyanogastra | reverse complement strand
CAGTGGGAGCAGTGGGAGCAGTGGGAGCAGTGGGAGCAATGGAGCAGTGGGGACATTGGGAGCAGCGGGAGTAGTGGGAGCAGTGGGAGCAATGGAGCAATGGGATCAGTGGGAGCAGTGGGAGCAGTGGGAGCAGTGGGAGCAGCGGGAGCAATGGAGCAGTGGGAGCAGTGGGAGCAGCGGGAGCAATGGAGCAGTGTGCCGGCTGCTCTGCCGGGGTCACTGGGGACATGTCAGGGCTGCAGCTTTGCAAACACAGAGCTGCCAAGTGTGACACGGCATCCGCGGGGTGCCGGGCACGGCAGGGTCCCCGCGGCCGCCCCACGGACCAGCTGTGCCTCACACAGCCGGGACTGCCAGCCAGGACCTCGCTGCTGCCTTGGGAATGTGCCCCCAGCCCGGCTCCCACCGCAGGCACCGCACCTCACCTGCTGTGGGAGACAGGGAAAAACACCAGGATGGTGACAGGGGAGTGGCACTAGGGGTGGGACTCGCTTTGGGGATGTGTGTCTGCTCCTCAGCGGGTCACCTCCAGCGGTGAGCCCATCAATCTCTTAAAATAAATAACAATAATAAATAAAAGCAAACCCATTAAATTTTTGTTTGCCTGCTTTTCTTCCATCAGCAGACACAGTTCCCAGCCACAAGAAGCTCTCCTCAGCTCTGCCCCTAAAGCAGCCAGCGAGGGAAGAATTGCTGTTGACACTGGTTGTGTTGTAATTGGCCTTTCAGGCTGACCCCTTTAATTAGATTAACAGGGGCTGGTTCGTTCACTCTGGGGGCAGAGCTGGGCAGAGACCCCTCCAGGGCCCACTTCTTCTGTGTCAGGGCTTCCTCTGAGCTTTTCCCTGCAATCCCTCACCTCCTGCTGCCGCTGTTCCCAGGGTCTTCTGCACCCTCAGAGATGCACGGGACAAAGTGGGGAATGGTGTGAGATCTGGGCCTGTGTTTCTGCCCCCACCATTTGCCATTTCCAGGCTAAAGTAAGCTGAGGAGATTAAAAGCAGTTCAGAAACAGCACAGGAAGAAAACAGGGATGGTGAAGAAGGGGAAGGAGGAGGAGAAGCCCTCCCTGCTCTCCCGCTGCCAGAGGAAATAATTTAGTGTTAAGTGTCACCTCAAAGAGTTAAATCAACCCAAGTACATTGCAAAAAGGCATTTTAGCCATTTCCATAGATAATGGTTAGGTCATGTCAAGATGCTGGCTTTCACGATGCTATCAAGCCATCCATAATTTAATGTTTAAAATGCAACCTTAGCAATACAATTAATACTGTTTTATTAGCCCACAGAGGCTTCATGTAACTACTTAGAGCCATATAACACCAGCCCATCTCACAGCCCCATATAAATTCCTCTGGTAAGATAAACTTTTAGGTCTGCAGTTGCAGGAGCTGAAAATCTGCAGAGCCAGCAGAAAGTAAATGGCTTTCCTGGTTGATAGAGTATCACGTTGGAGGAATGCACCTCTGGCTTCTCTGCAGAGAAACGAGGTGGTGCCAAGACCTTGGGGAGGAGACAAGTGCAGGACATACCTTGGGAACGGTCCTAAATCATCTCTTTCTGTTTCTCACTGTCCCTCTCCCTCTCCCTGGGTATCTCTGTCTCCCTCACACCCACATGGACGTGCACAAACACACGCCCACTCCCACGGGCTCTCTCTCTCTCACGTGGAACAGGACTGCTTGTGCATCCTGCACTGTTTTCAAGCAAATCCCCTCCTGCCTGCCTGCTGATGGGTTTCTGACACTGAGGTACCCCAAACCAGGTGTTCTGCACTCCCAACCTGGCCATCCTGGACCCCAGCAGGTTTCCTGTCATGTGAGGCAGGTTGAGTTCAGACTCCTGCAGCTTGGATGTCTCCACCTGTGCCAGCCATTCCTGCTGCCCTGGGAGGCAGTGCAAGGTGGGAAGCATTTACAGTGTGTTACCCCTTTGCCTCACTGCAGACACCTCCTTTGGGATGAGCTGAACCCTGGACACCACTGGCCAAGTGTCTGCTGAGGAGTCAGGAGAGCAGCCTGAGATGCAAATATTTTCCTAACTGCAGCTGAATCTCACTCTCAAAATCCATTGCTGCAATTTGAGATACCTGTGGAGCACATGCATGCAGTGACATTTGGTGTCCTCAGCAAGGGCCACCCAGCCAGAGGGCTGGCACTGGGTCACACGTGGCATGAAAGTTGTTCTTTCTGACTTGTGCCACACCACCCATCTCTGGTTCCTGCACGTGCCTCTTCCCTGCAGTGAGATCATTCTCTCTGCCCCTCTGGGACCTGGTGCAAGAGCCTGCACAGGGAGGGAACCAGCAGTGCTTGCCTGGTGCAAAACTTCTCCAGAGACCATGGCAGATGTGCAAAACCCCTCCAGAGACCACAGCAGATGGAGGCTGTAGGAGCTGCTGAGGTCCTGGCCAGTACAGTCCTTTCTGTGGTTGTTCTTCAGTCAGTTGTGACCCTAAACAGCCTCTGGGATTGCCCTGGCTTGGTGTCTCAGTGTAACTCAGCCCAGGGCAGCCCATCTAAGTGCAAAGCCTTGGAGTGGACCTGGTTCTCCTGCTGAACACGTGCCCACAGAGCTGCTCACCCCTGGACACCAGCACAGAGCCAATTAGGCACATTAGCATGGAGCCAGACTAATTGGGCTCTGCTTTCCCTGGCCCAGTGCAAGCTGTGGCCATTTCATTCTGTGAGCAAGAAGAGACCTCAGTGGCATCTGATCAAGCCAGGTTTTCCCACAGCCAGCACCAGTGGCACCAGCACCATTCAATCCTCACGTGGGGCTGAGGAGCATCAGCTGCCCAGTGCCCCAAAAGCTCCAAAAGCCACCCCTGCCCCAAGGCTCTTCAAAACCAGTAGATAAAGAAGAAAAAAAGGAGAAGTGTTGCCAGACTGGTATGAGCAATATAGAGAGGAGGTGGCTGATCCAGACTTAGAGGTGCTGTGGCAAAGGTGAGGTTTTGTGGCTCTCAGATCTATGCCCACTGAAGCCACCCTATTCTTGTGCTCATCCACTGCAGGGAGTATCTCAGGGATTGCTTGTCTGCTCCATCAACAGAATAAAAAGCCACTCCTGGCACCATCATCTCCTTGTGTTTAATATTTTGCATATTTTTCTCCCTTAAAACCCTGTCTTCTCTAAGTAGGTTCATCTCTGCTTTTATGTTGGAAATATTTTTGTGTTTGTCTGTTTGTGAAGAGGAGTCAGAGGCTGAGAACTAACTTTAAAGAGGTCCAAATTCATAAGGTAAATAAGAATTCTTCCTTTCTCACCATATCTGCATTAAGGTTTTATTAAATGTCAAGGTCCTACAGTGACCTCAGGGTTTGTGGGGACACAGTTCTGAGTTCAGGGTCTCATCTTCTTTGTCTTCCACACACCCTGACATCCAAAGATACATTAATAAAGAGAAGAATTTGTGCAAATTTTTTGCAAATAAAGTAGAGGCACCTATTAAAAGGTAAACAGATGCCCTGCCCCCAAATTTCCTCAGGTTAGGCCCCACCTTTCTGATTATTCCAGCCTACACTTCCTGTGCATTTTAATTATTTAACCCACACTAATGCAAGCACTCAGAGTAAAGATAGACCAGGCATCCCAAATCAGTTTAATGAATGTCCTCATCTGAGAGGATTCTCTTTCATAATGACTGAGAGGGATGCAAGATACAACTCTCTAGCCTAACTCCCCAAGAAGCAGCAGGGCCCCAAAGATATGGAAAAAAAAAAAAAAAACACCAAAAAACGGAGCAATTCATCAGAAGCAGCAGGAGAGAAAAGCTAATTAGAGCTGGAGACATCAAGAATGAAAAGCTGAGCACGGAGGGCACTTTAGGGAGAAAAAGGAGGGGAGCTCAAAGAGCCACAAGCCTTAATCTGTTGTGTGATCACTGAACACCTGCGAGAAGGAGAGAGCTTGTGCTTCCCACATGCTGGCAGAAAATAATGGCTTTGGGAGAAACACCTTTCACACTTACAGGTTTTGCTCCTGGAAGAAACCTTTTGTTTCTGCCCTTGCTCCATCTTCCCTTTCTTTTCCTGCCTCCAAGCAGGCGCTGTCCCTGGCTGCCCTCATTTGCAGGGATGCTGGTGTGAGTGTTTTCCCTCCATCTCCTCCTCTTCCCCACCGGCTCTCAGCACCAGCAACATCTTCTGCTGCAGCAGGAGGTGAGTTGGGTCAGGCTGGCCCCACGCTGGGGCCAACCCTGCTCCTGGCACGATGCTGGGCATCCCCTGCACCCTCCAAGGACAGGGCGAGCCACCACGACCTGCTGTGCTGGCTGCAGGGTCTGCCCATCACCCGGGGCCACGGTGAGAAAACATCCCCGTGCTCGCTACAGGGCTGATCCTTGCTCCATGTTGAAATCAGGGCATGGAAAGGACAAAGAAAAACATAAACCAGCCCATGCTAAGCCAGCAGTCACGGTGCTGCCCCTGCAAGGAGCAGCAAAGCTGCAGCGCCCTTTGAGCTGCTGTACAAACAACCGAGCAGGTCCTGCCCCGAGCACTCCCAGCCTGAAAAGCCCGAGGAGGGAGGGCGATAATCCCTTTCTCCTTGTTTCTCCAAACACAGGCTGTAGGCAGTTCTGTTGCACAGGAATCTGAGGGCTCACGTAGAGGGGACCAGCATCCACCCCTCTGCCCATGGATGTGGTTTATTGGGCTGGTCACAGTCACCCTGTGCTCTGGTTTGGCAGATTATTATTATTTTTCTGTGGCTGCTTTAAGCCTGTGGAGCCCTTGAACACCGGAGCAGTAAATAATGGAGAGCAGTGCACAGTGCAAGCATATTTCCAGGTTTTTAATGCTGGTAATGCAGATGTGGGTTCAGACCTTTATGGGCTAAAGCTGCCTGGATGTGGATGGTGTCAGTAGGTCTCACTCCTCACCAGACAGCAGAACACCTTCCTTTGGGGCAGGTGCACACTCACAGGGGTGAACCTGCTGTTCATAAAAAAAACACCATTCCTTCTTCCTCACCTCTCAGGGGTCAGCAATGTCTCCCCAGAGGCATGTGCTCCAATATCAAAACAAATCCCAAAAATCAAGAGTGAGGGCTGGCTTTCCATGACCAGCCAGGACTGCCAGCTCCTGGGCGTTCCTCTGCTTTTGATGCTCTTGTCATTTACTTGGCTCTCTGCAATGTCAGACAAATGGGATAGGAGCAAGGCAGCTGAGCTGAGTGCCTGTCTTCTTCCTTGTCCCTCTTTAACCTGCAGAGGTGTCAGGTGAAATCTCCTCTTAGACAAAGTTGTCCTGAAATGCTCCTACATGTGGTGAAAGAGGAGCAGAGGAATGTGCACTTGGTGTAAAGCAGGGGCCCAGCTTTGCAGGGACAGGGCTGGGATATTAGAAGGGCTTAGAAACAGGACTTCTGCAGCATAAATCCTCTCTATATTTTCTGTATCAGCAGAGTATTCCAGATTCAAGAGTTGGCTGCACAAATCCTGGGCTAGTAGAGAGCAATGGATTACTAGCCAACAAGTGAAAAGCAAGCAGAAACTTTTGGCAGTGGCCAGCTGGTCGTTCAGCATGAACCAGTTAATATTTATCAATATAAATCAGTGCACAGGTTACTTCTTGCCATAGAGGAAATATAGCTTTCGTAGGATATATTTAAGGGAAGCCAGACTTTGCCTCTCCCACTGCTGTGAGACTACTTACATTTCTATTGCCAGTTGCCTGTGTCCCACTGTTTAGTGAGAGGAGGATTTCAGGCAGAGAGTTTGATTCTCTTGTATTTAAACTCAGATAAAATCAATTCCATGGGAAATATCCATGCAAGAGAAAAGTGTTCCCCAGTGCAGGCTTTAAATCCTGTTTTGGTTTCTTTGCCTCCCTTTTCTCTGAACCCACAGCTGTGGATTTTCAGATTTTTCACTGTGAATCCACATCAAAGTGGTGTCCAGTCCTTTCTAGGAGGGACTTCATTTCTCAGTGTCCGATCTCTTTTAACACATGTTTTAACATTAATAGAAGCACATTAAGTGGCATTAGGAAGTGGAGCAGGGGAACTGCCCTACCAGATCATATAACTAATTGCTTTGCTGCTGGTTCTGTGCTTCCTATTCCTGTGACATTCCTTTGAAGTCAGAGCGGGATGCTCTGACATATCTGGTACATCAGGGAGCACTGAAAGGTTACTGCTTCCTAACTAAATAAGAACAGAGGAATGGTTAATTCCCTTTGTCTGGCATCCATCACACAGCAAGGTCAGTGTCACATGTTGGGAATTGGTAGCTACAGGGTGCTGTACATCCTCTCAAAACCCCTGGAGTAGAAGTGGTGATGGGGAAAAAAGAAGAAAAAAAGAAATGAAAAGAAAAGCCTAAGTGGACTTGCTGTCATTCTAGGGACATGGTTGAGAATGCTTGATGGGACAAGTACATATGGACTTGCAGGTGCAGATTGGCCGTGCTTTGCATAGGATCCTGCCGAGTGCTTGCTGGATAGTTTGTTTGATGCAAGTAGATTTTTCACTTTGCACCAGCCATCTGTCTCCACGGCTGTACTGAAGCATCCCACAGACAGTGTGCTACAGAGCTGCAGCACAGTCTTGTCACAGTCATGCTGCTGAAAAACCTCTTGTAACATCTCCTTTGATAGATTTTCACTTCCCTCTCCACCTCGTGCATGAGAACACAGCGCAAACAGACTGAAAAATGCTTTTCACAGGGGAACAGGAGCTGAAACAAAGTATTGGGCTAATTTGTCTTGGGTTGAGGCAGGTTTTGCAATCCGCAGGATACATCCTGATGTCATGGAAAAGCAGCTATCAGGACTAATTGAAATTTTTTCAGCTATACCCACTCTCTATTCCAGAGTAGCTACTCCCTACACACCTAAAACTCATGTCCCCAAGCATACTATCACATAGACTGTCTATTTAAAATGCCACCCCGAGCAGAACAACTTTTGGAGGAATTCCAAAAGGCTCAGGCACTTGGTTCAAGTCTGAGTGGGTGTTGTGTGGTCTGGCTGTGCACTTGCAGTCAGGCTGGGCTCTTACACGTCCTGGTTTTAGCTGGCTTGGAAATGCCCCAGAAATGACAGAGACACTCAGCTCTGCTAACTGAAGCTCCCCACCATAACAGAGATGTAGCCACGGGGAAGCACACCAGGGGAGCCAGATGAAGTAAATTTAGCACCAAAAGGACCTAATCACTGATTAGAAAGAGGTGTGGTCCATTCTTCACCACCTAGCCATTAAATTAGGATCAGCTGTCCTGCCAGGAGCAGAGGCCTGTTCAGCTGCCAGCTCTCGGTAGCGATGCAGGGCTTGGCACTGATGCAGCCTCTGGCCTCCTGCGTGTAAGAGATCAAACATGACTGCTGCAACTGTCCTTTTGGATCCGCTTTCCTGCTGTGCAGCTGGCACTGAATTGTCTGGGAATGAGCCTCAGTCAGATTTTTGTGACAGTTGTTCTTTTTTTGTCGTTTCTCTAGAAAAGGTTCTTGCTACATGTTTGTCCTCCTGGCTCATGCTGGGAGCAGCTGGGGTGACACGGGGAAGGTTGGTGGAGTTCCTCTCAAAGCACAGAACCTCTTTTCCAGGACCCTTAAGGTCTCTGTGGTTGAAAACAAAACTCTTGAGTTCAAAGAGAGTGCTTCCCACATAACAGCAAGTTCTCAACAGAAATTAGTAATTTCCCTCCCCAGTTAAAAAAAAAAAAAAGGCCAAAAGCAAGAGAAGCACCATGAGATCCCACCTCTGCAGCTTGGTGGGAATGTCTCACCATTTTTTATCCTGGCTGGTGGAGCAGCAAAGTTCCAAAGTGTGGGGAAAAGAGCCTGAAACCCAGCCTTGTGCTCTGGGAATGCACAAGACACAGGGAGGAAGATGAGCACAAAGCCACCAGGCAGCAGAAAATGAAATTGTCTGGCTGCACAGCAGCTGGAGCGGGGCCAGCCCAGCCACCCACACATGCCAGGCACTCCCCTTCCCGTTCCTGTGGCAAGGTGAGAGATGTGCCAGGCTGGGATCCCTTAGGTCACTTCCCAAAGGGCACTGAACACTTCAGTGCCAGCATCAGGGTCCCTGCCACCACACAGGGAGGCTGCTGACCTGGAGCCCATGCACAGTGTCACACAGCAGCTTGGCAGGACAGCTGCATAAGCTCCAGGAAGTATGAAGTGATCCTTGCTCCAGGACAGCAATTCCAGATGTCCAGGGTGCCTTAGAGCAAGGCTTTAGCTGGGATCCTCTCCTGGCTGCAGTGAGGAGAAGGGACGGAGTAAGTCATAGAGTTCAAATGTCTTGGGCTTAAATGTGCAGAGCTCCACTGAATTCAATTAGTTTTGGATTATGTCTGTCCCCAGAAGAGTCTGTGTCTGTGACAGGACTGAACCCTTCCCAAAATGAAGATTTAGCAGTTCTAGTGACAGGTGAGGCAAGACTTGTGCATTGGGTTTTAGAATGCACACACACACAGACGTACACTCCTACACAATATTTATGTTAGGATTCACCAACCTCCTTTTTGAATGGGGATCAAAATACTACAGTTTCACTGAAATTACTCTAAATTTGTATATGCAGTTTATCAGAGTTTGATACCCTTTCTGCAGGATTTGAAGCACCTTGTGAGCTTTGGGAGATTCATGTCCTGAATATGGCATTCAGTAACTTGGTTTGAAAATTCTATAGGTAGGTTGCTAATCCCAAATAAATCTTGTATGTCTTTTCCTTAACCATATAGAAGGAATCATTGATAGAGTCCCCAGTGAATCACATGCAACCTGAATTTTTTAATACTCCTGTCGATGTGCACATTGATCCCTTCCCTCCCAGGCAGCAGAGCTGGTATTGCCTTGCATACCACCACGCTTCTCAGGCTGGCTTTCCCACCACAGAAATACTGTTTCTCATTTCCCGCTAGACACTTTGGAGTCCAAAGCCTCTCCCGCAGCCTGATCCTGCCGAGGGCTGCAGGGGGGGCTGGGGCACCCTGCAGGAGATGCTGAGGAGATGCTGTGTGAGTGCCAGAGCAGGGGAGATGTGCTGACCTGATTCACCACCCTGATTTGCATGTGCGCCGGTAAGGGAAAACGCTGTATCCCATTAAATTAACAAACTAGCACATTCCATCAGCTGGTTCTCATGCCCTCCAGGCATCCTCTGGAGGTTTCCTCGACATGCCAATGAAACATTCAAACTACAAGACAGCCCAGTCACTTCCCATCCATTTTTTATGGTACCATGGAAACAAAGAGCGCCTGGCAATTCCGTCTTTAAGCTTTCAATAAATCACTCCACAACTGTAAGAGGTACGTGCCTTCAATGCCCCTGTGTTTCGCTTGGCTCCCCTGGGCTAAGCAGCCTTCTGCCCCCTCTGCCATCTATTCCCTAGCCCCTGTCACCCTGTGGCCTCTGCTCCCCAAATAGCCCAAGGGGTTGGGAGCAGACTGGCTCCTTTCAGGCTTTGTGTTTGCAGACATTGGAAGGAGTCCTGTGCATGTGCTGGGATGATGTGAAGCCAGAGCCTTAGAGGCAAAAACAGTTTTGTAACAGCTTTTCCAGCCAGAGAGGAGACTGAGGGCTATGGGACAGACTCGGAGACTCCACTGCCACAAGAGTCACCTTTTGTCCTGCCACTGGGAATGCTCCCCCAGCCATTTCTGGGCTTTGATGTGTCCATCAGAGCAGATTTTCCCTTTTTGAATCTTACAGCCACTCTCACTCTCAGTCAATGTCTGCCTGCGTGCCTGTGTGCAACCTTTTCTCTGCTCTTCAGCTATCACCCTCCTGCAGAGGTCAGGGATGTGTGCAGTCCCCTGAGGTTGTATTTGTTGTAGGTACTGGCATGTGAGCAGTCATGGCATCTGTCCTGGGGAGAATGAGCTCCTCAGCTTTCCACACACCACAGCAGAGAGCAGTTGAACAATTCCTCCTCAGGTCCCAGGAGTCAAGGCTTGTGTGCTCAGCCTAGCTAAAGTCTGATCACCCTTCCTTGAATTCAGGGATTCCTTACCTGGGCTGTCCCTGAAAGACTCACAAGAAAAGTTTCCAATGGAAGACTCAGAAAAAGGAAAGAGAGAAGACAAAGGGAAGCCAGAGCTATGCTTTTTCTGTGCCTCCTGTCATTGCAGGAGAGCTGAAACCTACAGCTCCTGACACCCAGAGGGGCAGGAAACCCCCTCAGGCCATGCTCGAGATCACTGCCTGATTGATAAGTCAGTCGTGTGGCTGGGTCCAAATTGCCACTGCAGCATCTGAGAGTCAGAGCTGGCCCAGGTTTTTCCAAGGGAGAAAGGTGGAAGTGGTTTCACCAATATGTGAAAGCTATAAAAAGCTCAGAAAGCTAATAGAAAGCTGTCCATGACTTTAGCACTGGTGTCTGCTGCAGATGCCTGTGTGTGCACATTTGTGTTGTGGGGTTTATCCTGGTCTATATTAATTCTCCAATTTTTAGTGGCGTTAAGAGCGAGGGCCTCAGCTTGAGCCATCAGTAAGGGATGAATGGGACCTTCCATTGGAAACCAACTCTGTCAGACAGCATTGTTAAACTTTGTCTGCATGCAGAGGTGCTCAGCTTGACTGCCTGGCTACTGCCCAGTGCTGATCAGCTCCCACTTGATGGAAATTCCTGAGAATCTGGAGCAGTAGAAGTCAAAGGCAGAAAAAAACCCTCAAAACTAAAAAAGCCCAAATCAACCCAAACCTCCCTTTGATTTCAGAGGGCATTAGATCAGGGCCTTCATTGATTTTTCACTCCAGAGTCTCCTGAGGGTGAAACTGCATCCCAAAAAACCAAAACAGGCAAGGGAAGGGAATGGATATTGTGCCAGGCTGTCCTGGATCTGCTTGCATTGGGGGCCAGAGACGTTGCCAGAGACCAAGGGGTCAAAATGAACATTAAATTAAGAAGCTGCTGAAGCAGTGAAGAGGGAACCACTTGCAGCAGCTCTAGCTGTGGTGATCCCACCAAATAAAACATCTCCAAGCTGTGGGTCTCATGTCCCCATGCTGCAATCCCAGCTCCAATGGATGAATCCTACGGCACCAAGGCTGGGATGTCAGCTGGATCTGCATTAACCCTTTTGCTCCTGAAAGCCCCCTTCCCATTTCTGTCCTGATGGCTTAAATTAACATCCCATTAAGTTGCTTTCATCTATAAATTGTCAGAATCTGCCTGGACTCCCTTGGCAAGGCAGGATTTGTGCCTTTGCCAGACAAGCCTGGCACATGCAACAGCCACAAGCTGCTCATGGGCACTGGCTTCATTAGATATTAATGGCCTCAACTCCTCTCCAACAGCCAATAATAAAAGGGGCCATTTAAGTTTATTCTGACTCAAGTGAAGAGGTTTAGATTCATTGGGAAGCTGTTCAGTGGTGGTTCTTAAACACTTAAGTCCTGTCTTCCAGCAAGAAGCTGCACCACTTGTAGAGTTAAAACACTGCAAGGCAGGTGGGGTGGGGCTGGTCCCAGCTCTCCCTCAGCATGGCCAGCCCTGACCAGGCTCCTTCTCCAAGCAGGGGACACAGGGCTTGGGGACAGCCTGTCCCATCACAGCCAGCTTACTCTGCTCCCACACATGGCCACTGGCAAGTCTGTAGCTATTTCTAATTGCCTCTCTCCTCACCTTGAAAAAAAATGGACTTTTGCAATGAAAAATGTCCGCATGCAACCAAAAATAGTTTGTTTTTCATTAATTTGGAGAACGGCTTGCAATGGTGAGTTGGGTCGCTTGACATTTTCATTTGCTGTGGTTGGAGGAGAAGGTAAACTTTCCATTCATGATGCATGAGGAAAAAACCTCCAAAAACCAGCTGTGAAGCATCGCTGGATTGGAGACCCCAAAGAGTTTGGGCAAGGGATTGTGAAGCAGCAAAGCCAGGCTCCATCACACCACAAACCCACCCCGAGTGCTGCTCACCAGCCCGCTCCACTCACCCTGTGCTGGCAGCTTATCTGCTGCCAGAAAGGTCTGCTTGCTTCAGCACACATTCACCTGCGTGTTTGATAAATGTTCTCCTAATTCTGGGGAGGAATGGACCATTCCAGGGCCTTAAGCTGCCTGCTGCATCCCCACAGCCCCTCTGAGCTTTTGCAGGCCGAGCCAAGAGCAGGATGTGACCCCGTGCACTCGCTCGCGGTCCTTTGCTACTGGAGGGGTTATTTCAAGGCTCCCCTTCACCGGCTTCAGATTCCTCTTCCCCTTTTGTACTTTCAAAAGAAAACATCTGTGAAGGGCTCGTCACAACAAACCCCTGCCAGTGTCTGATCTCTTACGATAACAGGCTCTAATGAGGTTATAGCTCTCCTGTCTCGCAAGTGTTTCGGAGCTGCTGCGGCTGAATGAGACGGGAGGTAATTAGAGTGACATGCTTTCGTGCTCAGAGAGAATAAAGTAACACGAATTTCCTGAATGGGCAAGAGCAGTTTGGCCTCAGCTGAGGGAAATAACCAGGCAGTGATCTAATTCACTTTACTGTTAATAGATTGTTATCTGCGGAGCCCTAGTGCAAACATGATAAGCTGTAAAGAAATACAGATGAAAGCCAGGGCTCCAAGGGTTGCAGAGATGCACATTCAGCCCAACGCTGGGCTCCTTGGCCTCAGCCCAGCTCCACTTTCTGCTCATCCCTGGAGCTGGCTGGGGTGATAACACTTGAGTAGGGCTGTGCAATCAAATCTCTTCATGAACTGCAGGATCATTTGGCTCCAGCACCAGTTTGGGAATTCCATGGTTTGCCTTGTGGAGTCTAGGGCACAGTGGGAAGAAGCGGAGGCAAAAACTCTCCGTGGGTTCAGGCTTTGACTCTGGCTGCTATGCCCACGTGGAGGGGGTGTGTGGTGTCAACAAGTGACGCTGTGGTCCCCCAGTGATGTCCCCCAGCTGACTGAGCCCTGCCTTGGTGCAGCTGCAGTCACAGCCATCTTCTGGCACAGCATCCCTTCAATATTGTGACTGCAGGCAGAGAGCCCCCATGCTGGCTTTGTCTTCACACCCCTCCCTGCCATGGCCCTGAGATACACAGGGGGCTGCTCTCGTGTGCTTTGGAAGGACAACACTCCTACAGCTTGTACCAGGGGTGAGTTGCAGTTAGAGAACCAGGGTGAAAGTGGGTCTGCCAGTGTCCTCTACCTCCACGAACAAGAAACCAGTCCTGATGTACACCAATTTGGCCAAAGTACTTTGTCTGGATTCCGTAAGCGTGCCAAGCCATTGCAAATCACATCCATGATGCTATTCCTTCTCCTCTCCCTGACGTTATCACCCTTGTGTCCAGCCAAGCCAGCTGCCAGCACAGACACACCATGCCCTGCTCACACATCAGCTCTGACTGTAGCTCTTCCTTGTCATGGTGTGAAGCTTCCTACCCTTCCAGCTGCGGGAAGCTCAGGACATCCATGGGGACCTGGAAATTTGCTTCCAGTGCCCAGAGTGAGGATGAATTTCTGCATGCCCAAGCTGGTGCAGGAAGGGGATCCATTGGGGTCTGCCAGGTGTGCAGTGATGCAGAGCGTAGGGGACAAGGTGAGCAGGAGCAGGATCCTTCCTCATGGTTGTGGGGTGAAGCATCACCCTCACACAGCCTTTCTTCCTCCCTACTGCCCTGGCCTTACATGTAATACACCATGTCTTTTATTCATTTTTTCTTTCCTCAGGCAAGAATGCTGTCAGCTTTCCAGGCAGGTTTGAATGTGTCAAAAAATGTAATCTCTTCAGCCAGATTTAGCCTACTTTTGGGAAGTGAGTGTACTCTGATTGCTGCTTCCCTGACAGCTTCATTAGAGCTGAGAGAACCCCAGCCCTGCCTGCCCCATCCCTCTCCAGCTAGCATCCAGCTTTAGAAAAACAACAGCACAGCTCCTTATGGTCACTCTCCTCAGCATTTCCAGAAGTTGTTGGGTCTCTCCAGGCCTCGTTTCCTCACTTGTACCATGGAGAACCCACAATCTTTTCTTCCCAGTTCTACCCAGTTTGATGGCAAAGCCATGATGGGACTGGAAAGATCCCTGCTGCAGGTTTACATCTCCCTGGCATCCCGCTGGAGCCTCTAAACGTGCTGCACAGCAAGCATGAGTATGTGCTAACCCTCCACACACTGCTTTGCCACTCCTCCTGTACACCAACGGGGAGCCAAGGCTACAAACATGATAGCCAGTGTGGGGCTACCCAGATGTCACCAACCTTGGGCAGCTGAGGCATATCCCCAACAGGTCCAGTGGTCAGTCAGGCCATTAGAAACACAGTCCTGGCCAAGCTCTGGCCACTGAACTCTTGCCACAAGCCCAGGTTGAGGCTGATGATTGATCCAGGGACACATCCTTGACGGGTGGTTTGGATGCAGCCACTGTGTCCTGAAGAGGAGGAGAGTTATGTATGGACATATAAGCTCTGCCAGGTGCTGTCTGTGCCCATCAGCAAGTTATTTTATTTTTATTTTATTTCATTTCATTTCATTTCATTTCATTTCATTTCATTTCTTTTTTTTATATTTTTTTTTTTTTTTACCTAACTCACTTTATTTAACAATATAGACTTAACCCTGGCCGCTCTTCAACCCATCCTTAGAATTCTGTTTCTGCAGCAATGTCGTGCCAAGTGCACGGGGAGCAGCCTGACTTCCACTGCGAGTGCCAAGAGGGAGTGGAGGAGGCACAAACCACCTCTCACTCAGCTGGAGAGTTTACTGAAGGCTGCAATCTTCCAATTGCTTGAAGAGCTGTCATTAGACAGAGTAAGATGGCAGATTGCTAAATTGCTTTAAGGCTGGAGCCAAGCAGCACCCAACAGGGCCTTCTTTGCTGTGAGGATACGTATGCACTGCAGTCCTCTGGTGTGAGAGAGGAAAATCCTTGTTGTGCCTCCAGCATCCTGCAGGGCTGGGAAGGGGCACAACTCACCGTGGAGATCAGGGGAATGAGATACAGGGATGGGAAGGAGAGCATGCAAGAACAGAGTCCCAAAATCTCTCTGTTTCCCAGTGTCTGCCCCATGGTCTCTTGCATGTTTTTTTTCTGTCACTCACCAGTGACACTTTCCTCCTGTGACAGAAGGAGATGACATTTTCTCTGTCTTTTCCAGGTCTGGTGAGTCTGACCTGAAGGAAACATCTCTGACTTCATCGGGGTCAAGCAAGGAGCTGGGGCAAGGGAGAGGGGCTGGGAGGGAGAGAAAAGGACTTATTTGCACATTATCTGGTCCAGGAGAGTTTCAGGATCCACCAGGAAACTGCCTGCTACAAACCAAAGGAGTTTGGCTCTGCAGCTACACGTTACTGGCAGGGATCAGACCATCAGCCTCTCCAACATGGACAGTTCCAGTCCCTGTCCTGAAAAACTCAGTGGTGCACTTTCTCCCCACTGGGGCTGCAGCTTTCTCAAGAGAGAGGGAAAACAGCAGCCAGCACAGCAAAAACCTGCTGACAGGACTAATAAAGCAAAGGGGACAGCAGCAGCCCCTGGTAGCAGCCTCTTCTCCACTGCAGGAGTACAGAACCTGGGTCTTTTCTCCATGGAATGCATCCCTTCTTCCACTGCACTCACCAACTGCTTGTCTCTAGATCCTCAGGTCCACTTGGACTCTGTTTCCAGGCCTTGAAGAAGCGTTGGCTGATGCCACCTCCAGTCCCAACACCTTGGAGAAGAGATACCAGATCTGCTCAGCACTGGGGTCTAAAGCTTTCTTTTCACTGGGATTATCTACTGTGGTTCTCACTTTTGGCACCAGCTCCACTGAGCAGCCCCTTCAGGACTGGGTTTTCCAGGGAAATGCTGCTCTCCTGGTGGGTGTAAAGGGTGCAGCTTGCCTGAGCTCACTGGGGTCACTCTGCACGCTGGGAGATGGAGCTGGTCTCACCTTTTCCAAAAGCTCTTGTCAGCCACCCAAAAGCTTTGTATCAACACAGCACTGGTAACCCCAGCCAGTGATGAAACATCTGAAATGTCTCCTCAAGGCACCTGTGACATCTAATTTTGGTAGAACTGGACAATTTGCCCTTGAGCTTGTGCATGCACTTCCAACCTGTTTGATGCTTTAGGGAGAGACCTTTTGAGCCACTGCTCCTGAAGGGGAAAAGCCACTCAGTGAAGGTGCATCTGGGTCTATTTTGTTTCCCCTCAGGAGTTTCCCCTTCTCCCCTAAGTTCCTCCATTTCCTCCAGGTCTCCAGACTCCCAGGTGCCTGCCAAGCACACATTCCCCGGGCTCTCTGTGCACACTTCCACCCCTGCAAAATTAAAACACGTGACCTCTATAAATCTCCATCAAAGGCCTTTATTCTTGTGCTATTCTCCTTGCTGCTGTTCACTCTGAACATGCATGTGACAGGCAGATAAAAGGCATCACTCCCCAACGAGCTAATTCAAGTTAACCACTGCAGGGAGAAGGACTGAGCACAGCCAAAGCACTCTGGCATTTTGATGTGCAACAGGGGTTTGAGCCCCCAGCTCGTTTTCAGCTTCTGAAATCCCAACTGCTAGCCAGACACTCCCTGAATGTTTGGCAGGAAGCAGAAATTGAGGAAACCTGGTTTCCTTTGCATCTGTGTCCCAGGATTTTGGTGTAGGAGAGGGAGGTTAGCTTGAAAGATGGGTACTTGAAAATGTGAGCCTTGTTCCCACTTTGAGGCACCTATTAGGAGTTTGACTCTTATGGGTGCTTTAGTTTTCCCTTCCTTTTCCTCAGAAAATTTACTCTGCTCTGGGACACATCTTGCCAAATCTGGTTGAAATCAGCAAGCCCCTATATTCTTAAATACATAACAGAGGACACTAAGAATACATATTTTTTAAGTTTTGAAAACTAATTTTTTTCAATAAACAATTAGAAGGAATCATTAGTTGAAAAGCCATGTCAAAATGGCCTGACACTTTTCCCCTGTTCTCCTCTGAGCTTGGGTGCTTCTGGGATATACACCAGAAGTGAATCTCCAGCGCCTTGAACAAGAAGATGCTCTTAGTGCAAAAAGAAGTAATGGAATTATATAACATCAGCTTTTGTCCTATTCTAAACCTTAAAACACAGATGCTGGTATTGACTGCACAGTCTGACTCTTGTTAGGCTGTGAAGGTCTGGAGTAACCACAGGAACTCCCACAGGCAGGGACTGAGGAGATGTCCAGCCTCTCTGTGCTCTCTGATTTAACTCCCTTTGAATTCCACCTGAAATGGTGTGCAGGATCCTAAGTTCTGCTGGAAGCTGATATTTATGACTTGAATTATACCAATGCTTTTGAAAATTATTTCCCATCGGGACTAGAGGTGCTGTGAAAAGCCATGTGACACAAACTCCAGGCTTAGGAGACAAAACACGGAGTACTTGCTCTAGCCACCACAAGATGATGGATGGCACAGCACACTGAGCAGGAAGAGGATCATATTAGCAGCAGCTTCAAGAAGATGTTGGAACCCAGGGCACAGGGTCCTGACAAGCCCTGATCCTCAGGAGAGCACTGCTTTCAACCTTTGTCCATGGAGAGGACTTCCAGGGCTTTGGGAATGAAGTGGAGTCTGTGAGTGTGTGGAGTGGATGGTGGTGTGGTTTGTCACAGGGTGAAAAATTTACTTTTGGGTTTTTAGTATGGATGTAGATGGAGGACAAAATGGAGGATTTTGGGCATTGTCCTGTCTCCTTCTTCTTCTTCATCTGGTCCATTTTCTGCAGTGTGGGTGGCACTGGGTGATTGGCTGGGGAAAGTCACAGTGCAGGTGTTGTGTGTTAGACGAGTAGTTAGTATTGGTAGAAAAGTAGAAATAAAGTATATTTTAAGAGTTAATTGGACAAAACAGCTTTAAAAGACCTTGAAACTGTACATCTTGGGACCTTTTCTGCTGTCTTCTTCTTGTGTGCTAAGTCTGGTGTAGATGGCAGGCAGAGCTTTTGATAAGATAAAAATAAACAGCAACCTGAAGGCCAAAAAGGACCCAGTTCGTCTCTCAATCCTGGCACAGAACTCTTATTGGGGGTCTCCCACGCAGGGGGCCCCCAGGGAGGATTCCCACAGAAACACCTGCCATCACCCCATCACACTCGTCCCCACCCTGCAGCCTGCACTGGGCAGGTGGCAGCGGAGCCCCCAAGTTCACGTTTCGTTCCCCTCATGCGGCAAACATGGGGAGATTGGGAGTGACAACAGCCACGTGATTGTAATTGAGCAGACTCTTTAGATGTTGTCCTGTTGGTAGGACCCCAGGGACCTCATTTTGTACTCCAGCTCGGCGCCTGGAGCAGTAAGTGCTGGAGATGAGAACTCCTTCCAAATAAAAATGCTGCTCTGCTACTTCTCAGTAGTTTCTCACCGGGCTTGACATTCTCATCTACTCACTGCCCCTGGCAAACTTCTCTCGTGGTGGCTCTTCATCTCCCAGCTCCACACAGGGAAATTAAAAATCCCTCTTATATTTTTCTTTAATCTAGTCCAAGCTTCAGCTGCACTGGGGGCTGTCACCTGGCAAAGTCTACATGGAGGAGGGGTGCTCGGTTCACCTCTGCTGGTGAAACTCCCTCTCCAGCGAAACTCCTTGAAGCACACAAATAAAGAGGGAGCAGAGGAAAAAAAACAAAGGAACAAAGAATAAAGGTCTCAGCAGGGAAATGCTCTGATTGCCATTGCTAAAGGGCAGGACAGGGGGGAAAGCTTGGATGTTTGCAAAGGGCAAACACATCCATCCCGTGGAACACTGCGGGTTTGGAAGCAAGATGAAAAGGAACTGGGGTAAGCTGGGACACCTTGGCTGCTGCCACTCTCTTGCCACAGTCACATGGTGTCTCAGCTCCTTGCCTGCTTCCCATATGGTGACAAGCACCCAAAATGCAAATATTTTTGAAGTCCAAGCCTCAATCAAGTCCACGTTTGTGCACCATAAGAAGGTTTTTCCTGGCAGGTCTGCAGTAGCATATCTGATATGGTTTAATCATATACAAAAGGATTTCCACATGGTTTTCCTTGGATGATGCCCGTGTCACAATTGCCCACGGGATAAGACAATTTAATGGTTTTGTGCACTTCAGACAATCAAACCCACCAAAAAGGAACATATTTGACCCATAAAAGGTTTTTCTTCCAAAGATTCTTTTTTCAAAAGATTCTATCAAGAAGCGCCTTATTACTACACACTGCTTAACATTTTCCCAACCCAAACCGTTGTTCACACATCCTGAGTGAAAATCAGTGCACAGTTTGCAAGCTTGGCAGAGGCTGAAAACCCCAGCACAGGTTAATCCATGAATATAGACTGGATGATAAGTTACTTCAGGGAAGAGTGGTTATATTTGGGTACTTTGCTCCCCCTCTATTATTGCCAGCCAGCTCTAGGTTCGGAGATGCTTCTGCCCTGCCTGATAAATTGAAGGACTTCACGGGCATATTAACACAGCCAGACCGTAGTCAGTGAGCAGACAATTGATTATATGTCACAAAGTCACACACTGGGCAATTTTGCTCCTAGGCTTTGCCTCCATTTCTCAAAATATACATTACAAAGTGAAGAAATCAAAAGTGAGAGATAAGAGTCTGCACGCTAGGAAGCTGCTTGGAACAGGTTTTGTCTGTCTCCCTGGTTTTGTGCAGCACTGTGTGTCTTGTTGGGATTCTGGAAGGAACAGAGTCGCTCAGTCGATGTCTCACAATTAAGAGGTTTTTCTTCATGAAATATTGGATTCTGTCAAAGCATAACTTTTGACTCAAAACCAAGGCTTTCAAAGATATTTTCCTATTTTTCATCAAGTCTAAGCAAACAGCTTGTTCTTTTTTTCCCCCCCTCTTCCCTTTCAAATCGCCATTTGTAAATGCTGAGGGTTTAACTGAAAATGTTATCATTTATGTCAGAAATGTTGAAATCTTTCCCCAAGACCCTGTCACCATATGTCAGACTTCATTATTCAGAGAAGACACTTAGGTAAAGCTTGTTCCCAAGTCACATTTTTCACTCTGTGTCACAGTGAAGCCAATGTTGCAAATTTTTGGGGGGCAGAAGTTGCGTTCCCAGGGAGGCAAAACATTTGAGTGTTGAATATCAAGGCCTTTCTTGTGAAAACTGCCTGAAATGAATCCTTGCTATCTGCATTCCAGCGAGGGCTGGAGGTTGTGGTGGGTTTTGGAGTCTCGTTGTGTCACACGTGAACAAGCACACAAGAGGCAGCACCAGCAGCAGAGAGCTCACCGGTGTCTGACAAGACAAAGCACTGAGGGGAAAGGGAAGCAGGGAGAGGTGAAGTGACTCAACCTAAACCACACCACGGGCCAGGTCAGAAACAGGAGGAAAACTGGCAGGTCCAGATTCCCAGTCTGGGGAAGGCAGGATCACTCTGATGGCTGCATCAAGGGAGGAGTGGAAAAGGAGGATATTTTGCTCAGGTGATCACTTTGTCTCCTGAGACTGGAAGGACCAACCTGGCCTCTAATAGAGTTCCACTCCCCTCCTCCCTGCCCTGAGGGGTCTTTTGGATAGCCCTGATGTCCTCCAGCATCCTCTCTGCATCTCTGTCCTCATGCCCTTCTCCTCTTGCAGCTGCCTTGGGCAGGAGCCTTCCAAAGCCCTGCACCAGGTAGAGCAGAGCCACTCTGAAGCCTGGAGCAGATTTGCCAGCAGGGCACAGCAGATCATGGCAGATCTTCCCCATTACCACCTGGGGAGTGACTTGGCTCCCAAAATCAAATGGCACGTGCCCCATGGGGCTGTGCAATCCCACAGGAGCCCGGGTTAATGCTGCCTTGGGTTGCTCCAGTAAGATTTGAACAGAAAATCTGCGTTTGGGGCTGTTCAGTGTGGGTCCATCCCTTCCTCCCCACCACAGACCAGCCTTCCCTGTGCCACAGAGCACACAAAAAAAGCTCTGGCCCATCTGCTCCGGGGGCCAGAGAGCACAACCTGCCTCCTGCACCTTCCCAGGAGGAACAAAAGGCTTTTTTTCCCCAGCCTGCAGCTGCTGAACACATCAAAGACAGGGATCAATACCTATCGACCATCGCTGTTTCCTTCAAGTGTCCCCAGCCCCTGTGATTATGTATCTGCTCTCCTTTCCCTGTCTGCTTTACACATCAGGAATTCACCTCATTCCCCACAAAGAGAACTCCAAAATTGGATTTCTCAGAGCCACTATTAATTCACAACCCAAAACAATGGTAATAGGGACAATGTTTGTCTCTGTATCACAGTTACTGTGGAAATCCTGACTTTGTGGGTAGAAAATTATTGAGGTATTACATTAAAAAATGCTCCTCTGGTGCTGTTCTGCATGGAAACACAATGCTCAGGACCTGCATCCAAAAGATCTCATTGCATCCCCACATGAGGCAGGGGAGATGGGGAAGAAAGAGCTCTCTCCAGATGTGGGATACTTCCTGAATGTTTAACTCAGCAGAAATCACTGGGAATCCCAGCCTCCACCCCAGTCCTGGCTGTGCCTCCCATCCCCTCCCTGTAGGCACCTGCCCTCCCTCTGCAGGCAGCTGGTTCAGAGAGCTCAGGCAGCAAAACCCATCCCAAACAAGCAAATTCTTTCCCACTGGTTCATTTCCCTGAACCCACTCACCCCAGGGTGAGCTGTGCATTGGTTCCTGCAAGGCAAGGGCTCAGAACACGCAGCTGGGGGCATGGGGACGAGCAGGGTTTTGGTGGCTGAGCTGATTTGCACTGGTTTCACCAAGACAGAATGACTCTGTGACCTTGCTGAGAGCTCAGTCCCCATGGCAAAGGGCCATGGAGGGCACATGCACATCTTTGCAGCCAGCAGCCCAAACCTGATGCCTGTTTGCTCTGGGTACCTGCCTGAAAATATTGTTTACCAATGAAAAAACCTTCCTCCAGCTCCACAATACCGACCGCTGAAAAACAAACAGGCAGCTGCTGGCAAAGAATGGTGGGAAAAGGAAATGGAAAGAGCAATATTTAACAAAAAACTCGACACAGGTAGGGTCTCTTGGCCAGAACACAGCAGAAGCAGCAGTTCATGTGTCTGTCCTCCCTTTATTTGGGATAAAACAGCTTTAGCAAGCAGCTGAGGAGATGCTGGGACCAGATACCCAGTAACCTCCACAGCCCAGCACTGGCACTCACTGGAACTTGTTCACCCCTGGGAGCCAGTGCCGACCCCAAACCCTCTGGAATTTACCTTTTCCAGGTTTTTCTCTGGTGGGAAAGCACTCAGGCACCACACAGGCGTGCAGGGAGTGAACACCACATCGGGATGCTCGTGCAGAGCAGGCATCTGTGACCAGGGCACATCTTGACTGCATCTTTTGAGATAAAAGCCTGGATCCCCTCCTTGCCCCCATCCTCCTCCCCACCCCCAGTGTTTACTGCTCTCAGGCTCTGATTTAGGTGGTTTACTGGGGCTTTCATCTAAGTGCATCAGGATTTTTAAATTAGTCACAGGTGACTCACAGGGTTACAAGAATAATGTTAAATTGCCAGACATACACAGCCCATATACTTTATTACCTCATTTTTGTATCTTCTTTATGGCCTGTGATAGCAATGACCTTATAGTCTGTGGCTGAAAAGCCAGTTAAACTTGTTCTCTGTCAAAACAGTAATTAAAAAATTCCTATAGGCTAGAAAGCAAACCTTTACTCTCCAGTATATTTCTCCTTCCAACAAGGCTCCTGAATGAAGCTCTGTGAGCAACAGAAGACAGTGTGCACAAACGTCCCTTCTGAACACTTTATCAGCCAGGCAGCCCTCATTCATCTACATTAATATTTTAAATAAATATGTATTAGGCTTAACAATGCACAGCGCATGTCAGAGCCAGACACATACAGCAGCTTCCCTTTGGCCACTGAGAAAAATCTGGTCTGATCGAGGAAGAAGGGAGAAAAAAAAGATAAATGCATTAAATATATTTAGCAAACAGTTGGCATTTTTCTCGCTTTTAAATGAAGATTGCAGTTTGATATATCCTCTCTTTTTTAAATCCTTTTCTTCTTCTAATTTTGCAGTTCAGTTGGAGGAAAAGAGAGTAAAAAGGAAGGGAAAATACAGAATCTGAGGAAATTTTTGCAGTTGAGATCATGAAAGAGATAGGAATGAAAACAGAAAACTTGATTATTTGTTGAGGGAGAGTTATCAATTTTGAGACACCACCTCCAAAAATCAGTGGATACAACTCTGATAATATTTCACCCCATTATTCTCCCCGCTCTGATATTGTAGACATGAACCTCCCCCTTCCACCCCCCTCCAAAAAAACCCCAAACCCACAACTTTTCCCTTGGGAAGGTGGGTCACATCCAATTTTCCAGCACACAGACCTCACTGGGTGTCAGGTGTTTTTATTACTGGTTAGAAACAAATTCCCAGAAGCCACAGAAATGCTGGATGAATCTCATCTTTTTCTCTTCTCTCCCCATTGAAATTCTTTTCACTGGTGTCATTTATAGGTTACTAACCAAGTTGAAACATCCAAGCTGAAAGTCCAGCCGGTAAAAAGCAGCAAGGCATTCCAAGCCTGCTTCCCATGCAATTTTTAAAGTGCTGCACTAAGGAAATGTTCAGGAGAGTGAAGCTTTGCCTTTTATATATCCCAGCAGACTTACACTTTCTAATAGACCCATCTAAATCAACAAAGTATTCCCCAGCCGGGGCCAAGAGTCGGCAAAAATGGCTCGGAGACAGCCGATGCAGCCACAACTTTCCACTGGAAGTTAATGAACTTTAAAAAACATTTTGGGAAGTGATGTATGCGCAGGCTCCTCGGTGTATCACAGTTAATATAATGTGTTCCTGTCCCCAGGGGAGACCCTGCCTGAGCTGTCAGCTGTGAGGTTGTTCTTCTGGAGCTTTTTCTTTGTATATACAACCCTCTCTCTCTGTCTGTCTCTGTCTCTCTCCTTTGGTTTTGCGGGGGAGGCAAAAGGCAGCCAGCTCCCTCTTGTATGAACTGTGTGCTTCAAAGGATTTGAAGGGCAAATGGAGAGGGGGAGGGAGGCAGAATCCCTGGCTGAGTGAACAGAGAGTCAGGGTGCTGCCCTGGATGTCACAGGTGGTGATGAGCATCCCGAGGAGATGGGTGCTCACTCCCCTGCACGTGGGTGCCTCCATCCCTGTACCCACGCGTGGAACAGGAATCTCTGGCCTTGAGGAAGCATTTCCTCATCTCAGTGGCCTCCTGCATCACAGCCCAGCGAGTCATGAACTGGGGCAGGGTGCCTGGGAAGCTGCCTGGAGGAAAAGGACCTGGGGCTGGTGAGCAGCCAGCTGAGTAGGAGCCAGCTGGGCCCAGATGGCCAAGAAGGCCAATGGCATCCTGGCATGTGTCAGAAATAATGTGGCCAGCAGGGAAGTGATTCTTCCCCTCTACTTGGCACTGGTGAGGCCACATCTCAAGTGCTGTGTTCACTTTTGGGCCCCTCACTACCAAAAGGACATTGAGGGGCTGGAGCAAGTCCAGAGAAGGGCAACAGAGCTGGGGAAGGGTCTGGAGCACCAGGAGCAGCTGAGGGAGCTGCAGGGACTCAGCCTGGAAAGTCCAGGGGGACCTTCTCACTCTCTAAAACATCCTGACAGGAGGATGCAGCCAGGTGGGGATTTGCCTCTCTCCCAGGGCAACAAGTGACAGGACCAGGAGAAATGGCCTTGAGTTGCACCAGGGGAGGTTTAGATTGGATATCAGGAATGATTTCTGCACTGGAAGAGTGGTCAGACATTGGAACAGGCTGTCCAGGGAAGTGGTGGAATCGCTGTCCCTGAAAGTGTTCAAAAGGCACATGGAGTGACACTTGGGGACAGGGTTTAGTGGAGAGCACGGCAGCACTGAGGTAACAACAGAGTCAATGATCTTAGAGGTCTTTTCTAACCTTTATTATCCTGTGATTCTGTGGTTTGTCCTCAAGAAACCCAAAGATCCCTGTACAGGAGTCCTTCCTGGGACACTTCAGGATGGCCTGAAGCTCATCAGGTTTGTCTT
This sequence comes from Irena cyanogastra, assembly GCA_013397155.1. NCBI lineage: Eukaryota > Metazoa > Chordata > Aves > Passeriformes > Irenidae > Irena > Irena cyanogastra. Next base: position 497,175 of record VWZV01005541.1, on the reverse strand, counting down.
ACTTCTTTCCATGTCTGGCAGCGGTTTCTGGACCATGGTGAGGAAAATGGGGAGTCACAGCCAGAGCCTCACCAGTCCACGAGGCCAGCACTGCTCCAGCTCCATCCTTAACAAAGGTCTCCTCAAAGATGAGCTGCAGCCTAAGCTCAAAAGCTCATCTGGAGAGAGGTCAGTCCATCATCTCCCTCCAGACAGCCTGTGGCCTCTTGCCTCCAGCCTTAGGGACCTGAGGCCTACTTTGGGGGTGAATCTATTTGATTTCCAAATATGATCATCCATCTCTGGGTGTCTCTCTGAGCTCTTCTTCCCATTTGATTTCCCAGCATGTCTGGCTCAGCACAGCTCTCTCCCAAGACTGTATTTTCCCCATCCCAGCTGTTATTACCTACCCTTTTAGCTGCTCTGAAGATTATCCTTTTTTTTTTCCTTTCCCCCATGGAATTACCACAGTGAGAGCTCATCTTGAGAGGTTATCACGATGACCCTGAAGTCGTTCCTCAAGACACTGCTTTCAAACACAGAGCTGGGTCTTCTGTAAGCACAGCCTTGCACTCTTCACTCCCAGAGGGATTCCCTTCAATTTAGCTGGACTAAAAGCATCCTGCTGAACCATGACCAGTTAAGTACACAATCCATATCTCTGAGTAACCCATATCTTCTTCATTCTCTAGCCTGCAAATTTCTGTGTCATCTGTAATGCCATAAAGTGTTCCTTACCCCATATGTTCTATATCACTGCAAAATGACCTCTATGAAGCTTTAAACAGGTGGAGCAAGACCAATCTCTGGGGAAACCACCTCAAAATAGCTCTGCTCTTTGGAGCCATGGCATTAATGGCTTTCAAAATGCAGCAGAGAACTGGTCCACCTAACTGTTGACCCCTTGATACTGCAAAATGTACACTTTCAAAATCAAAATATCATCAGCTGTCATGGGTGATATTCACTGAAGGATTTCTATCAGCCATGTCTATGCTGTGGTTTAACCCTGGCTAGCAGCTCAGCTCCAAAGTGCCATTCCCTCCCTCCCAGTGGGATGGGGGAGAGAGTCAGAAAAAAACCAGTGGCAGAACTCGTGGGTTGAGACAAAGACAGTGTAATATGTAAAGCAAAAGCAAAATAAGGATTAAATTCATGACTTCCCACTGGCAAGCAGGTAGCCAAGTCCAGGAAATCAGGGTTTCATCATGGGACTTGGTGAGACAAATGCCATCACCCTGAGTGTCCTCCCTTCCTCCTCCTTCCCCAGGTTTACATGCTGAACATGGCACTGCATGCTCTGGAATGCCACGTGGGTCAGCTGGTGCCAGCTGTGGTGTCCATGTCACTTCCCAACACCTTCTGCACCCCCAGTGGGGCAGTCAAGGAGCAAAATAGGCCTGGGGACTGTGAAAGCCCTGCTCAGCAATCACACAAAAACATTGGTGTGTTATCAACACCATTTTCATCACAAAGCCAAAACGTGTGACTACAAAAAAAAAATAAAAATTAACTCTGTCCCAGCCCAAACCAGCACCCTTCCTCCAGCCCAGCCAAGGATCATGGCACAGCAGCAGGCTGTTCTCAGCCTGCCCTGGCTCACCCTGTCTGAGAGGCATTCCAAAGCTTCCCCCAGCTCCGAAGGAAGCTTTGTGAATATCTGGCAGGCAAACAGCAAAGTGAAACCAATAGGGGGAATTGAAGGAGATTATGGCTACAGGTCATTTGTTTACACAGCTTTGCTGCTGACCTGACCAGGGAAAGTTAATACAAGCTTGCAGTTTGGGAAACCAGAAAATGTTCCCATGTTGAAGGAGCGCAGGAGTCAGAGCCTGTGCAAATGGACACATTGGAGGAATGTCCAGGAGAGGGATATTTTTCCTTTCCAGTCTTAAACATTTTATGCTGGATCAGAATATAATCTCTGAGCAAGACTTCAGCAACAAACCAGATCCTGCTTGGGGTATTCTGCCTCAAGGGAGTTTTCAATAAGGAAAAAAATCCTTTTGTTTTTTCTCTCTTAGCAAGCCTGTGCAAATATGAGACATTATTTATACATAAGAATTTTAATTAAAACCTCTATCCATCCTCCTACTGCATTCACTGTTACCACTGCTCTCACAACATTCTCCACCTCTCCAGAATGATCACATCCTACTGTGTTTTTCAGAAGTTCACATGAAATCTGCTGTCACAAACATTTTTCTGAATATGGAACATCTGGAATGGACAAATCAGGCAGAGTTGTGGAACGTTCCTTGTACGACACACTGTGCAATGATCCAATAATCCAGGACTTGTCTGCCTCTGAAAGTCACTGGGGAAAATGCAGGGATGTGATGTCTGAGAGCTCATCAGCGACTCAAAGAAGATAAACAAGGACCAGGTGTCCGTGGTCTCCACCAGTACAGGAATTAGAGACCAACAAGCAAAACTAACAGGCAGATGTCTTAAACAAACACGAGGATGTGGTTCATTAACCCACGCACAGTTGGGCTGTGGAGCTCCTTGCTGCAGGATGCTGTGGATGCTAGAGAGGCACAAGGGAAAAAGGAATTCCTCAAAAAGGAATTAGGCAAGCTCTACCAAATAATCCATCAGTCACTGGAGCTAAAGACACTGCCTCAAAAAGACTCCATACAACATACTGCTAAAGCCTTCAAGTGTCCAATGGAGATATTATAGATTTTTTCCCTATTTTTCAGCTATTTTTCCCTGTTTTGTTTCTAGCTCTTTTCATCTAGGTGGGCTAATCCAACAGTCCTTAAGCATTTTTGGCCTATTTTACTGTTTGAATTTAATTTCCCAGCAGGATTTTGGTACTCTTAGTGAAACAAATTTTGCCATTACCAAGAGATTAGAAGAAAACTCTACCTAGCAGGCTAAGAAATCTCCATGGAGAGAGAGAAGGAATGATATTCCTATTGTTTTCATGAACTCATATGCCAGGGGGCACGAGCTGCTGCATAAGGCTGGAGAGATTTTACAAACTAGACACATTCCTCAAAGTCTATCGAGAGACCTGGAACACAAAGCTGCAGACACAACTCTGTGGATAAGGAAGGTACTGAACCACCTCTTGCCAGGCATCAGGGAGGTGAAAGAGCCACTTCAGAATTCCTTTCTTTCTGCTCCCTTCCCTGGTCATCTGCAGGGGACCGCTGTGAAAACCGAGATGCTGCACTGCTGGAGCCCAGGGCAGACATTTAAGCCTGGCCTGCTCCTCAGCCTGGAAGAAGATGCCTCCCAAAGGGTTAAGAGTTGTCACTGATGCTGTTTTGGTGCCATATGGTCCTCATCATGTCCCTGTTACCAAGGCAGCTGCAGCAGAGGCACCTGCACACTCAGCTCCTCCTGCTGCCAGGGCCCAGGACAAAGCTGAGTCCACCTGCCAGGAGACACAGCCCCAGGCATCCAGAGGGGGGAGTGTTCAACCACCACCCCCCTGCCATGCCAGAGAAGTCGTTGCTGTCACCAGAGATTGGCTGCGACTCTTCAGGGCAATATTGGTGCTAATAAAGGTTTGTTACCCTCCTCTTGAGCTGTTCCTCTAACCCCCAGGACCACAGAATATTGGACAACGTTTCCCTTTGTGTTTTTAAGTTGAGCCTGTGAGCAGCCAGATTCCCAAAGATGAGGAACCTTGACATTTTGGGTCACACCACTATCTCTGTTCTCTGAAGGATCATCACAGGGGTTCCATTCACTGGCTTCTCTTCATGTCTTCCAAGGAAGAGGCAAGTCACCCTGTTCAAAATGCTTCATTATCCCCACAGAGAACAACATTAATATCCAACCCAGTTCTCTCCTCTGGAGACCCATGAACATCTTTGCAAGACCCTTCTAATTGTTTGCTCACTTGATGTAAAATGTTAAAGTTTTGAAGCCAGGCTCATGAGGTGCCTCATCATCTGTAAATGGCTCATTCTAGTCCCACTTCAGGCCAAGAGGAGAACAACTGCATGGCACAGCACATTCCCTCTCCAACAAAAGGGCTGCCTGGGCTGGGTTGAAGGTGATCCCTGGACTGGGATGGCTTGCAAAGGTTAATAGCAGAAAAAAACCCACCACAGTTGCTGAGGAAATCTAGAGGTCTCAACTTGCCCACAGGAAATCCACAAGTCAGGGGGGAAACAGAGGGGCAAATTCCCAGGGGAAATTGCTGAGATTTCTTTATGAAGAGTACATGGTGTTGTGTGTCTGGCTTTAGTCCCAGCACAGTGAGCTCTTTCAGAGGGCTTGGTTTTGATGGGAACTTCATTAAAATCATTTTGTTGGTGCTGGAGGGACTGAGGAGAAAGGCTCAGGTGCCTGTGTTAGACAGCTCAGCTGGGAGGCTCTGGGCACTGGTCCTGCACAGCCAGCACATGCAGACATGCTCTTCCTGACAGTGATTCCCAGCAGGACCCTGAACCAGGCTCTGGAAAGGCTCCATCCTTACTGCTGACCTGCCTGGACTGTCCCCTGACACCCTGAGAGTTAGGAGAAGGAGCCCACCTTGCTACCACTGAAAAGTCATAGAACGGTTTGGGTTGGAAGGGACCTTGAAGATGGCTCTGTTCCAGCCCCTGCCATGGGCAGGGACACATTTCACTGGACCAGGCTGCTCAAAGCCCCATCAGCCTTGCCTTGAACACTGCCAGAGATCAGGCATCCACAACTTCCCTGAGCAGCCTATTCCAGTGTCTCATCACCCTCTGAGTAAAGAATTTCTTCCTAATATCTCATCTAAACTTACCCTTTTCCAGTTTGAAGCCATTTCCCCTTGTCCTATCACTCCAGAGCCTTGTCCAGCTCTCTTGGAGCCCCTTTAGGGTTTGAGGGATCTCTAAGGTTTCCACAGAGCCATCTCTTCTCCAGGCTGAACAACCCCAGCTCTCTCAGTCTGGCTCCAGATCAGAGGTGCCCCAGCCCTGTGAGCATCTTTGTGGCTTCCTCTGGACCTTCTTGACTGGGTCCATGCCATCCCTACATTGGGAACCCCAGAGCTGGATGTGCTGGATGCAGTATTTCAGAGGAGATCTAACAAAAGTAGGTTGGAAAGGGAGAATAAAAAATAGTGACCTCTTAGGGGCTCCTAGAGCATGACATTTTTTGAAGAGTCCAACTAACACAAACCATAATTGTTTAATTAAATTATGAGGGCACAGTGGACAGAGGCAGTGTTTCCTTCATGGTGGGAGCTGACATTGGGTCCTTCCCTGCTTCACAGCATGCTCAGGGTGAGAACAGATCACACAAGATCACACAGATCACTTGAGCAACAACTGCCAGGAACAGCAGCACTGCTGACTCCTGCATCCAGCTCAGGTTGTGGTGTCAGAACCCAGGGATGAATTAAACTGCCTTCAGCTGGCTGTTAAATCTGTGTCAGTCTGGTTTTTGCTTCAGGCTGGACACAGTTTGCCCCGGGGGGACACAACTGAATGTCTCCCAGATGGCAAGGCTGAACTTCTGCCTGAGACAGACTCCAGGCTTCTGAACTGCACATCCGACTGTTCAGCTGCAGCTGTTGACAGCCTCACTGATAACAAACCAGTGAACATCAGGGCTGGGAGCTGCACACGGAGTGGAGACTGCTTCAGAGCTGTGTGGAGACCAGATCCCTGCCTCCTGTCCCAGCACTGCACCCAGCCAGGTGTGCTGGGAGACATCAACCCCACAAGGAGTAATGTGGGTCATTCAGGATCTATCCCTTGGTGTGGAAGCATGAACAATGGGATCTTCCAGGCTAGCTGATTTTCCCCCAGTTCATCATGCTGTGACCTTGGATCACAAAGGTCTCCTTTTTATGTATGGTGTCCCCAAAAGAGCAGGGACAAACCCTCCAATCTTCACTGCTGAAAAGCAGCAAGGGCCAGTGCCCAAAGCCAGAACAGCTCTGGATCACACAATCATAGAATCACAGAACGGTTTGTGTTGGAAAGGACCTTGTAGTTCATCTAGTTCCAATCCTCTGCCATGGGCAGGGACACCTTCCACTGGCCCAGACTGCTCAAAGCCCCACCAGCCTGGCCTTAAACACTGCCAGGCACGGTGCATCCACAACCTCTCCGGGCAACCTGGATGTCCCAGCACGGCCAGACTACCTACATTTGGATACCATTGCAAAGCCAGCCACACTCTCATCCCCTTTAACTGGCCAGCCTTGAACAAATAACTTGCTAGAGCTGCCCTGTCCTCCCTGAAGACTCTTTCCTGTGGCAGTATTGCAAACCACCTGCCCCCACAGCAGAGTGCTGCAGCACAAGCTCACCCAGCACTGTGCTCTGCTCAGCACACACATTTCTCCCTTGCTGTGGTCTCAGTGTTGGGATTAGTCAGCTCTGTGTGTGTGTGTTTGTGTGTGTGTGTTTGCACACCACAATGAAGAAAACTTTGACCTCTGTGAACACAAACACTGCTGCAGTGGCTGAGGGAGTGATTTGCTATCACTCACCACTGAGCACACCACCAGCAAACGAGCCTGGAAAGTGCCAGGGGCTAACAAACCACTCCAGATCCTGCAGGGAGCTGGGTTACCTTCCCAGTGCAGTGCCTCACTGCTGGTTCTGTTAAATACTGTGCTGAGCTCTTCAGAAATGAGGATTTTTGATTCAATCAGGTGCAGGTGACAGCATCTCGGAGAGGTGAAACAGCCAGGCTCAGCCTGACCTTTCCATCCTGGGTGAATGCAGCTGTGACTCCGGAGCAGGATGAAGCCAAATTAGTGATTTTCAGAAATGTTTTGCTGATAACCGCAATCGCTCTAAGTTGCTGAATGAATGCAGACACTGGTGCCCCGCTTCTCAGATAAAAAGTGATTAAAGTCTCTTTAAGAGCTTCTAAATCTGCTCTTCAGAAATTCCATTAAGCAATCTAATTAGCTAATTCTATTAACTGATTAGGTGATATTAATTAGTTAATTTAGGGGGAAAATTTATAAAGCTATCGAAGGAAATACAGAAAAAGGAGGGGGACTTTCGGCCAAGAGCTTCCTTTCTTCACCCCCACAGTGCCTTAATTAGAAATTTTAATTAGCCATATGCTGGGGGTAGGGAGTCGCTAATGGACCTCTGCTCTCCCCATCCTCTCTCCTGCTAGTCATGTGTCTGCTGGTAATTCATGGTGTCCAAAGCAACTGTGGAGGTTGGAGGTTTGCCTTTTGGGAGGGTTTTCTTCCCTTTTAGTCCAGACTGCACTGCACAGTGCACCAGCACTGTGATTGATTTAGGGGATTGAAAAAAAAAAAAACCAAGCCATACCTGGTGCTTAGGACAGAGCACCACGGGGGCACTCTGAACATGGACCCCTGGCAGCCTCCAAAATAATTTCTCCATTTACAGCAAAGGCCCTGGGAAGCTGGCAAGGCTCCTCACCAGCTTTACAGGGGAAAAGCCCTGGGCTGGGGGTCCCCAGGCTTCAGTTCACACCACTGCACAGAGTCTCCTGCCAGAGTACATGGGTGGCCTGTGGATGGTTTGAAACAGAGGTGAGCCAGTTTCCAGGCACATTCCCACAGGTCCAGGGTGAGGACTCAGTCCTGGCAGCCTTCTACAGCGTGAACCAGACTGGAAATTTGGCCACCACTGCCACTGTACCATGATTTCAGCTCCTGATGAATAGTGGCAGTGGTGCAACTGAGCCTGCAAATCCTCCTGACCTGTGAGGAGGTACAGGACCTCCAAACATGCCAGAGTGACTCTCACTGTACCCAGGTACATGTGACCCAGCATACCCGTCTGTCACCAGTTCCACACAGGTCTAGCAGGGGGAGGCAGGAAATCTCTCACACAGCTGCAGTGATTTCTCCTGAGGCACCCGTGGAGGCTCAGCGTGCTCCAGGCACCTCTCTGATGTCTGCTGTACCTCTGCTTACAGTGCCCTTTCTCCAAACACAGTGACTCATGAAGGGATGGGGTGGGTACCAGCACCACAGGGCCTCCAAAATCTCAGTGAGGTGCTGAGCTAATTGCACCCCAGCCACTTAAATAAGAGTCCCCCATTCATTAGCCTTAGGTGGGCAAGGACAGAGGCTGGGGAGCTGCAACGTGAGGGGCAGGCTCAGGGTGAGGTGACTGTGGAGAAGCTCCTGCAAGTCAGAGAGCCCTTGTGCTTGGATCAGGAGATTCTTGGGGCAGAGTTGTGTCATGCATCACGTCTGCAGCACTCTGAGAGGCCCTGCTCTGGGATGAGTTCTGTCACAGAGCAAATGCAAATGAAGTCCTGGGCCGTGGTGGCTCTGTTAATATTAATGCTGGCAGCGTTCCTGCTCAAAGCATCAGTGCCGCTGCCTGCCTCCTCCCACGCCCACCCCTAGCAGCTTTCTGAATCCAAGAACTGACAGCTTTTAGTGTAAATTTTGAGGCTTTAAGCTTTCCAATTATGCCTGCACCACGATTTCTAGTCTTCCCCAGCAACCAGGTTTGCAAGTTTTCAAAGGGGAAGGTGAGGATTGGTGAAATCTGGGGCAAAGCCCTGGGGGTGGTGTGACTCAGCCAGGAGCACTGGCAGGGTTACACTGCTCTGCCTTGCATCCTGATGGCAAAGGTGGGTGTCCTGGCATGGGAAGGAGCTGCCCCACAGCCTCCAGGTTCCCAAACTGATCTCCTCTGCAAGACTCATCTCCTTGCATGACTTCACGGCCGCAACCACAAATTCTTCCTGCCAAGTGGAAGCTGCATCTCTCACCTGGGGTATAAGCAAAGTGACTTCCAAGCTCTAGTCCTGCTCCATCCCAAGGCCATCCTGAGACACACATCAGCATGGAGCCTGGTCTGGATTTCATTTCAAAGGTGAAGAGCCACCCAAGTAATAAATATTGCAGACTCTCTCTGATGAAACCAATTTCCACCAACCATGGTTTGGTCCAAGCCAAAACCACATGGGTTTTAAAAAATTTATGGTAAAGTGACTGTTTACTGCCTCTCCTGAGGGCATTCAGGGATTGTTCTGTTTAGATGGAATAAGTCCACAACCACTGTTTGTAAAATCTTGTAGGAGAAGCAGTGTACACTTCTGCTGTTACTCACTGCTTTCTTGAAGGTGCCAGCCACACCAAAACAAGGAATTCCATGCCCAGAATGCTCCAATAAGGTAATTTGCACACTCAAAATGCACACGTGCCATGGCCTTGAGAGCTCTACCACTTTGAGATGCTTCTTACCTCTGTGTGTGGAAGGAATAAGAAAATCCAAAGAGTTTCCCAGCTTCTTAAGCAATAAGATTCCTTTCCTTCCAAGCTCCCTACTTTCCCAAGGCCAAAGAAACAATAATGAGCTGATTTTAACGTTGGCCTCAAACACACCCCATCAATGAGTACTGTTAGGTAAATCTCTGCTGCCAACCCACCTGTACCCCAAGATACATTCCTGGAGCTTGCAGACCTGAGGAACAATGCTCACCTTTCCACCACTTCCTGTCAGTGAAACAGGACACTGGGACAACAGTCTGGGGACAGTAAGGACAAGGACAGAAGACCTCTTGCTCTGAAAAGCAAAAAGTCAACAGAGAGCGCTGGGGCTGACCCCACTGGGAGCTACATGCACAAAAAGCACTGAGATGGAAAAAGGAAAATTTTGAGCTCAAAACTGTCAAAACTAGGCACCACAATTGAGCTCAGCTCCACACAGAAAGCATCAAGAGGTTTATTGCTATTTCAACCCAAACTTGTTGTTTTTTGCCCTGTATCTTTATTCTGTGCCACAACCAGTCTGCACACCCATCTAGGTCTGCTGAGTCTTATTTATTATTTTGCAGGAGAAGTTCTTTTCTTCCTCAGAGTTTGTGGGCACAAGGAGACTCCAGATGTGTTTTGTCCAGTCTGTCTCATCCTTCTTATCAAGTCTCACACAGAAATAAGTGCATTTTTTCCAGTGGTGTGCAATTCCATCATCATACCCAGTAGAGGATGTGAAATGCCATGGGCTGAAAATGCCTCTCACATTTTTATGTCCCACTAAGAGCTGGACCATACCTGTGAAACCTCTGCTGAAAAGTGCCTCAAATTTTGCTTTCTGTGGAAGTAATGGAGGAGGACAGCAAGGATGTGCAGCATTAAGTTTAGGTTATGGAAAGCTCCCATGTGGGAATAGACTGAATGGCTTTGAATTCTTCCTCTGAAAGGAAAGAATTCTCTGAGGATATGATATTAGAGGTTGTAAAACCATGAATAAGAAGGGAAATATTAATATTAAACAGTTATTCATTATTTCCCATGCCAGAGGACCCAGGAGCATGCCGAAAATTTGCAATCAAACACATTTTAGGCACAAAAGTAAGCACATTTCCCCAGTGCACATAGTCCATCCACAGAACTCATCGCTGCAGGATGGTGGCTAGGCCAAAAGGCAGTCTGGAAATTCAGAAAAATGGTGGATCTATTGACCAGTGGCCACCAAAACCCTTGGTCTGGTAGCAGCCTTCAATTCCAGGAGTCCTCCACTGCAGATGACAGCAGAGGGTGGCTTTTGAGGGAGCCTGGAGGGGGGACAGGGTGGGCTCTGAGGGCATCACCACCCTGCAGACGCTGTCCCTCTGCCTCACCCACGCTCAGCCCGCGCTAGCCGCGGCTCAGAGCGCACTTTTGCGAGGATCCCTGGCGCAGCAGAAGTTGGTACTAAAGTTCAGCTGTAACAGGAGCTTTGTTTAGCAGTGCTGGGACCAGAAGGTCAGCAGCAGCTGCTCTGCCAGGCTTTAACCCTTTGTTCGCCTCCACGCACTCGCCGTGCAGTTTCCTGTTCCCCAGGCAGCGCGAGGAAGAGCCTTCTTTTATTTTGTCAGCCCCGTTATCCATCGGTTTCAGCTCTGTGACAGCACCGTGAGGCCGGCCTGCTGCAGCTCTGCCGGGCTGTAATACAGTAGCCAGCAGCAGTTTTTCACTGCTTTTTCTCTGGCAACCCCAGTGGCACCAGGAAATTTTGCAGCTTGTGTGTTTGCAAAGTGCTGTTCAAACGGTGGAGCTTCTCCAGAGCCACGGGGCAGCACCACTGACAGGATGTTTAAAGCAGGATAAACCTGAAGTGCTGGAATGAAGTCCCACTTTGCAGGAGATCGGTGATGCAGAGGGTTCAGCTGCTATTTCCTGGTGCAGATCCCATCTAGTTTGAATTTTCCTGAGCATCTGCAGGGCTGGGGAGTGCATGTGTTAAGCTGACAGAAGTCGGAGAGAGTTCAGAGGTGACTCTAAGCAAGCAGAGGAATCTCTAGGAGGCCATGATGTGGAGTGACTCGAGTGCACAATGGATATCCAGGAGTGCTGTGGCTGCCAGACCCCGTTCTGCACCCTGGCACTTTCCTGGTTGCACCAGACAACACGGTGGGCACGAGACCTTTTATCCTTTCAAGCTATTCTTGTCCTGTTTAAAGGACAGCCACATTGCTGATGCCTGCTGGGGATGGCTACAGCCTGGAATAACCCCCAAACTGTGCCTGGGAATCACCTGGGAATGCCAGTAGGACCATGCCAAGGGCCATCTAACAGCAGGGACACTGCTGCTGCCGTGGGAGCCCATGCTCAGGACCTGCATCATTTACCAGTCAAGAAGCAGCTGATGCACCCACCTACCCTGGCTGCTCTCAGCCCTAAAGATCTCCCCCCAGACCACCAGCATTTGCATTTTCTGCAGCTCCTGAGCCACCAGCCTGGCCATGAGCTGCTCCAGACCGGCCAAAGCTCCGGCTCAGCCCCCACAGCCCTGCTCCCTCCAGGGCAGCGCCGTCTCCAGCCCTGGCAGCACGCCACGTCCTGTACACACAGCCAAGGCAGCGCAGAGGAGATAAAACTACAGCTTCCCTAGCACTCAGCCACCCTGCCAGGCCCAGAGCCACGTGCCTCCCCGCTGAGCTGCTCTCTGGGTCAGCTCAGCTCATATCACAGCTCTTCAGCAGCCCCTGCCTGGCCATTCAGCTCCAGTCCCTGGAGTTATGGCTTTAAATTGTACCTCTGTGTAATGCTGATAGCCCTTGCTTCCCCAGCCTCCTGGCTGAACAGTCATGACACTTTGAGCAGAAACCTCAAGGAATTCCAATTTACTTAGAAATTCCCCCCCCACCCCTTCACCAGAGTTTGCTGGTTGAAGCTTCTCTGTAGCTTTGCCATTTAGTGCAAGACTGAGTCAGTGCATCATCATGCTGGCCACGTCACACATGGGGTTTCTCATGTCACAACCTGGCAGTACTCACTGTCATCTCGTGACGCAGCTCTGGGACAACAGTGCTTTTTCACAAAATGCTGCAGGACTCTTTGTGCCCACTCAGAAATGGCTTGGAGGACTTGGACAGCTCTGAATCACCAGCAGATGCTGCTTGGCAGCATTCCACAGGGGCTGGTGGAGCACATGCCATGCTCATCAACTGGTCACTGTGTGGAGGCTGCTTCCCCAGGTCACCACTCCTCCTGCTTGTGATCACATGAGGAAAAGGCTTTCATGTAGAGGATGCTTCAGCACTTTCATTTCTGTCTAGATTTCTACCATGAGCATTTGTCAGGCCAGACTTCCATACCATCAATGTATGAGAAAAAAGAGGTACAGGAGAGCCTGTTCAAGGGAACAGCCCCAAATAAGCATTGCTGCCAGTCTGGAGAAGCTCAAGCAGCGTGGTACAGCCACAGCCATGAGGTCCACGTGCACCTACATCCCAGAAAATCTCCATCTGCCCACAGATGAATGTAAGGAAAGAGCCTTTTATAGTCGGGTAGAAGCTGAAACCATGGAGGGGAAGTGGGATCAGGTGAAGTGTGATGAAGACATGTCCTCCACCAGCTCCACCACGAGTCACTGTGGCAGTGGGAATTCAAGGCCTGACACTTCACAGCACACCAGACCAAACTCTCCATGGAGCTGACCAGCATTCAGCTGCACCAGAGCTATGCTGGGGGCCAGTTTTGATGTGTCATCCGTGGAGGGCAGCAGGAGAAGGCAGATGTTCCTATCTGATTTGAACCAGACCGAGCCGTGCTGGCAATCCCTGACGTGGAATCGAGGGCCAAGCCAAGAAACTCGACAGGTGCTGGGGCTCCAGCTGCTCTTGCACTACAACATAAAACCTGCTCCATTCACCTGCTCGTATAACCTGATTCCATGGGGGAACAGCCTCCCTGGCCGTGCCCAGAGATCAGCTTTGGCCTGACAATGAAGCTGGCCAGCCCCTGGCATCGTAGCTAACGGAGTTAGCAGTGGCTTCCCATGCTCAGGGTTTGTTAGCACGCTTCTGGCTTTCACAGGATGAGTTTGGAGCCTTGGAACTGTCTTCTCCTTCACTGTTCAGTGGTCACTAAATCCACAGAGAGATGCAAGCCACAAGAAGGTGCAGACACAACTTTCTGCATGGGCACTCAAGACGGGCTCTTGTAACACTGGGAGTGGGGATGGGAATGCAGCCAGGGCTGAATGCAAGGATCTCTCTCTCACTGTCCTCTAGAAACAGACAAGGAGACACAAACACCATTTGGAAATGCAAGAGTGACTTTTCAAGAAAATTTCAGGAACAATATTTATCTAGACACAAGCAAAGGCCCCCTACATCATTAAATAGCTCTTACTAATGGCAGTCCCTATCAGGACAAAGCTTGATCCCTTCAAATCCTTGGGGTAAACAGCAAAAAACTCAGGACCAAAGGGAGGTAGATTTCTAGCCCACTCTCACCTTTTCTTTCTTCCTTTTCCCCAAAATTCACAGGAATGTTTCCACAACGCAGCAACATAAAAGGGAATAAGATACAGCAATATCCTGTGGAGAGGCAGCTGTAAGTCAATTATGAGCTACCTTTAAGCCAAGAAAAAGTCTCTGAATTTAAGAGGAGAGACACCAATGAAGTCCTACTGGGACAGACTCTACAAATAAAAGAAAGAACATTTTTGCACTGTTTCTTTTGAAAAGCACAGAAGAGCAGCTCTGGGCAGCAATGAAGTTTTCCCTGTGATCCACCAGGGGACTCAAAGACTCCAGAGGAAATGTACCCTCCTCCAATAAATGACAGAGGGCCAGCACTCTCCCTTTCCTCACTGGTTGCAGTGAAGTCAAAGTAGATGCAGTGACCCACAGCAAGTCAGGGTTTGAATTGGCCACTCCACGACCCAGGCTTTTCCAAGAGCTCTAGGAAACTGTTCCTCAGCAGAACTTTCAGCTGCTCCATTTGTTACAGGTTCTTCTCCTGCCCCCACGGCAGGCTGGATTAAATAATATCAAGGACATCTGCTGTCTGCTGTTCTTTTTCTTTCATCCCTCCCCCAGGCAGAGACCAGCCTGGCAGGAACTCCAGCTCCCTTGCATTTTTTTGGATCTCCCTCAGGCAAGGAGGTGGAGAGGAGCCCTCCAGGTCACATCCGACAGTTCCTTTTAGCAGCTGTACTTGTAAATATTTGGGACAAAAGCCTTCTGGATCTACTCAAACCTGGCTTTTGCCAGTGCAGAAAAAGACACAGATGCCAGTGAGTGTTTTGTTGAACTCTGTGTCCTGGCTCTTTCCTAGCTTTCCAGGTACTGAGAGGGATGGGAGGTGACCTCAGGCCAAGCAAAGTCAGCCTGTGGTCTTTCCCACTGGAGGCAGTGGGTAGGATCAAGCCTGGAGCTCCACAGTATCCAAGCATGTGACAAGCACAATAAATGCATTTGCCTTCTTATCACCAGTAGCAATGGACCATTTCCCTTTCCTGCCTCTGCTGCAGAGTCCAGACCCCATTCCAGAACTCTGGAAAGAGTTCTACACACAAAAACCTCCAAAATTCCTACAGGGTTGGCTCCAAGAAAAAGACCCCACATCTCCCTGCCCCAAAACTAAACTGTGACTCTTGGATTCCTCCACACCACTTGCAAATAGGGAACAACAAAACAAAACAAAACAAAACAAACAAAAAAACCCCAAACAAACAAAAAACCAAAACAAAAACCCAAAACAAACAAAAAACAAAAACCCAAAACAAACAAACAAACAAACAAAAAACAAAAAAACAAACAAACAAAAAACTACCCAATTGCTCCTTTCTAAGAAGAAGATGTGGTTGCAGCTCCTTTCCAGGTACAGGTGAGCTGACATGATACTGGTTTGGATAGCAGGATTCCTCAGCCTGGATCCAGCCTTGCACCCTCAGCAGAGACCATTCCTTCCAGCAAGGCAAGGTGAGGCAGCAGAGAGAGGGAGCAGATCCCTGTGCATGTGCCATGTCCCTCTGACAACAGCTTCAGCCCTGCCAATAACTCCTTCCCTTGTCTTTCCCTGGGTAAGCTGCAGACCTTGTACCTTGTCTGGCCCTTGTCTCACTTGTGTCCCTGTCCCTGCAGCACCAAAAGACACACCCACAAGTGCTGGCAGTGCAGTAAGTGCTGCTTGTTGCAGGGCAATTGATTTCACTGCCACTGAGGCAGACAGCATCACTGGGGACTGAAATAACTTCAAACCAGCTAAATTGATTAAGCAAAGCAGCTGAAATGGATATTAGGACGGTGCACGGGGCACAAGTGTGAAAGGCAAGGAGCATGGCAAAGCACATGAATGCCAGCCTCCAGCTGTGCTGAAGGGAGAGGAATGACAGGAAAACAGGGAACTTTTTTTCCTCATTTCATTCAATCTCAGCTTCACAGAACTGGAGAATAATTTGGGTTGTCAGGGACCTCTGGAGTTCTGCAGCACAGTGCCCTGATCAAAGCAGGTCTGGGTTCAAGGTCACCTCCAGTTGTTCAGGGCCTTGCTCCATTGAGTTCTGAGTCTCTCTGAAGATGCAGACTGCTCACTCTCCCTGGACTTCTCTTCAAGTGCTTCAGTGCTCTCATGACAAAGATGCTTTTTCCTATGCCCGAAATGAATTTCCCCTGATGCAGCTTGTGACCATTTCATCACCCTTTGTTAAATGAGTCTTCTCAATATCCCTCCTTTAAACACAGCAAAAAGCTTTTTGTCTTTTGCCTTCTCCTGAGCTAAACATTCCCTTTGACCCAGAGTCAAACACTTTGACTTTTAAGTGAGAAAAGCAGCAGCAATGAGAGCTGGATTTTGGTGGGAGGGGTTGATGCCACCTCCGCTTCCAGCCGCTCTTCACACTTTGCTTTCCAGCTGAAATTGTTCAGCAGTTTCCAGTTTGAACGTGTAAATGTGCTTCTGATGACCAAAAGTCACATTTCTCATCAAACTGAATACTTACTAGAAAAAATGTACCCAAGGAAAATCACCAGAAATTGGGTTCCTTTGAAAAATTTCACCCCTTCTCAGCATCCTCCCCCTCATCTCTCTTGGGTGTTAAATATTAAAGTAAGGAGTTGCTGGCTTTGATACAGAAGTAGTAATTCTCTGCCTGAGGTATTTCCTTTCCTGGCTCTCCTCCCTTTCAACTTGGAGTGATTTTTTTTTTTTTAAATTCTGTAGTATTTGCCTATTTCCAACACCTCCCCCACGTGGCATGATGTCAAACCAGCAGCGAGCAGGCCAGCAGGAATGTGTGTTCCCATTATCTTCAGCGCTAGAGTGGAAGTTTTTAAGGCACAGTTGATAAAATCGTCCTTCTGCAGGCCAATTGCTCAGCAGAAGTCCCCCTGGCAGGAATGTCACCCTGTGCTTCCCACAGCAAGGCAGCCAGGAGGCTCCTGCTGTTAGCAGCAGATGGTTGGAGGGTCAGCCACCACAGTGCCAAGGCTTTCTGGATGCCTTCCCTGGGATGCAGGTGAGCAGAACTATTGCTGTGAGTCTGGGAAGGAAATGCAAGACCACAGCCAAAACTGGGGAGCCCCTCAAAGTGTGTTTGGAAGGGTCACCTCTGTCAGAGCCAGCACAATTTCCAGTTGTCCCAAACCCTGCCCAGCTCTTGGCCCCTCTGCAATCCTGTGAAGGAGTGAGGTCTGCAGGCCAGTTTGAAATTTCCCCCTTGGAATTTGTATTTTCCTATACAAACTCCCTCTTCCTATTACTTTTGTCCCATATCAAAGGCTCAGAGAACAGCAGTACCTTGTCTGTCTGAGAAATGAGATAGAGGCACATGTGAAACAAATGATCCCAGAATCATTTCCTTAATCCACTAACACATAAATGAAAGCACTTTAGTTTCCTCTTTTTTTTTTTTCAAAGAAACCAAATCCTTTCCTGCTCCAGCTCAACCCAAGTGTTATTAAATCAGCCATCAGAAGGTGACCAGACTCAAGGAATCACATTAGAGATACCCACAGAGGAGGTGTGGCTCCCCACATTTATTACAGGCCTTCAACTGGCTCCAAGGAGATAAAATGTGCAGTTCTGGGCTCTGCTCCCAGACCTGGGACCTGGCCTCTTCCTGTCCCCAGCCACCCAAAACCTTGTGTGCAGCTCTCACCACACCAGAACAACACTCATACCCAGTAAGGCAGAATAAACACCCTTCTGTCTGAAAAACCTCAAGTAACATGCATGAAAAACTGCTTTGGGGAGGGAACTGAACTGGTGAAGACTCTGAACGTGGTCATGGGAGGCAGGCTTCAGGAAGATGCATGAGCTATGAGGCCTCTGGTGCCCTACACCACTTTTCCTAATGCTGGGGACAATGGTGATCTATTTATTTCATTACAGACCTTTGCTGTGTTTTAAGCTGCTGCTAATTAGAAATGTCAGCTTCAATTGCCACTGTAACACTGATTTAGTTTCATGTAATTTTAAATGGACTGAAATGTTTCCATCTGTAGTATTTCTCTCCTGCTCGGCTGCAAACAAGAAAGATAAATGCTGATCAACCTGACAGATAAGGCAGACACAACTAAAGTGAATTATTTAGATCAAGTAACATTTATCAGGTGGTCATTGCATATTCCCATATTCCTGGAGTGTGGCTTTTCTGGACTACAAAAAGAGCGTGTATGTCTTGACTGCAGAAACCTGAAATACATTTCTTGCCCTAGGGATTATCACAGGCCTTTGCAAAATGAGGATTTATATCTTTAAAAAGCCCTGTTGCCACATATTTTGTAGCAAAATCTCACTGTGCAACCTGGCAGTGGAGAGTCATCTGCATTTCCAGTCAGCTTCATCAGCTTCTTCTTGATCAGAGATCCTGACCCACAAGTCACAGTCTGCCTGAGGTGGGCACGCAGTCCCCTCAGCAAAAATGCATTTTCACACACCCAGCTGGACATGTCCCGTTCTTTGATGACATAAATTACCCTGGGCAGAGTTTATCTTGCAAACAAGACCCTTAAATGTAGGCAGCCATGTGCTGAAGTTCCCAGAACCGTGAGCAGACATCTGGTTTGGTTGCTCAGTGGACACCTGACACGTCTCAGGATTGTCACATACCTGCACACGGATGGCAGGTGCAAGCAAGGACCTTTGGGAGACCCTTCTGTGGCAGAGTTGGAGCCCATACCAGGGTCCTGAGACCACCCCAAGACACAAAGGCAGTGGAAAGGGAGTTGCGACCTTTCCCAGTCCAGCCCATGAACAGAGGGAGCGATTCACGTGCTCAGCTGGTGCCTGTCCACCTAGAGAAAGCTGATTTTCCCTCCCAGTTCCCACTGAATGACTCTTCACCAGCTACAGTGGTGGAGAGCCTAGACCTCATTTGGACACCCAGCAGTAGATGCCAAATTCTTTTCATGTTAATTTCACCCCGAACTGCCGCTTGTGCACGCTGGGCCAGGTCACATCGCCCTCAAGTGGAGAATGATCACCATGAGCAGCCCCAGCCACAGATCACCCAGAGGCTGTTTTCTTCTGAGGACACTGAAAAAAGCAAGGGTCTAGCCAGCCCTCCAGGACAATGTGTGCTGTGAGAAAGCTGAGTTGCAAGAAGACAAAGATTTCGAAAGACAGACCAAAAAAGCTACAATGGAGAAGGCCATAATTCACGCTGTCGAGCCCCCACCATAACTCAGCCACCTCGCACAGTTCCATTATGATAGCATCTCACCCAACTCAACATCAAACAAAAGGTGATAGCACAGCCAAGACTGTAATTCACCTCTCCTGGATACCCCCAGTGTGCATTAATCACCAGAGAAAAGTGTTTGCTTTATGGCCTGACTCAGTGTCCAACCAGCGTGCTGAGAGAGGTTGGGCCCCTCTGCTGAAATATGCAGGGTCTTGTAAAAAGAAATCAAAATAGGAGATCAAACTGAACTGATGTGAGCAGCCTGACTTCTGGCAGCTCCTAGCACCAGGGTGCTTGGCCTTGAAACCTTACTATTGTTCTTGGTTGGATTTTCTCCAGGTTACGACAAAAACAAAAACAAACAAAATCAAGGCAGTGATGTAAGAACAAGAGCTCTTTTATATGGAAATGCACTGACGGTGCCCACTTACGTCTAGAGAGAAAAAAATCTGAACCTATAGCTGAAGGTACAGCTCTTGGCAGCTTGAAAGAATGGCTGGTGGTAGTGACAGGTGATTATCTCCAGTTTGGAGGCTTTGCCAGAGCACAGTACTCTGTGTGCTCTGTGTACTTGCAGCATGGGAGAAGAATGCTGGAAACAAAATGTTATGAATCCTTCACCTGGCTCTGGAAGGAACATTCCAGCAGCAGCAGCAGCAGCAGCTGACCTCACAGGACACACAGGAAATGCAAAGCTGGGATCTCTCCCAGGAAAGGGACCTTCCTTGCTTACATACTGTCCTCTTTCAGCTCGGTCTCTTAACCCCTTATCTCCTGTGTGGGTGGACCTGTTGCTTGAGATTCTCCTCCTCCTTGCCTCTATTCCCTTCCTCAAAGTCTGCTCCTTCATTCAATCTCCCAATTTATCCTGTAAACTTGATCTTAAGCCTGTAGAAATGGTTGAGCTCTCCACTCAAAGTGAGGGGCACAGATCTGTTCCAGATTTATAACAAACTGTTCTGGTTGCCTTGGATGTACCAAGAAAATGGTTGGGGTCAAAAGAAAGTGGCTTCTGAAACAGCCTTTATCCTCTTAGACTTATAACAAGCATGTTTCCACTGCAGCACAGCCTGTGCCTAACCTCTTCCCAGATTCCACTTCTAATCTCAGCCTGGAGCAGCATGTGTGCAGCCCATTTTACAGCACAAGGACCTAATTACACTTTCCAGCTGTGCAGCAGACTCCCGCAAAGCAAAATAAAGCCTAATAGTGTACATTTCTTAGCTACCACTCTTGGCCCTCTTGGAGCAGTCCATAACTCCCAGGCTGACAAGTGGTCTGAAGGATGCCTGCACCCTTCCACTTTTACCAGGAGAGCTTTTCCTCTTTCATCCCTGCTGGTTTTATGCTTCAGGCCATCCCTTTCCACCCAAGTCCACTTAACATCTTCTCAGTTTGCTAACTGCCCTCTGGAAAGCACAAAAATGAACCTGTGCTCTGCTGAACCACATCAGCTTTGGCAGCAGCTGATGGGTTTTGTCCTCCTGGTTGCGAGACGCCTTCCTGCTCCTCCATCTCCATCCAGAGAGCCATTCCTCTGGGCAGGCACCCTCTCCTGCCTATGTGGAGAGGAGCACGGGAACAAAAAGGGAATCCAGCAAAGTACAGTTGGCTGGGAACCAAAGGAGCTGCTCTGAGGGTGGTGGTCAGCAAGAGGGTCACCACAATGGTGTCACCACAATGGTGTCACCACAACAGCCAAGACACGGCGCGGTGGAGAAGTGGAGAAGGGGTTTAAATGCAAGGGAGAAGAGGAGCAATGCTCTCTAAGAATCCCTTGCTCATCAAAACCAAAAGCAATCTCAATGAGAAATGCACTCCCCAGGCAGTCACAGTGAGTCTGTTTGAGGGAGGTTCATATTCTATCTCCTACAAAGTTTCATGGAGCGTTTCACGGCACATAAAGGATCATCTAACTTTATCTCCCCTCCACAACAGGCTGTGAGCCAACCCCTTTTGGAGCTTGACAATGTAGATTTGGAAATAGTTCTTCACTGAGAAGGAGGTGACACTGCTTCAGGCTGTGGCCAAGAGCTGGAGGCACCAAGGCACCACAACCGGAGGTGCCTCATGGCCTCCTCCCTGCAGGATGCTGGGGGTTCAGGATGTGCCCCCAGATAATCCTGAATCTTAAGATCATTCTGCAAACCAACCTCTTTGGCAGCAGAGAAGCCTGGCACCACAATGGTGTCACCACAATGGCCCTCTGAATGTGAGCCAGCCCAAGCATGCTGGGCATGGCAGCTCTGGCCCAGCTCTGCTGAGCAAACAGTGGAGTCAGTACAAGATGGATCTGTCATGACCAGACCAATCTACAAATGATTACCTGGAAGGGCTTTAGACACTCTGCTTAAACCTAACCCTTTTTGGACATCTTAGGGAAATGTAGCATGGGTTAGCCTGGCCAGTAGGTAGAGCCTGAGCATGTCAAAGGTGTGAAGTGTTTGGGGCTTTTCCTGGAGAAAAGGCTAAGAGGAACAGCTTGAGTGTCATGCAGCCAGGAAACAATTTTTTCCGTATTCAGATTAAGACAAAATGGTGTGATTGTAGCCATCTGTTTCAGCTAGATGAGGATATTTTTAATTATTTCTTAAGAAGTAAAAGAGGGATCTGATGGCCCAATTGCATTCCTGTCCCCAAGCTGGCATTCATACAATGTCCTCCACCAGCAGATGCCACAGCCTTGCATGAAATTTAGTCACAACACTTATGCCAAATTTCTAGTAGTCAATTTCCCTATTATCCTTAAAAAAAAAAGAAGAAAAAGCATAACAAAACAAACAAAAAATACCTCACAAAAAAACCCAAAAAACCAACAAAAAACTCCCAAAAGACCAAAATAACAAAACCATACAAAACAAGAGTATAATTCCCTTTTGATTGTAAGCATATATGGTTCCTTGTTTTACATTGTGTTTATTTCCACTTGTTTTAACATTTGCCTACAGCTCCTATCAGTTCCACAAGTAACTTTCCCATGCCATATCTGCCTTGCTTTATCCTTTGTTTGCCCATTGTAGTAACTGATTACATTGTTGAGCAAAATTGGCTTTAATCTGTCACCATGAAAGCCTAATCATTTTGGGGCAGGCTGCCTGAATTACTGTGGATGATGATCTCATGTCTGTGAATCAATGGAAAATAGGCAAATAGAGGAGAATTCTGAGCACCCTGAGGATGCTGAGGCTGTACAGACTCGGGACACATTTGAGTTGTGGCTGAGTTAGTGACAGAACCTTAAGAAAATCCGTGGTTTATGGACCCTGTATGAAACTTGCTTTCCCTCTGCACCTGCAGCCTGCAGTGCCTGCCCTCCTTCAAGCGCCAGAATCTCCAGTGTCTGAGGGCTGAGCTCTCACCCTGGGTGGGCTCAGGCTTGGATCCCACATCTGATCACAGTGGCAACCCCCTGATTACACAAACCCTCTCCCCCTGCCAGCACCTGACTGCAACTTTTCCTCCCCCGATTTCCATCTCCCTCCTGAGTGAGCCATCAGGGCCACCCATGCAGGACTCCCTGGGTTTCCACAAAAGTCACAGGGATGTGCTTCCACTCGCTGTAGGTGTGAGCCCAGCAGCAAGCCAGGCTTGCTGACTCACAGGCCCCGGGATGGCTCGTCACCATCCCGCTCCAGATGAGTCACCAGGGTGAGTCACACGCTGCATCTGCACTGCGTATTTATGGCAGCTTCGCATCAGCCCTGGCAGCGGGGAAATTGTTTGTGTGGAGTAACCATGGAGAGGGAGGAAATGCTGAGGAGGACTGAGAGGTGAGGGATGAGGAAAAACCAACAGGGGAAAGCGTATTCCACCTCCAGAGCCCTGGAGTACAAACGGAAATGTTTGCCTGTGTGGTAAAAAACCCTCTCTTTTCCATGATGTCCCTAACTGGGAGAAGTGGCAGTGCTGTGAGAAGCAGCCCTGCAGGGTCTGGAGCCCCTGCAAACCCCACAGGGAAGGTGTTGGCACAGTGGATCCAGCTGGGATGAGCTTTTCCCTTTTCCCTTTGAGCAGATGCATGGAAGGTGTCAGGCAGGGTCCCCTCACCATCCTTTCATCTGACCCTGCACACTCTGTGATCGTTTGGCTCAAAAATCATAGCTAAGTGATTGCTGAGGGCAGGCCCCAAAACCTCACTGCCTTGCTCTTGCTGATGTTTTGTGAGATCAAGGGTCAAGAAGGCAGGAAAAGCAATGGCTGTGTCACTTAGGTCCTACCAGCTGCAAATACCTCACACTGTCTTCCTCCCTCCTTCAGCATGGTTTGCACCATCCAGAGAACATTTACAAGGAAATAAAAGCATTTTTTTTAAAGTTAAAAAATTAAAAAATTAAAAAAATAAAAAATTTAAAAAAATAAAAAATAAA